>CM032642.1:16965435-17197098 GCA_019097785.1 Fraxinus excelsior
TGAGATAAGAGAATGAGAGAAGAGAATTGAAATTATTAGGGTTTGTAACTAAATTGTGTGGATAATGTTTAATTTATAGATACCTGATTTTTGAATAATGAAACTTGATCCCTGATTTTTGAATTGTGATCTTTAAACACCTGGTATTGTGTAATTTCCTCTTTTTAAAATTGGGCCCAAACATGGCTATGGACGTAAATTGTGTCTATATATATATATATATATATCAGTATATGTCTTTGACTTCAATGCCCCAAAATCCAAATCCATTTCCAAACACAAATCGACAAACGGCAAAGCAAACCCTTGTTATTATCTCTCCCTTTAGCTGCTCAGCTCCATCGTCGCCGGACCACCATTGCATGTCGTTTGTCGCCACCCCACAGTCTGTAAACCCTCTCCCTAGGGGCGGAGCCAGAAATTTACGTTAGGCTGAGCTGAAATTTAATTTTTTTCAATGAACTTACACTATAAAAGATGCTACAAACCACACGGTAAAACAAAAACTGGACCCAAAATCGGACAAAATCATGCTCAAATAACTGATTATGACAAAATCACTCAAAACTCACTGAACTAACTGGTTCAACCGTAAACCGATGAACTAGTCGCGGTTTGGTGGTTTTCCCGATTTTTTTTAGTTTAAAAAAAATTTAAATTTCATAAATGGACCTCATAAATTATTACAATTTAAAGGCCAATAGAAAACTATTGGATAACATACTCATTTTATATATGGATTTCTCTCAAATGATTTCATAAACTTCCAATGTCCCAATATTATCTTTTATAAATGCTCATAGCCAATGTCCAATGTGAGATAGTGACATAACAAAAAAAATGTTAAGATACTCTTCAAAATCATTTTTCAAATGCATGTCTAATTGACTAATTTGATTTTGAATCTCAACTAATTAAATTGTAATATTCACCTTCATCATTTCATTTATTTAATTTTCAAATTTAACTTAAATCGCACTTGATTATTAATATATTAATGTTAGTTATCATTTTCTATAAGTTTAAACTATTTTAATTTAACAAAGTAAACTATTTTAACATATTAATTTTTAACTTTTGAAGTATCGAGACTAATTGTAGGATAATGAATCTAATTAACAATAATAGATTTACTTTGAGTTATTAATATGAAATTTAAAATAAAAAAGTGTTTTCATAGTATTTTATTAGTTTTGTATGTATTTATTGCATTTGGTCCGATCCCGATTCGACTTCAATTGAACATTTTGACCCTTCACTTTTTTCGGGTCGATTTTTAAAATATTGGTCAAAATATGTTTTTGAACACTCGTAACAGAATTCTAGCAAATATATTTTTAAACTAATAAAATTAAATATAGCGTATTACTTATTTTGATAATAACATCGTTTCAGAAGCAAATTCATTGTGAAAAACTAAAAAGAATAATATTAGACCAGCCCGAAAATTAATTCCCCAACCCAGAATTCATGGTAAAAAATAAAAAAATAAAAATTTCCATCCCAAATATTAATTTTAGCACAATTAACTTCATTTCCAACCCAAGTTTAAAAATTATATAATACACAATTAACCAAATATTAATAATTTTTTTTTACAAAAACATTAAATTCATTGATAATATGGAAGACAATCTTAACTTCTAGAGATAAAAAAGGAAAAAAAAGTAATTTGAAAAAATGCTGCTGGGCTGGGGATAGGGTGGGCTATAGCCCACCCCTTCCTCCGCCCTTTCCTCTCCAGCTCTCTCTTTTTTCTTTTTTGGAAGCACCAAGCTATCTAAAAAATTGATTTAAGAATTTCTAATATTGATAAACGATGATGAAAAATAAAGAATAAAGAATTGATTAACAATCGACCTATTAAAAAACAGAAAGCCGTACCCCCCTCTCATCTCCTAGATGAGATAGGACTCGCGGACCGGCAGTCATCTCCATATTCTAAGAGCATGTTTGGCAGAGTTCAAAATCCAATTAAAATTGAAAATATAGTCGTTATTGGATCTTACACGTCTAATAAAAGTCAACAATAACGGCTAGTTTTTCAATTTTAATCCGATTTTAATTTCTATCAAAAACCCTCTAAATCTATTCAGTTACATAAATGGTAAAGTTATAACAAGAAAATTGATCAAATTTTATGAATGATATATTTATTTCGTACTTTTCATTTAATGAGAAAATGAATCAAATTTCACGTGATCAAACTTGTTGCACTTTTAAAAATAATGCACCAGTTATGTGTAACTTATCGAGCCTATTGAAGTTAAGAAGTGATATCAAGCATTCAAGCCACGGTCTTAACAGTTGATAGTTGTTTCGTGGGTTTAGTCGCTAACAATTAAAAGGGAATCAGATGATTGTGTAAGGAATAAACTTCTTGGGACGAAGTCCCAAAAATAGGTATATTATTGGCGAAGATTTACAATAGGAGACGAATAAAATGCCTCCAATGAGCGCAAGCACACGGGTACTAAAGAATTTTAAAGTTAAACTAAAGAATTGAAATTACATATTCTCTGTTGAGAGTTTTTTATTCGAGGTCTTTTTCTTTATGTCTTTTCTTCCTTTTATACTCCTTTGATGATTTCTTCGTGATAAACCGTTTGGAAACTGCTTGATTGATCCATAACTACCAACTTTTTGCATGGTGACTGAGTAATCGTGGAACAATCATCTCTAACTGCTGCCATTACTTTTGGTCATTCAACTGCCTCCAACTGGGCTCGTAGAATTGTGGACCGTGATGAGAGTGCTCAATATCCTCTTCAATGACTATTATTCTGGATAACTATAATGTCTGACGTGGTTAAGATCCTGGGTGATTCAAAGATTTGGGCGAGAATGGGGTCATCGCTCTGAGCGACCGTGGGAAATTCCATTCACGCAGATTATGGGCGTTAGGCAAGCTTGGGCGATGATGTTGCCTTGTTAGTGGGCTTCCACTTTATCAATACTCTCATTTGGGCCTTTATCCATTTCTCCAATTGGGCTTCACTCCTTGGGCCATTCAAATTGGACTGTGTTTTTAGTGTGTCAACAATTATTTGAACGTAATCGTCCAGTTTATTTGTTTACAATCGCTCAACACAATCTATTACTCATGCTCTTACTTGCTTACTTTCCCACAAAGAAGGAACATACTTCTTCAAGTACTTACCATTAATAGATCTAACATGCCTAGTACCGTCTAAATCCTCCAAGTGATAAGCTACATTCGACAGTACGCTTTTTACTTTATATGGTCCTTCCCAGTTGGGCGACCACTTGCCGTACTTTAGATCCTTGCTATCTAAGGGGAGTATCGTCCTCCAAACCAATTCATCCAGACTAAAAAATTTGGCTACGACTTTCTTATTATAAAACCTAGCCATCCTTTATTTTTGAACTTGCAACTTATCTAGGACGTCCAATTCCAACAAGTTTTGAACTAATGATTCAGTATATTCCTCGTCATTTAACTTATATTGCCAACGCACTCTAATTGACTGCATACTGATTTCCATAGGCAAAACAACCTCCTGACCATAAGTAAGCTGGAAAGGAGTAATTTTAGTACTTGAACGGGGTGACGTTCTATAAGTCCATAAGGCCTTGTTCAAACATTCGTACCAATTTCTGATATTTTCATCTATCATTTTCCTTATGATAGTCTTTAGAATCTTGTTAGAAGATTCCGCTTGCCCGTTGGATTGAGCGTAATAAGGTGTAGAGTTTACCAACTTAACTCCAAACTCATTCAAGAAATCCTTCACTTGATCTCCATTCAAGGAAGTTCCGTGATCCACCATCAAAGTCTGTGGAATCCCAAATCGGTAAATAATGTGATCACGAATAAATTCTATGACACTCTTTTGGGTAATATCTTTTAAAGGTACCGCTTCCACCCACTTAGTCAAAAAGTCCGTCGCCACTATAATAAACGTATGATGTTTGGACGAAGGGGGATAAATCTTTCCTATCGAGTCTATCGTCCAACCCTTGAACGGCCAAGACTTGATAATGGGTGCCATCTCGCTAGTGGGTGCCGTTTGTATTAGGCCATGTTTTTGGCATGCTAAACAACTCTTTGCGTATTGAACACAGGATTCTTCCATCTTGGGCCAAAAATATCAATACCTTATGATTAGCCATCGCATATTTGGGCCGGCTTGATGTGCCCCACATATTCCCTCATGCACTTCGGCCATGATTGTTCTAACTTCTTGCAAACTTACACATTTTAGCAATACACCATCAGAGTACTTCTTGAACAACTCTTCATCTATCACCGTATAATTTAACGAACGTAACTTCATTTTTTATTACCTCCTTCAATAGGTTCTCTAAAGAACCCTTTAATTTCCGCTCTCCAATCTATTGCATCTTCATCCTCTACGCATTGAATCTCTACCTTTCTCATTCTTCTTTGGACTACGGGCAGTATTACTCTATATTCACAGGTAGTCCCCCAATTTAGCGCCTTCGAATACCCTGACGCCATTTGGGCCAACTCGTTCGTTATGTCATTGTATATTCTATTAACACATTGAAACTCTACTTGATCAAATTCTTTCAACAATTCTTGGACGATTTCGTATTGACTTATAATGGAACCACTTTGGCATTTATAATCACCAATCAATTGGTGAATTACCAATTGATAATCGCCCCTAATAATCACATTCTTTACTTCCATATCTATCATTAATTCTAAACCTACGATTAAGACTTCGTACTCGGCCTGATTGTTAGTACACATTCTATCCAAAGCGAATGCGAATTTGTAACAAATCCCTAAAGGATTTATTAAACCTACTCTTACCCCTGCTCCCTTGGAAGTTTTTGATCCATCGAAATATAAGATACATGGCTTCAACTCAAATGAATCAATTTCCAATTCAATCTCTTCAGGCACGTCAAGACATGGATGATTGATCAGAAAATTAGCCAAAGCCTGATTTTTAACTGCCTTTTGGGGTATGTACTTTATTTCGAATTCTGACAACGCTAAAGTTCAGAGGCCTACTCTTTGATGCAAAATAGGGCGAGAGAACATGTGCTTAAACAAATTTACTTTAGAAATCAAATAAACTGTTATAGGCCGTAAATAGGCCCTTAATTTTGTACATGTGAAATAGAGCGCAAGACATCGATGGCAGAATAATTACATTTGCATTTTGTCAATCGTCTACTTAAATAATAGATTGCTATTTCTTCACCAAATTGGTCTTCTTGTGCGACCATCCCGGCTATCGATCTTTGTTCAGCCGATACGTACAACTTCATTGGCCGTCCTTGAATTGGGGACACCAGCACTGGTGAATTTGTTAGATATACTTTCAGGCTTTCAAAAGCTTTTTGATGCTCTTCTTTCCGGACGAATTCGTCCTGACTTTTCACCTTTAAAAGAGGCGAAAAAGCTTTCGTTCGTCCTGCACAATTAGATATAAAGCATCTTAAGAAGTTTACTTGGCCTAAGAACCTTTGCAACTCTTTTTTATTACCAGGAGGTTTAACCTCTAAAATGGCTCTCGATTTGTTTTTATTGAGTTCAATCCCTCTTTTGTGTACTAGAAAATCGAAGAAATTTCCTGCATTAACACCAAATGCACACTTCAAGAGATTTAACTTTAGTTTATGCTGCCTTATTTGCTCAAATGAACATCTAAGTTGTTCAAAGTAATCATTTTCTTTAACAGACTTGACCACAATATCATCTACATAGACTTCTACAAATTTACCTATAATATCATGAAAAATTAAGTTCATTGCTCTTTGATAGGTTGCCCCTGCATTCTTTAAACCAAAAGACATGACCACCCACTCAAAACATCCTAATGATCCAGGGCATCTAAAGGCAATGTGTATGTCTTCTTTAGCTATATAAATTTGGTTATATCCCGAATATCCATCCATAAAGGAATATATTACGTGCCCAGCGGTCGAGTCTAATAAAGAATCCACCGTAGGCATTGGACATTCATCTTTAGGCATGGCTAAATTCAAATTCCTGAAATCTATACACACCCTTAACTTGTCATTCTTTTTTAATACTGGCACTATATTAGATAGCCATTCAACACACCTGGCCGTCCAAATAAAACTCGCTTTCAGTAATCGCTTTATCTCTTTCTTAATTTTAGGAAGTACATTGGGAGCAAAACGCCTAGAGGGTTGCTTGTGAAGCTTAAAATTTGGTTTTGTTGGCAATCTATGTTCCACCAAATTTCTATCTAAACCAGGCATATGTTCATATTCTCAAGCAAAATAATCTTTGTATTCCTTTAATAAAATGATTAATTTATCACTAACCTCTTGAGTGAGCATTTGGCTAATAAATGTTGGGCGATCTTCTCCTTCGTCACCAATATTCACATTGATCAGGGGATCCTGCACTTGAGCATATCCGGACTTGGCGATCCTCATTGTTTCATCGTTCACATTCCTTGTAAGCGTTTCTTCTTCTAGACAGTCCACTTTGTTAGCTTCTTGGCAAATATTCTGCTCTATCTTGAACACTGCTAATTTACTTCCCAGTATTTTTAGCGTCGCTTCTTCCTTCATCGAATTCTTACATTCTTTACTGAAAGCCATTAATTTGTCTTTAAAGGCCTGAATGTTGACCATTTGCCTCTGTCGTTGAGAGCTCATCTAAAATTCTTTGATTAACCTTTTGCCAATCACTGGCTCCTCCAGGACCACTATGTTTGGTCTAATTTGATTGAACATTTCGGTGAGTGCATCAACTGAAAATGGCTCCTCACTTTGTGCCACAATTTGAGTTTCCTCTCCATCTTGGATCACCCTGATAGGCCCATAATTCCCTTCGTACATAAACTTTTCTACTGAGTTTGCTTATGCCACAAAGGGTAAGAATCTGCATGTACCACTTCTACTTCGCCATTGTCATTCCAAAAAACCAAGCATTGATGGAATGATGAAGGTATGCAACGACTTCCATGGATCCAAACCCTTCCTAATAAGACATTGTAACTAGTAGACCCGTCTATTACGAAGAAGACCGTCATCCTGGTGGTTGTTCCTACAGTTATGTCAAGTGGTATATCCTCTTTAGCCGAAGTTGCTTTCCCATTGAAACTCGTGAGAATCACTTCCGTTGGAATCATATCACTCTTTGTTTTGGCCACCTTCCTCATCATTCTGGACAAAATAGTATTTATAGCTACCCTATTATCAATGAGCACTTTTGCCCCAAGTATTCCATTAACTAAAGTTTTCACATACAACGGCCTCAAGTGTTTGGTTAACTTCATGGCCGGCCTTTTGAAAATAACTTTTTCAGCAACGTCTATTTCTACTTCCTGTTTGTTCTCTATTGAATTATTCCTTTGGGACAAATCAACATGTAACATGTCGCACCGAACTCCTTCTTCTTGGGCTTTTTCTTTCCTTTTTTCTAATGCTTCTTCTCCAGTCATCCAATCTGTAGGAGGAGGCATTATTCTTGGAGGTGACCAATACTTTTCAGAGCGAGGCACCCTATTTTTCCTCTTGGGTATCCCGTACAGCACATAAAAATCGAAAAAACATTCGGATGGTTCTCCCAACAAGTCTACTTCACGAACTCCATCTTGGTGTAATTGCTTCAACAAGGTATTGCGCGACACTCCTCTTTTCCTCATTTCTGCTTCTAGATCAATTTCTTCTTCAATGTCGGTCATACCATCATCATCTTCCCCATTATATGCCTCTTTGGAAGTTTGGCCCTCGTTGCATTCTAACACACATGTCTCTTCTTCGTTATCCTCCCTTTCTTCTTCTTGTTTTCCTTTACTTTTGAACTCATCGGCTAGTAAATAGTTATTAGCCACGACAGGAGATAACGTACCGAATTGAATAGTAAGGGGCTGATCTGGATCTCCTTCGTCCCTTCTATCTCGCTCGAACCTTGATCTCCCAAACGAACTTTCTGGTAATTCTCCTATCGACTCCCATGTACTGGTCTCTTCACTGTCCTCGAGGACATTTTGATCGGCTACTTTGAGAAGTTTAGGCACCTTGGGACATGGAAATCCCTGTTGTTGCCTCATCATTCTTCCATAATTGAGTTGAAAACGCCTCTGTTGAGTTCTGGTCATTTTATTGAAAGGTATTACCCTTCCTGCATTATATTGGAACAAATGCCATACATTTGGTTGGCGAGGCTGTGGCCGAAATGTATTCCCCTGATTGATTGGGCTGAACTGTATCCTCAAAGGTGGTCCCTTATAGAATGATGTACCTTGCCTTCTAAAAGGCAAAGCGTTTGGGATGAAATCAGGGCGATGATGATGCTTCCATATCTTCGGTGGTCTTGTGTTTATTCCCACTTCTTCTTTACACCTTGCACACAAGATGTCTTCATCCCTTTTGGGTTACTTCCCTTTGATACGCTTAAAGACCCTGGGATGTGACCTGGGGTCTTCTTCTCCATCGTCAATCACCAATTTGAATTTTGACAATTTGTTTTTGAAACCGGTTGTCATCACGTTCACCCCAAGTGGCTGTGGGAAGGTATTTTCATCCACTGCCATTTTTTTTTTCGAACGTGATTCGTCTTGATTCAATGGCATCCTATAACACATGGCGAAATATCAAGCAATAATTAGTCATATGTGACCATGCATTATGCTATTTACAATATTTTTTACCCTTGATTTGCTCAGGGTCTAACAATTTATGCTTATCGCTCAACTTTATTTGCTTATCTTTATATAATTTATCGAATATAAGGTCAGCTTTAGTAACATCAAACGAAAACGTCCTAGTCTTTTTGTTTTCACCTCTTATCGGTTCATCCTTGCCCGACGTCCTAGGTTTAACCATTATGGGACAAGTATATGCATCTCATTTGACTAATTCGACCAAACATGTTTCAGTTTGATCATAATATTCATCGTTGACAGTATGAACATTGAAGTTTGGGTCTTTGTAATAAGTCCCTTTATAGAATTCTTCATTTGTTCATCTTCTCTTATCAACCGCTTATACCTGATTACATTCGCACTAAGTTGGAATAAGTCAGGGAATTCCCTATCTTGGAATTTCTTTTTTAAATCGAAACTTAAACAACTTTGAACGATTCTGACAAATTCCTTCTCAGGCAGATGTACTTTGTAGCGTAAATCGCCCTATATGCTCTAGAGTAGACACTTCTCCCAAACCAGTGAACAATGAAAATTCTGGCACTTTATATCCTCTAGGCCATGCATATGCTTGATCTACCCAATCAGGATATGTTTTGTGTAGGTCGACCTAATGACAGGACGTACCCCAACGGTCATTTGATCCTGCACTATCTCAATTATTTGATTCATCAACATAACATTAGGATCATACGAAATTCCCACGGGTTGATTCGATGGTTGATTTATGTGAGGCCTGACGGTTGGCCCTTGATTGGTCGTAAAAGTGCCATTATTTGGGCCATTGCGACCATTGAACTGAGCGTTTAACCCATCATTAGCTCGTAGGGTACCCTGTCCATTGTTCGGGACATTATCTCTTATATTTAGATTACTCCCAGGTTTGTTGTTATGTTATCACCATTCAAGCTTGGCGCTCCACTCTCCCCTTGGTTCGAGGTAGATGGACTGAAAGGTGGTTTAAACCAAGGAAATTATGTGGCGAAGTATACCCCACTGTCGTCCTGGTTTGAAAGTGACTCCTTATGGGTACAACGGGTTGACATATTTGGCCTACTAACTTGTTCATAATTTCGTTCAACGTACTTAGTTGTTTAGCCATATTGTCATAGTGTACATTCCCATTTTGGGTAAATCTTTCCATATTTTGAACATTTCGTAAATTTACCTATTCAACGACATCCTACGTGAGTTTCCCAAGCAATGCACGCATGGTGTGAGGACTCAACTTTGTCTTGGCTCATAACGACTGTGACTGCTTTAACTCTGTCCATCTGTTCGTGGAGAGTTTTGTTGCTCCTCATAGACCTGCTGGTTCCTTATTAGAACTTTTATGAGGCATGATATCTCACTTTTTGTATCTTCACTCACCAAACACCGTTGTCCCACTGGGCGTGCCAAATTGTTTCGCGGGTTCGCTAACAATTAAAAGGGAATCAGACGATTGTGTAAGGAACAAACCTCTTGAGACGAAGTCCCAAAAAGTGGTGTATTATTGACAAAGATTTACAATAGGGGACGAACAAAATGCCTCCAAAGGGCGCAAGCACACGAGTACTAAAAGAAGAATTTTAAAGTTAAACTAAGGAATTGAAATTACATATTCTCTGTTGAGAGTTTTTTATTCGGGGTCTTTTCTCTATATCTTTTCTTCCTTTTATACTCCTTTGATGATTTCTTCTTGATAAACTGTTTGGAAACTGCTTAATTGATCCATAACTACCCACTTTTTGCCTGGTGGTTGAGTAATCGTGGAACCGTCATCTCTAACTGTTGCCATTACTTTTGGTCGTTCAACTGCCTCCAACTGGGCTCCAAGAATTGTGGACTGTGATGAAAGTGTTCAATATCCGCTTCAATAACTGTTATTCTGGATAACTATAATATCTGACGTGGCTAAGATCTTGGGCGATTCAAAGATTTGGGCGAGAATGGGATCATCGCTCTGGGCGACCGTGGGGAATTCCATTCGCGCAGATTCTGGACGTTACGCAAGCTTGGGCAATGATGTTGCCGTGTTATTGGGCTTCCACTTTATCAATATTCTCATTTGGGCCTTTATCCCGATTTCTCCAATTGGGCTTCACTCCCTGGGCCGTTCAAATTGGACTGCGCTTTTAGTGTGTCAATAATAGTAAAAGTCTATTTGTAGATCGGAAGTGGCATTCAACAATCAGAGACAGCAATTGAAATCTGATGCCTTTTTCCTATTAACCAACGAAGTCACAGCATAAAGTTTGGAATGCATTATCAATGTTTTTTTATATATTTGGAAAGAATTAGCAGTATTCTTTGTTTGATTTATTTGACTCAAATTAGGTTGGGTTTTTTGAGAAAATACAATCAGAGACGAGCAATTGAAATCCGATGCCTTTTTCCTATTAACCAACGAAATCACAGCATAAAGTTTGGAATGCATTATCAATGTTTTTTTTATATATTTGGAAAGAATTAGCAGTATTCTTTGTTTGATTTATTTGACTCAAATTAGGTTGGGTTTTTTGAGAAAATATCTTTTCATTCTTTGAACGTGTTTTTATTGGAAAAATATTAAGAAAATATTGTTTCATTTATTCTACGTGATTTTTTATCTTATTTTCATCTTTGTGGGATTTTTAAGGCTTGATATCTACCCTTATAAATACTAGACTCTTTTCACAAATTTTGTATTACTGAAATATAAAATAATTGTGTAGGCATAATTATTGTATTTGTTTTTTCCATATTAACCAATTGAATAAAATACTATGTCCCTTTACCAATTAATTATTTGTCTTATATCTTATTGTTTATTTATGATCATATACTTTATATTGTATTATATATATTGCTTCAATCTGTTTTTTTTTTTTTTTTACTAACAAGTGGTATCAAAACTATTTGTTGTGATTTCTTCGAGATTTCTGTTATTGAAGGTAGTCTTGAAGTATGAAATTCCGTTCTTAGATTACAATACAAGATTGTCTTTATAACAAGTGAAGATGCGAGATATACTCAAGCAGATGGATTTGGATAATACATTGTTGGGATTTGACAAAATACCCACAACGTAGATGACGGAGAAGAAACAACAGAGTGATCGAAAGGCATTTGACATATCCATCTTATATTGGTCATTTTACATTGAAAAATAGTGAAAATGACGTTTTCCGCAATGAAACGTTGAAATAAGGACGAAAATGCAAAAGAAATGAAACGTAAGAATGTTTTAGCAATAAGTGTTAAACGTAAGGACGTTTTGTGCTATTAAGCCAAGTACAAACAAATTTGAAACGTAAGGACGTTTTCCGCACTAAGTGTCAAATGTAGGGACATTTTGTGCTTAAACCTTTTAATAAGGTTTTTGGACTCACTTGCACTTTTTAAAAAGTTTGGGAGTATAATTACAATTTATTTTTTTATTTTATTTAAATATGAGGGTATATTGGTCATTTTACACTGAAAACGGTGAAAATGATGTTTTCCACAATGAAAAGTTGAAATAAGGGCGAAAATGTGAAAAAAATGAAACGTTGGAACGTTTTGCACGCTCACTGTCAAACGTATGAACGTTTTGTACTAATAAGCCATGTGAAAAGATATAACTCGATTTTGATAAATTGAGAAGATGAAGATGAATCTTGAAATTTTGAATCTCTTCAATAGTTTCTTGATGAATCTCCACTTGCTCCTTCTCTTCTTTGCCCAAAAATCAAATTTGAATCTTTACTTAATTGAATTCTTGCTAATCTCTTTCAATTTTCTCACAAAAACTATGAATTCTCCTATTTTGATGATATTAATTAATGAATATTGGAGTATAATATGTACATGAGAGCTCTTCCTATGTATTCTGTTGTTCTCTATTTGTAGGAGTGAGAATTGGTTGAAAATCACATCCAAATTGGTTTCCAAAAAAGTTCTAATCAAATAAGGAAAGTTATCTTCGCGCGCGGATTTTTTGTCTCCACACAACAATCAGTATTTTGGTCATAACTTTCTCTTTTGATATCCGATTGATACAATTCAAACTGCGTTGTAAAGATAACTCAAAGGGATATAACTTTGATAGAAATATTATGTTTCCAATTAGGACTTCTACTATGCCAAAAATCGATTTCAATCTTCGACTAGAAATCTGTAAAATAACTTGTGCAATTGAAAATTGATTTTGATCATATTCCATTCCTTTTTGAGTTCTAATTTCATCCAATTGTCTCATAAAAATCTTTCAAGTATCATCTTTTAGTCCGAATCCACTATTGAGTATTTGCAATTTAGTCATTTAACTTTATATTTTGCCATTTTTCACCATTTTTCGCTTCTTTCTTCAATTCCTTTTCCATTCAAAGAGTTTTACCTATTAAACATAAAATACAACAATTTAGAATATATTTTTGTCAAAAAAAAGTATCAAATGTTGTTATTTTAGGTCCCGAATAAGAGTATAAAATACACTTATCAATAAACATTCAACACAACTTCAGGTTCTTTGACAATCAGAAGTTAACCTTTAAAATCAATTCAAAATGGAGCCTTAAACTTTTAAATAAAATAATTCAATATATGGCGCAAGAAACGATAAATATCACGAGTTTAATTCCCACGTCCATTCTTTTGATGAAGTATTGAATTTGATCAACATGTTAACGTGAGGAAATCGAGCATTAAGAAAGAAACTTAACATTATGCTCAATCTATATATTGTGATAACTGACTTTAATAAATAAATATTTAATATTCTTGTATTATTAATTGCCTTTTTTTCAAAATTCTTATCTTGATGCCGATTTGAATTGATGAAATCTTTCCTTTAGTTAAAAATAATAAACAAACGTGTGGTGGACACACGCCTAAGATAATTAATAAAAGAGAAAATTGCCACTATAGTCTTAGAAATATAGAAAATATTTATGTCATTTTCTGTTAATTTGACAATGTCTATCTTAATTTGATGAAATTAACAAACAAAACCTTAATTTTACTAAGCAAGTGTGAAAGAATCAGATTCCTCAAACTAGTTGCCGAAAAAAGCTCATCCAAAAATAAAAAATATATGGCCATCAACATCTCTTCATTTAACTACCTATAAAAGGTCACTCCTATTGGCGTGTGCCTTCCACACTTCTCCATATCCAACTTTCAAACCTTAAATCTCCCTTCAAATCTTTCTCTTGTTTTTCCTAGATATTAATATTTGTATTCGTTTTAATGGACCCAGTCAATCTAAAATTGCCACACAATGAGACCAACATGATCTTAGCTGCTGTTAATGATGATATTGAAGGGCAAAAGATTCAAGAAGTTGATGTTTATGATTACTCCAAACGAGCACAGTGGCTTAGAGCTGCTGTTTTAGGTGCAAATGATGGTTTACTATCCACTTCAGCATTGATGATAGGAACTGGGGCTGTCCGGAAGGATGTGAAGACGATGATCCTTACCGGAATAGCTGGTTTCGTGGCTGGAGCTTGTAGCATGGCAATCGGGGAATTTGTGTCGGTGTACTCAAAATATGACATAGAAGTGGCTCAATTCAAGAGAGAAAATAGGGCTAAAAATGTTGAAAAAATTATAATGGATGAGGCCAAGAAAGAGAAATTGCCAAACCCTTTTTCAAGCAGCTGCAGCTTCGGCCTTTGCTTTCGCTATTGGTGCATTGGTGCCTTTGCTGGTGGCGGCGTTCATAAGTGACTACAGGGGCGGACACAGGGGGGCACGTGCCCCCCTAACTTTTGAGTTTTTTTTTTTTTTTTCGTGTTTGGTATCGATTGAAATCTAAATTTTAATCTAAATCAAAGTTTACAATGAATTTTAATAATATATTTCATGGAATCCATAAATGTTTTAACTTTTATCAAAATTTACTACAAATTTGATTTTAATTTCCACCAAACAGGGGCAAAATCATAATAAATTGAATTTTGATAACATGCTAATTTTAAAAATTTACCGACGATTGTATGCTAATCAAATCTACAAATTGCTTATGTAATCTCAAAGCTTATTTCGATAACTACATTATGGGTATATCGAATAGTCCAAATAGATATCGAAAATAGTTAAAAATATGTTAAACGTAAGTCTTAAAGAAAAACGTCTAATTCGCATTTTTTTTAAAAAAATCAATTATTTCATTAAAATTTACTATTTTTGCGATACACTTCAATGTGATTTTCATCATTTATTAGGAAACTTTATATGGAACATGACATAAAAATATTTCGAAATTTTACATCCGAAAAAGTCATATGCCATGTAAATTTTCGGATGCAAAATTACATGGGATATGTTTTTTTTTTTTACGTAAATTTTCGAGTGTAAAATTTATCCCAACTTCTTTGCAAGTTCGAGTGTGCCCCCCTAACAAAAATCTTCTGCGTCCGCCCCTGAGTGACTACCATGTAAGGTTAGAAGTGGTGGTGGTCGCCATGAGTATTGCTTGAGGATGTTAATTGGAGGGTGGTTGGCAATGGGAATCACTTTTGGTCTTACCAAATTGGTCGGTTTAACTGGACTATAATGAAAATCAGATAGATTAAGAAGTTATTTTTTAACGTAGTATTGTTTAATATTGTGTATCAAGTATGTTCTAAGTGCCCGTTTACTCGTATGCTAGCGATTTCCATGTATTTTCCTTCACTTTATTGGAATTATTATATCTTCCTTTGACATTTCAACTTCTATAGCATGATTGGAAGAGTTCATGGAGGAAAATGATTGTTGCATATTACCATTTACAGATTCTTTTACAGATTTATGAGGTGGCAAAAAGAAAGTGAGAAAATTTTCTTTTATTATTTGGTTGGTGAGATTTTGACTCAACCCAGAAAGGAAACCTTGATTGGACTAATAAGGAAATAGTTTTGGTATCCTAGTTTGTGCTACAGAAGTTGTTCACTGTGATTGGATTTATGAGGGAAACATATGTGCGCTAGAATGTGACGAACATAAGCATGTGGTGGACACACGCACAAGAGAATAATAATAATAAGGGTATTTTGTCACTCAGATTCAAATATATTTATGTCATTATCTGTTAATTTGACAATCTCTATCTTGATTTGAAGAAATTAACTAACAAAACCTTAGCTTTTACTAAGTGTGAATGCATAAGATACCTCAAACTAAGGTTTCCAACAGCCGAAATATTCTCGTCTGAACTACCTATAAAAACCACTCCTATTGGCGTGTGCCTTCCACACTTCTCCGTATCCAAAAAAAAATAAAATACATCTCAAAACCTATAATCTCCCTTCAAATCTTCTCTTTTCCCTACATGGAAGCAATCAACCCAAGAAAGCCGGAAAATGGGACCAACAAAACCTTACCATCTGGAAATAATGATATAGAAGGGCACATATTTCAAGAACTCGAAGAAGAAGTTGAAGTTTATGATTACTCGAAATGAGCAAATTGGCTTAGAGCTGCTGTTCTAAGTGCAAATGATGGTTTACTATCAACTTCAGCGTTGATGATCGGAGTTGGGGCTGTCCAGAAGGATGCGTGAGACTATGATCCTCATCAGGTTTGTAGCATGGCCATTGGAGAATCCGTGTCGGTCTACTCACAATTTGACATTGAAGTTGCTCAATTCATGAGAGAAATAGGGCTAAAAATTATGAAAGAAGTTGTAACGGACGAGGCAAAGAAAGAAAAAATTGCCAAACCCTTTTCAAGCAGCTGCCAGCCTTTACGATGCAATATGAAAAGTCTATTGACCCAAGTGTATGAATAATTAAATTAATTAAGGTTTATGTTGTTTCTCTTATTTTCAATTATTGTGTCTTTTTTTTTCTTATTTGTTCTAATATAGACTCTATTTAAAGATGCTCTCTCTTTGTAATAAGCACATTTTTATCGAATACAATTAAGTCTTCCTCCAATCTCTTTCTTTTTCCTCTTCTTTAATTTACTTCTTGTTAATTCCGTTGTGTTTGTCTGTCAATCGGTATTAGAGCTTATTTGGTGTTCTATATATATAAATGTTCAGTATTTTGTACCAAATATGTCCTAAATGTTTGAATTCTTATATATAACTTTTCACTTAATTTAATTACGGTACAACTTACATCCCACGTTTAGTTTCATTTGTTCCAAAACTACAATTTTTGTATAGATATTTTGAATATCATCATCGACATTGAAACTACAATCTTTAAACCAAAAGTGTTGCAGAAATATATGATTAAGTTTGGTTTGGGTGTGTAAAACAAAAGGACTTTAAATACATATTTTGACAAAAATAAATAAATTGAAAGACGTTCGTTGAACCTTTTTCCAAAAGGATGTCTGGTTACTTTTAACACTTATTTATGATTCATAACGTAGCCGAAATCATTATCAGTCGCTTAGCAAGCCCAGAAACAATTTTGAGCTCGAGGCAGGTCCACGAACGAAATCCTTTATAACTATTGAATTGGCAGGGGCCGCGCGAACGCAGGCCCCCTCTACCACAAATTATGACGTAGGCTCGACCACTTGGGCCGACCTTAGACAGGCGCCCCTCCTATGTGCAATGGAAGTCGCCAACCTAGGCCATGAACCTTGTTGATCGCCCATTGACCCCGTCCAGGTAAGTATGTAAAACTGTGCCACCAGGTCTGCTTTTATAATACACCACGAGCACTCTCTATTTCAGCTTAATCGATGTGGGATTCGCGTACCCTCATGCCTCTCAAGTCTTTCGTCTCCATATCCCATTAATTCATAGCATTCCGGGGCTTTTGATAGCAATCCGTTCGGGTTCTTTCTTTCTGAAGCAAACTGATTTCTTGAGTGGTGTTTTTATCAGAACTTTCAAAATTTCATAATTTATAATCAGACTTTTATAATGATTTTTTTTTTTCTGGACAAGTATTTTAACTCATCCTATGCAATTCATAGTTTTATGGGTTTCTTTTAATTTTTCCATTCCTGGCCATTAACCCATTTAAAAGCTCAAATTGTTAAAGATGAATTTAGCATCACATTAGAAAATAGTGCCAGTCACATTATATATTTTAGCCTTGTTTGACAACCATTAGAACAAAATTATTATTTTCTTAAACTCATTTTCAATTATATATTCTCATAATAAAATATTCTACACGTAAACTTAAAACGTTTTCTACCTTTTAACCACATACTATTTCAGAGCTCATTTTCCTTAAAAAAAAAAACTCATTTTAATGTTTGTCAAACATAGGTTTAACGATACATTGATTGCTTCCATGGAAATCAGTGAAATAGGAAGAGTTTAAAAGGGAGATAGTATGGTTTGCGTTATAAATGGCGCCAATGTGAATGGGTTCTGCTTGTTTTGAGTCTTTCTCAACGGCAGAGACCACCACCCCTAACCTCACATGCTAGTCACTTATGAAAGCTACTACAGCAAAGGCACCATTGCCCCTATCGCGAAAGCAAAGGCTGATGCTGCAACAGCTTGAAAAGGGTTTGGCAATTTCTCTTTCTTGGCCTCGTCCATCTCATTTTTTTCAGCACTTTTAGTCCTATTCTCTCTCTTGAATTGAACTACTTCAATGTCATATTGAGAGTATACCGACACAAATTCTCCTATGGCCATGCTACAAGCTCCGGCCACCAAACCGGCTATTCCAGTGAGGATCATCGTTTTGGCATCCTTTCAAACAGCCCCAACCCCGATCATCAGTGCTAATGTCGAAAGAAAACCATCATTTGCACCTAGAAAAGCAGCTCTAAGCCACTGTGCTCGTTTTGAGTAATCATAAACTTCAACTTCTTCAAGTTGTTGAAATTTTTGCCCTTCAATATCTTCAGTAACTGTAGGTTTGATCTCATTTAGTCATTTTCAAGCTTTTTTAGGTCGATTGCTTCCATGGAGATTTTAAGGGAGATTTAGGGTTTGAGATGCACCATTCTTGATTTGGAAGTGTGGTAGGCACACGCCATTATGAGTGGAATATTTATAGGAGGTTAATGGATAGACGTCAATACCCATATTTTTTGGTGGTGTGAGAAATTTTATGCATTTACACTGGAAAAAATAAAATTACATGACCGTTTGGTATGCTTGTTTTTCATTTTTACATACTTCTCTTCTTTGATTCCAAATATAAAGCGATTTGAAAATAAAATTCAATAAATATTGCAGAAATTAATATATGACTATATAATATTTTCTGTAGCTGCACGTGACATCACTATCTTGATTTGCATTTTAAGTCATAAGATTGACATTGAAAACAAAAAGCACAATTAAATTTCCATATATAAATTATATTTGTCCTCATGCAAGCATGTGTTTGGCCCCCATTTTTTAGGAAGAATTAGTTTTTGAATAATGATTGATGGGAGAATGTGTAGTGGGAAAGTGATGAAAATTTTTATATTTGTATGTAATATTATTTTATTTGGAGAATGTGTTGTTGAAAATGACTACCGTAGAAAAATGAATGGTAAAAAAGGAGAAAGAATAGGGCTCAAACATGGGCTTAAACATTAGTATTGATTGAAATGATTAATTGTGGCCAAAAAAAAAAAAAGGGTATTGATTGAAATGATGAATTGTGTTGTGACATACTGTAAACATGCCACGTGACATGTTGTTAACAATGATGTCAAAATCATGGTACACCAAGCATTGTTCAAACTTAAGGGTGTGAACACAATGGATTCCTAGATTATACAACATCATAGTAAATTGCTATGTCAATTAATTATTCAACTTTGAAATAGAATATGAATTTTTTTACAAATGCTGAAAAAAAAGTGATGCCTTTAGAAGAGAGAAACGAGGAAGAAATTGCAATCGTGTGTTGATTTAACAAATTTAGATCAAGAAATTAGAGAAATTCACAAATCTATTAATTTTTTAATCAAAACAATTCAAGCTAACTTCAATAATCAGATTATCCAACTAAACAATAGAAATATAAGAGGAAGTTTAAACAGTTTATTGCATAAGAAACCATTTAAGGGGCCATTTATTTCATATTTTACAATAATATCTCATAGTGAAACAAACAGTTCTAAATGCATCGTAGAAATGGAGATAAGATTAACAATGAAATAGGCAAATTAATTGATTTGACTTAATATATGACACATTGATTGCTTCCATGGAAATCCATGAGAGAAAGATTTCTAAAGGGAGATGGCAGGGTTTGCAATTTATATGGAGAAATGTGGAAGGAATCGATTGTTTCCATACCACTTCAAATTAATTTTATAGAATGACAATTATAAAATAAGAAAATAACGTAATAGAAAAGGTAGTGTATTGTACAATCTTTTTTGACAATCCATTTGTTATCAAGATTCGTACTGTTAATTTAAAAAAGAATTTTTAAAAAGAATTGTATAAATTCCTACCGACTCATAATTGCCAATAAAATTGTCAACCGTGATTATACATGTAACATGGTTCTTCGGCTTAGTTTACAATAACGGGCAAATGAAGAATACTAAATGAAAAGAAAGACTTGCCATTCTCCCCCTAAATGAGGTAAGACTTATCTCACTCACTTCCATATTCCATATTTATTCTATTAAATATATGGTAAAGTTTAAATAAAGGACGCAATAAAACACGAACAAATTTAAATATTGAATGGAAGACACGTCGATCTATATTAGGACAGTTTTTTCTTATTCTTTATTCTTTAGATTAAACTCTAGTTTGGAGTGGATTAAAATATAAGTTAAAGTCAATAATTAATTTTAAACACATATTTTGTGGGATCCACAACTTTTTAACCACACATTTATCAACTTATATATTAAAAATCTGATTTTTTAACTCACCAAAGAGGGGCTAAATCACCATATGGATGATAATTATTCACTTCCTACATCCCATAAGAATAAACTTGCTTCCATTTTCACAAATATTAAAGAAAAAAATAATTAATATAATTTAAAATACAAATTTTAAAGGGAAATTAGTGAAAGGGGAGATTTTAAAGGGAGATTTAGGGTTTGAGATATCCACTATTCTTGATTTGGATATGGAGAAGTGTAGTAGACACACGCCATCAGGAGTGGATATTTATAGTAAGTTAATGGATAGATGAATTAACACTGGAAAAAACAAAGGTGTTGCTTGTTTAGTAATCTAGGGGCGGTTTAGTAGCTTAAAAAAATCAAAATTTTATACATTTTAATAAAAATTAATGAAATTATGGTCGAAAAGTTGATAAAAGTTATGAATTCATAAAATGTGCGTTTTAAATTAAATGTAACCCAATTTATATGAAGAGTTAAATTCAATTCAAATATAAGTAAGTATGTGGTGAGCACAAGCCCATGGAAATAAATTACTAATGCTTAAATAAATAAGTTTTCTCTCTTTCAATATGATGATTGATTATATGGTAATATAAGAATAAACAACAAATTTTATGAATTTCTGATCTCTAAGTGAATTTTAAAAGTTTTGTGTCAAATATGTAATAATAAGGAATTTAATAATACAATTTGAAGGTCAACACAAAGCCTAATAAAAATATAAACATATACATCAATAAATTCGTCAGCATAACGAATCACAACAAGGAATCACATATAAATATTAATTACATATAAAAAAATATATGCTACGATAATTATCGTACGTGATATTTTCCTTTTTTAAAAGGAACGTGGCATTTTAGGACGCGTCTGGTAACATTTTCAAAAATAAAAAATGTAGTTATGAGACTACCTTATCTTTATGGATCATGGACTATAGTTGGATTCGATCACAAGTTGCTAAAAGAACTATGATAATTTTTGTATGAGTAAAGTATGGTGAAGTCCGTGATCTTGTGACGTAATCTAGAATCTAGTTATGTTTCTCAAAGAAGTGTTTAATAAGGAAACTAATTTATGTTCAAAGAAAATTCAATAGAATCAATCTCTACAAAGTAACCCAATTAAAATAAGAAAGCAAACATGTCATACAAAACTTATCACAACAATTCGGGCCTCTATGGACCAATTGTGACAAGTAAAGATAAATGTACGCATTCTCTAAATCATTTGACTTTATTATGAGTTCTAACATTCATCGGTCCTTTTTTATATGATGTTTGACGATTTATTTCTGAGAGTATATTTAACATACAAGTGGGCAGGAACGTCACGAGATATGTTGACAACAAGCCCCTTGAATTTTTGACATCAACAAGGATTAAATCAGGGTTCTTTGAGAATCAGAAGTTAACCTTTAAAATCAATTCAAAATGGACCTTAAACTTTTAAATAAGATAATTCAATTTATGGCGCAAGAAAGGACCATTCTTTTGATGAAGTATTGAATTTGATCAACTTGTTAACGTGAGGAAATCGAGCATTAAGAAAGAAACTTAACATTATGCTCAATCTATATATTGTGACAACTGACTTTAATAAATAAATATTTAATATTTTTGTATTATTAATTCCCTTATTTCAAAATTCTTATCTTGATGCCGATTTGAATTGATGAAATCTTTCCTTCTTTAGGGCATGTTTGAGCCACATTATTTTTGAAGAATGTATTCTGAAATAGTAGATTGATGAAGAATGTGTGGTTGAAAAATAAGGAAAAGTTATTGATGTGATGAAAAATATTATTTTATTGAAGAATGTGTGGTTAAAAATGAGTAGAAGAATGAAAATGAAAATTTTAATGCGTACCAAACAGGGGCTTAGTTATAAATAATAAACAAACGTGTGGTGGACACACGCCTAAGATAATTAATAAAAGAAAAACTCGCCACTATAGTCTTTGAAACATAGAAAATATTTATGTCATTTTCTGTTAATTTGACAATGTCTATCTTAATTTGATGAAATTAACAAACAAAACCTTAATTTTAGTGTGAAAGAATCAGATTCCTCAAACTAGTTGCCGAAAAAAGCTCATCCAAAATAAAAAATATATGGCCATCAACATCTCTTCATTTAACTACCTATAAAAGGTGCCTATTGGCGTGTGCCTTCCACACTTCTCCATATCCAACTTTCAAACCTTAAATCTCCCTTCAAATCTTCCTCTTATTTTTCCAGGATATTAATCTTCGTATTCGTTTTAATGGACCCAGTCAATCCAAAATTGCCACAAATTGAGACCAACAAGATCTTAGCTGCTGTTGATGATATTGAAGGGCAAAAGATTCAAGAAGTTGATGTATATGATTACTCCAAACGAGCACAGTGGCTTAGAGCTGCTGTTTTAGGTGCAAATGATGGTTTACTATCGACTTCAGCATTGATGATAGGAATTGGGGCTGTCCGGAAGGATGTGAAGACGATGATCCTTACCGGAATAGCTGGTTTCGTGGCTGGAGCTTGTAGCATGGCAATCGGGGAATTTGTGTCGGTGTACTCACAATATGACATAGAAGTGGCTCAATTCAAGAGAGAAAATAGGGATAAAAATGTTGAAAAAATTATAATGGATGAGGCCAAAAAAGAGAAATTGCCAAACCCTTTTCAAGCAGCTGCAGCGTCTGCCTTTGCTTTCGCTATTGGTGCATTGGTGCCTTTGCTGGCGGCGGCGTTTATAAGTGACTACCACATAAGGTTAGGAGTGGTGGTGGTCGCCGTGAGTATTGCACTTTTAGGGTTTGGTGGAATTGGGGCTTTTTTAGGGAAGGTACCTCTTGTAAAATCTTCCTTGAGGATGTTAATTGGAGGGTGGTTGGCAATGGGAATCACTTTCGGTCTTACCAAATTGGTCAGTTCAACTGGACTATAATGAAAATCAGATAGATTAAGAAGTTATTTTTTAATGTAGTACTGTTTAATATTACGTATCAAGTATCTTTTAAGTGTCCGTTTACTTGTATGCTAGCGATTTCCTTGTATTTTCCTTCACTTTATTGGTATTATTATATCTTCCTTTGGCATTTCAACTTCTATAGCATGATTGGAAGAGTTGAGGAAGGAAAATGATTGTTGTATATTACCATTTACAGATTCTTTTACAGATTGATGAGGTGGAAAATATGTTATTTGGTTGGTGAGATTTTGACTCAACCCAGAAAGGAAACCATGATTGGACTAATAAGGAAATAGTTTTGGTAGTTTGTGCTGCAGAAGTTGTTCACCGTGATTGGATTTATGGGAAACATATGTGCGCTAGAATGTGACGAACATAAGCATGTGGTGGACACAGGCACAATAGAATAATAATAAGGGTATTTTGTCACTCAGATTCAAATATATTTATGTCATTATCTGTTAATTTGACAATCTCTATCTTAATTTGAAGAAATTGGCTAACAAAACCTTAGCTTTTACTAAGTGTGAATGCATCAAATACCTCAAACTTAGGTTTCCAATAGCCGAAATATTATCATCTTAAAAGTGAAAAATGCTCTTCTCCAAAAAGTACATTGAACCCTATAATCTGGTATCCAAAAAAAAAAAAGTACATCTCAAAACCTATAATCTCCCTTCAAATCTTCTCTTTTCCCTACATGGAAGCAATCAACCCAAGAAAGCCGGAAAATGGGACCAACAAAACCTTACCATCTGCAAATAATGATATAGAAGTGCACATATTTCAAGAACTCAAAGAAGAATGTGAAGTTTATGATTACTCGAAACGAGCAAATTGGCTTAGAGCTGTTGTTCTAGGTGCAAATGATGGTTTACTATCAACTTCAGCGTTGATGATCGGAGTTGGGGCTGTCCAGAAGGATGCGCAAGACTATGATCCTCATCAGGTTTGTGGCTGGAGCTTGTAGCATGGCCATTGGAGAATCCGTGTCCGTCTACTCACATTATGACATAGAAGTTGCTCAATTCATGAGAGAAATAGGGCTAAAAGTTATGAAAAAAGTTGTAACGGACGAGGCAAAGAAAGAAAAATTGCCAAACCCTTTTCAAGCAGCCTTCGGCCTTTATGATGTAATATGAAAAGTCTATTGACCTAAGTTTATGATAAATTAAATTAATTAAGGTTTATGTTGTTTCTCTTATTTTCAATTATTGTGTCTTTTTTTTTCTTATTTGTTCTAATATAGACTCTATTTAAAGATGCTCTCTCTTTGTAATAAGCACATTTTTATCGAATACAATTAAGTCTTCCTCCAATCTCTTTCTTTTTCTTCTTCTTTAATTTACTTGTTAATTCCGTTGCGTTTGTCTGTCAATCGGTATTAGAGCTTATTTGGTGTTCTATATAAATGTTTGAATTCTTATATGTAACTTTTCACTTCATTTAATTACGGTACAACTTACATCCCACGTTTAGTTTCATTTGTTCCAAAACTACAATTTTTGTATAGATATTTTGAATATCATCATCGACATTGAAACTACAATCTTTAAACCAAAAGTGTTGCAGAAATATATGATTAAGTTTGGTTTGGGTGTGTAAAACAAAAGGACTTTAAATACATATTTTGACAAAAATAAATAAATTGAAAGACGTTCGTTGAACCTTTTTCCAAAAGGATGTCTGGTTACTTTTAACACTTATTTATGATTCATAACGTAGCCGAAATCATTATCAGTCGCTTAGCAAGCCCAGAAACAATTTTGAGCTCGAGGCAGGTCCACGAACGAAACTTCTATAACTATTGAATTGGCAGGGGCCGCGCGAACGCAGGCCCCCTCTACCACAAATTATGACGTAGGCTCGACCACTTGGGCCGACCTTAGACAGGCGCCCCTCCTATGTGCAGTGGAAGTCGCCAACCTAGGCCATGGGTCTTGTTGATCGCCCATTGACCCCGTCCAGGTAAGTATGTAAAACTGTGCCACCAGGTCTGATTTTATGATACACCACGAGCACTCTCTATTTCTGCTTAATCGATGTGGGATTCGGGTACGCTCATGCCTTTCAAGTCTTTCGTCTCCATATCCCATTAATTCATAGCATTCCGGGGCTTTTGATAGCAATCCGTTCGGGTTCTTTCTTTCTGAAGCAAACTGATTTCTTGAGTGGTGTTTTTATCAGAACTTTCAAAATTTCATAATTTATAATCAGACTTTTATAATGATTTTTTTTTTTCTGGACAAGTATTTTAACTCATCCTATGCAATTCATAGTTTTATGGGTTTCTTTTAATTTTTCCATTCCTTGCCATTAACCCATTTAAAAGCTAAAATTGTTAGAGATGAATTTAGCCTCACATTAGAAAATAGTGCCCATCACATTATATATTTTAGCCCTTGTTTTACAACCATTAGAACAAAATTATTATTTTCTTAAACTCATTTTCAATTACATATTCTCACAATAAAATATTCTACATGTAAACTTAAAACTTTTTCTACTTTTTAACCACATACTATTTCAAAGCTCATTTTCCCAAAAAAAAAAAAAGAAACTCATTTTTATGTTTTTCAAACATAGGTTTAACGATACATTGATTGCTTCCATGGAAATCAGTGAAAGAGTAAGAGTTTAAAAGGGAGATAGAATGGTTTGCGTTATAAATGGTGCCAATGTGAATGGGTTTTGCTTATTTTGAGTCTTTCTCAACGGCAGAGACCACCACCCCTAACCTCACATGGTAGTCACTTATGAAAGCTACTACAGCAAAGGCACCATTGCCCCTATCACGAAAGCAGAGGCTGACGCTGCAACTGCTTGAAAAGGGTTTGGCAATTTCTCTTTCTTGGCCTTGTCCATCTCAATTTTTTCAACACTTTTAGTCCTATTCTCTCTCTTCAATTGAGCAACTTCAATGTCATATTGAGAGTACACCGACACAAATTCTCTGATGGCCATGCTACAAGCTCCGGCCACCAAACCGGCTATTCCAGTGAGGATCATCGTTTTGGCATCCTTTCAAACAGCCCCAACCCCGATCATCAGTGCTAATGTCGAAAGAAAACCATCATTTGCACCTAGAAAAGCAGCTCTAAGCCACTGTGCTCGTTTTGAGTAATCATAAACTTCAACTTCTTCAAGTTGTTGAAATTTTTGCCCTTCAATATCTTCAGTAACTGTAGGTTTGATCTCATTTAGTCATTTTCAAGCTTTTTTAGGTCGATTGCTTCCATGGAGATTTTAAGGGAGATTTAGGGTTTGAGATGCACCATTCTTGATTTGGAAGTGTGGTAGGCACACGCCATTATGAGTGGAATATTTATAGGAGGTTAATGGATAGACGTCAATACCCATATTTTTTGGTGGTGTGAGAAATTTTATGCATTTACACTGGAAAAAATAAAATTACATGACCGTTTGGTATGCTTGTTTTTCATTTTTACATACTTCTCTTCTTTGATTCCAAATATAAAGCGATTTGAAAATAAAATTCAATAAATATTGCAGAAATTAATATACGACTATATAATATTTTCTGTAGCTGCATGTGACATCACTATCTTGATTTGTATTTTAGGTCATAAGATTGGCATTGAAAACTAAAAGCTTTATTAAATTTCCATATATAAATTATATTTTTCCTTGTGCAATATTAAACATTAGTGAAACGATTTAAAAATAAAAACTTGTCATCCTAAGTTTCATGGGTCACCTTTCTTCTTGACACGGAAAGAGACACCGTGCGGCAGTAGTCTATTCAGCTAGACTACCTTCTACCTTCTCGCAGTCGTTTCAGAACGAAAGAAAATTTGATTACAATTTAAAGAAAGTTTGCAACATGAAATTGAAACACATTGAACATAACTTGATCATTGATTATTTGAAAACTAGAAATTACAATGGCTAGTACATTGGGCGAACACTAGAAAGTTTGAAAATGATTGAAAGACTTATACCACATATAATAGACTTCGGAACAAAAATTCAACTGATGAGAATAGACATTTAAAGTCTCTAGAATCATACTAAAATTTTCTAATTTCTAACTATTTTACAATTGAAATAAAGTATTTACAATGTGCGGTCGAAGTTAGACAAACTGCGGCTGCGATAGGGTTACGAGGCTCAAGTAAGGCTGTTTTCCGTGACATTCTCCCTCATTTGCTTTGCGACGTCCTCTTAGCCATTGATTATTCTTCTCGCTATTCCATCCGCTCCATTTGACCAAGTACTCTTGAAGATATTTCCTAGAAACTTGAGTAGTTCGATGGCCAAGAATCTTTTCAACAACCTTCGTTTTTGATCTTTTTAATTTAAACACATGTCGTTTCAGATCTGCAGACTTTTTCTACTGTTTCTGATCGATATCCACAGTGTGAGGGAATAACAATTGCTGGTCAGTAGTAATTTCAAAAGAACTCTTATTGGGAGAAGAGCTATCTTGAGCATTGAAACACATTCGAGCCATCCGAAAGTTTTACCCAAATTCCATACAAAGCAGAGATAAAGTGCCGGAAATAGTCTTCCAGCGTAGAATTGAAGCGCTCCGTTCATCCGATTGTGGGCGAAAACTAGAATTCATGCTCAAAGTTGAAATAAGAAGTTTGCGCACCTCGGTTCAAAGTATGCCAGTAAATCGAGAATCCTGATCACTGGCAATGTCTTTAGACAGTTCCCAGTATTTGACAATATGTTTGAAGAAGAGTTGAGATGTCTCTTCGACTGATATATACTTGGGCACTGTGGTGAAAGGTGCATCTTTAGACAAACGGTCCATCCTGACGATGATAGTGCCAAAATCTCAAACTTTTGGCAATCCACCAACGTAGTCCATCGATCCACTCTCGACTGGTCTATTCGGGACAGAAAGGGGCTCTAGTAAGCGTGCCTTTTTCTGATGATCTGCAATATCTTCGTGACGACCAAGACAAGTTTTCACATAACTTTCAATGTCCTCTCGCATTTGAAGCTAGTAGTAGACACGTTGTAGTAGTGCAGAAGTGCACTCAATAATAGTCCCACTTTTCAGCACTTCTCTCATTTGTTTTCGAAGCTCTTCAAACTCTAGCTGAGTCATACGGTATGGTGCCTTGGTGGGAGGTTTGGCACCCAGAACAAGTTCAATCACACGATCAATCGCCCTTCTTGGTAGCAATTTCCTTGGAAGCTCATCCGGCATGATGTCCTCAAATTCCTTAAACCTTGTGATAGGTTTTGAAATGGAGCCGGTTGTCTCTTTGATCTCCTCTACTCGAAGAGTGCACAGAAATGAGGGTTCATTCCTCTTGAGATCCTTACTAAATTACATGACCGAGATACCCTTCTCGCATGTTTTTCCAACCTGTGTGGGGATAATGCATGATTTTCTACCCATCATTATCAACGATTTGGAATTATCTCGAAGATATTCCAATCCCATAATGAGCTTGAAATCATCTATCCGAACTGTCGACAAATTTGTCCTTCCTTCGAAATGACCTACTTTGATTGACACAGATTTCGCGATTCCAGCTATTGGTTGCGCAACAGAATTGATTGCCTTGACTTTTCCACTACCTTTTTCCAGAACAAGTTAGAGCCGCTCTACTTCGGTACTTGCAAGGTAGTTGTGGGTAGCGCCAGTATCCGCCATAGCCCTAATATGGTTTCTATTGATCTTTACATCAATGTACATTAGGCCTTTAGCCATGCAAATGCGAGCCTTCGATTCTTCGATCTTCGGCTCTTTCGAGGGAGCTTCATCCCTTTTAGTAGCTCGATGCGATAGTGTATTACACCAATGCGAGAATGCACCAACTACATCCTCGTCCTCTTCAGAGTCGGTCTCGTCATGACAGCTAGCTTGTGGGACATCTTGCATTAAACTAGATGCACCACTTGCTAGTTGGCAATATGCATTCATCATCCGTTTCTGAGGACACTCTGCCACCCGATGTGGTCCTTCACATAAAAAGCACTTATATTTAGGAGGGACATCCGATCTGCCCTCCTTTGCTTTTCCTTGGTTCCAGTTATTACTGTTACTCTGGCGGTTTCCTTGATAGGCCACTCCCATATTCTAAGATTAACGCTCTTCCCTATTTGAGTTCGAGCTGGGTCTATAAGGCATCTTTCCACCTTCAACAGATTGACTATTTCCCAAAGGTCGATCCTCTCTCGATTCCGGTTGATAGTCACTTAAACATTCAGCAGCTCCCATAGTCGCACTCAAATCAATGACCTTCTATCTCTGAAGTTTCGTGCGTGTCCATGGTTCCAACTTCCATAAAAGTGAATAGCTTATTATTTTCCGACATATTTTGAATGTTCGGCATATGTCCTGAAAAGGCTTTCACGTACTCCCTGATGGAGCTCGTGTGTTTCAGTTCTCATAAGCCCGACGTGCTTCATACTCCATAGTCTATAGGAAAAACTGAGATCTAATTGCTTCCTTGAGAAGATCCCAAGAATCTATTCGAACCGTGTTGGCTTGAATATCAGCATACTTCGTCTGCCACCGTAGCTTTGTATCTCCACTTAGATACATGGTAGATGTTGTAACTTTTCCCACTTCGTCTTGGAACAAAGCAGCAAAAAAATATTGTTCCATGTCGAACAAGAAGTTTTCAACTTCTTTAACATCGCGTGCCCCTCCGTAGGTACATGGTTCTTAAATTTTAAGCCTATGCACATGCTCTTGTGTGGTGACTTACTCATCGTCAACCGCGCGTTGAAGTACTAGCAATTGAGCTTTCAATACTTCCATTTCATCCTGTAGATCATGTATAACAGCATCAGCTTCAGTCGTTGCTACATTAGCCTTCGGCACTCATCCAGTTGGATGTGTAATTCTCGAATTTTCGTCTCTGCCACCTCGACCTTTTCTTCAAGGCTCTCCATGGCATAACACAACCTAGTGTTTGTCACCTCAAGCGCATTCACGCGCTGTTTCGTATTCCTCTTTTGAACATCTACCACCTCTATGGTATTCTAGAAATTTGGATCTGGATCCATAGCTTTCTTATCGATGGTTTTGAGCCGCAACTTTGATACCAACTTTTACGGGTTACCTTTCTTCTTGACACAAAAAGAGACACTGTGCGGCAGTAGTCTACTCTGCTAGACTACCTTTCGTCTTCTCTCGATCGTTTCGGGACGAAAGAAAATTTGATTACAATTTAAAAAAAGCTTGCAACATGAAATTGAAACACATTGAATATAACTTGGTCATTGATTACTTGAAATCTAGAAATTATAATATATTGAAAGTGGGAAATTACAATAGCTAGTACATGTGACGAACACTAAAGAGCTTGAAAATATTTGAAAGACTAATACCCCCTATAATAGATTTCAGAATAAAAATCCAACTGACGGGAGTAGACATTTAAAGTTTCTAGAATCATATTAAAATTTTCTAATTTCTAACTATTTTACAATTGCAATGTGCGAACGAAGTTGGGCAAATTGAGGCTGCGATATAGTCACGCGGCTCAAGTAAAGCTACTCCCCATGACACTAAGTCAATACAATGTACTTTTACGGAGTCTCGATCCGAAAGGTAAATTTAAATGTGTGAACCCAATGGATTCCTTGATTATATATCGTCATAGTTAATTGTTGTGTCAATAAACTATTCAATTTTGAACCTCTATAACTAGCTTTTTACTTTAATGGGTGTGTGTCCTCCATGTGCTTTTGTCCACGGCCGACCAGAACTTTAATTAGCACAAACTAGAATATGATTTTTTTTTATTTAAAAAAAAAAAAAAAAAGGTGATGCCTTTAGAAGAGAGAAAGGAAGATGAACTCGCAATCGTGTGTTGATTTAACAAATTTAGAACAAGGAATTAGAGAAATTCACAAATCTATCAATTTTTTAATCAAAACAATTCAAGCTAAATAATCAAACGATCCAACTAAACAATAGAAATATTAGAGAAAATTTTAACAGTTTATTTCATATGAAACTAAATAAGGGGCCATTTATTTCACATTTGACAATAATATCTCATAGTGAAACAAACAGTAATAAATGCATCGTTTCGAAAAAAAAATAATAATAATAATAATTCTTAATTGATTCATTAATTGTTCACTGAATTAATAGGCCACGTCGAGAGATGGAGATAAGATTAACAATGAAATAGGCAAATCATATCGATCCCATAGTATTCATTTAACTAGAAAATGAGTCAAATTCCTACATAGAAAATGAGTCAAATTCCTACATGGTCTAATTATTTGATTGACTTAATAAATGATACATTGATTGAATCCATGGAAATCAACAAGAGATGAAGATTTGAAGGGAGATGGTAGGGTTTGCAACAAGTGTGGAAGGCACACCCCAATGGGATTGGCTTATTATAAATAAATTTTTGAGTCTTTTTTACTATATCGAAGTAAATGAAGATATAAGTTATCAAAATATGAGATAGGAGGTAAATATCTCAAACTATTATATGAAGGAGAGAAGCTTTATACTATTCTATATGCATACGTGGTAGAATTGTTCATACAAAACAAATACCATAACCTCGATTGAACCATTCAAATTGTGACACCTTGATATCGCATACCCACATTAAAATTATTTTAAAATAGAGAGATTAAAATAATTATTTGATCGAACAATTCAAATTGCAACACCTCGATATTGCATACCCACATTAAAATTATTTAAAAATAAACAAATATTAGAATAATTATTTTTAAAATATTGTTATCGCATATTTGGTGTATGTTGAATTCTAACAAAATATATAGAATTTAAAAAAAAAAAAAAAATAGTTATGCTTAGTGTTGCCTGCATTATATTCCATTGTATATATAAGCAAGGAATCAATGGTTTCCACACCACTCCAAATTAATTTTATAGAATGACAATTATAAAATAAGAGAATAACGTAATATAAAATAACATGTATTTTTAAGTTTGAATAAAACTATTGGTACAATCTTTGTTGACAATTTATGTGTTGTCAAGATCTGTACCATTAATTTAAAAAAATAGTTTTAAAAATTAATGGTATAGATTCCTGTCAACTCGTGGATGTCAACAAAATTGTAAACCATGATTGTACATCTTTAAGTTTCCAAATTAGGTTAGTTTACTATGATGGGCAAATGAAGAATACTAAGAGCTTGTTTGGGAGGGAGTTTTTGGGGGAAGAATTGATTTTGAATAGTGATATTATGGGAAATGTGTGGTTGAAAAAGAAGAAAAAACTATTGATGTGATGGAAAATATTATTTTATTGAAGAATATGTGGTTGAAAATGAAAATTGATTTACTGTAGAATTTGAAGAATCCGTACCAATCCTAAATGGAAAACAGAAAGACGTACCAGTCTCCTCCTAGATGAGGTAAGACTTATCTCACTCACTTCCATATTCCAAATTTATTTTGTATTAAATATATGGTAAAGTTTAAATAGAGGACACAATAAAACAAGAACAAATTTAAATATTGAATGGAAGACACACCAATCTATATTAGGACAGTTTAGATTAAACTCGTGTTTGGTGTGGATTAAAATTTATATTAAAATATAAATAAAGTCAATAATTAATTTTAAACACATATTTTGTGGGATTCATAACTTTTTCAACCACATATTTATCAACTTGTCTATTAAAAAACTGATTTTTAACTCCCCAAACATGGGCTAAATCACCATATAGATGATAATTATATATTTCCTATGTCCCATAAGGATAAATTTGCTTCCATTTGCACAAATATTAAGAAAATATAATTTATATAATTTATAATATAAATTTTACTTACATTTTTTTCTAATATATCCTATATTAAATAGTAATAGTTTATATTTATTGCTAATAAAGCAATTAAATAGAGACATATTAGAAAAAAAAATTAATTATACTCTCAACAAGAAAAAGTAACTTATAATTTTTAGAATAGATGAAAAAAGGAAGCAAGTCTATTTTTATTGGGCATATGAAATATTAATAATGCCAAAAAAGAGGAAACAGACAAAATTAAGAATATTTAAAAAGAAATCACTAACATACAAGAAACATACTACACATAACAAGAACAACACATAAATTTTGTTTTAACTTATTTTCCTTGTCAAATCTGGCATTTCGACCATTTCGTTATAGTCCAGTTGAATCAATAGATTTTGTAAGACCAAAAGTGATTCCCATAGCCAACCACCCTCCAGTTAACACCCTCAAGGAAGATCTCACAAGAGGTGCCCTCCCTAAGAAAGCCCCAACTCCACCAAACCCTAAAAGTGCAACACTCACGGCAGCCACCACCACCCCTAACCTTACGTGGTAGTCACCAATGAAAGCTGCTGACAGCAAAGGCACCATTGCCCCTACCACGAAAGCAAAGGCAGACGCTGCAGCTGCTTGAAAAGGGTTTGGCAGTTTCTCTTTCTTGGCCTCATCCATCTCACTTTTTACAACGCTTTTAACCCTATTTTCCCTCTTGAATTGTGCCACTTCTATGTCATATTGAGAGTACACAGACACAAATTCTCCTATGGCCATGCTACAAGCTCCGGACACCATACCGGCTATTCCAGTGAGGATCATCGTCTTGGCATCCTTGCGGACAGCCCCAACTCCGATAATCAACGATGAAATTGATAGTAAACCATCATTTGCACCAAGAACAGCAGCTCTAAGCCACTGTGCTCGTTTTGAGTAATCATAAACTTCAACTTCTTCTTCAAGTAGTTGAAATTTTTGCCCTTCAATATCATCATTAACAGCAGGTTTGATCTCATTTTCAAGCTTTTTTAGGTCGATTTCTTCCATGGAAATTAGTGAAACATGAAGATTTGAAGGGAGGTTTAGGATTTGAGATGCACTATTCTTAATTTGGGTATGAAGAAGTGTGGTAGGCACATGCCATTAGGAGTGGGATATTTATAGGAGGTTAATGCATAGACGTCAATACCCATATTTTTGGGGCGGTGTGAGGAATCTGATGCATTCACACTGGAAAAAATAAAATTACATGACACGTTTGGTAAGCTTGAATGAATAATTTATTTTTATTTTTTTTTTTACATACTTCTCTTCTTTGATTCCAAATATAAAGAGATTTGCAAACAAAATTCAATAAATCTTGCAGAAGTTAATATATGACGATATTATTTAGTTATATTTTCTGTAGCTGCATGTGACATCACTATCTTGATTTGCATTTTAATGGCTGCATGTGACATCACTATCTTGATTTGCATTTTAATGAATTGTTTGGTATGATTTAAAATTCAATTAAAATTGAAAAAATAGCCGTTATTGGATCACATTGTCTAATAAAAGTCAACAATAACGGCTAATTTTTCAATTTTAATCCATTTTTAATCTCTACCGAACACGTCATAAATCATAAGATCGACATTGAAAACTAAAAGCATAATTAAAATTTCCGTATATAAATTATATTTGTCCTCATGCAATATTAAACATTAGCGAAATGATTTAACAATAAAAATTTGCCATCCTAAGTCAATACAACGTACTTTTGACGGGTTTCGATCTGAAAGGTTAATGAATTATGTTATTTGTACAATGTTTTTGCACAACATCGTTGACAATATTGCTTGTGGCAAAAAAACGTATTGATTATAATAATGAATTGTGTTTTAAACTATCAAATGACAACATATCATGTGACATGTTGTCAACAATGATGTCAACATCATGGTACACCAAGCATTGTTCAAACTCAAGCGTGTGAACACAATGGATTCCTAGATTATACAACATCGACATAGTAAATTGCCATGTCAATTAAGTATTCAACTTTGAACTAATGTTCAAGTAGAATCTCTATAGTTAACTATTTATTTTAATGACAAGAACTTTAGCACAAACTAGAATATGAATTTTTTTACAAATGCTGGAAAAAGTGATGCCTTTAGAAGAGAGAAACGAAGAAGAAATTGCAATCGTGTGTTGATTTAACAAATTTAGATCAAGAAATTAGAGAAATTCACAAATCTATTAATTCTTTAATCAAAACTAACTTCAATAATCAGATTATCCAACTAAACAATAGAAATATAAGAGAAAATTTAAACAGTTTATTGCATAAGAAACCATTTAAGGGGCCATTTATTCCATATTTGACAATAATATCTCACAGGGAAACAAACAGTTCTAAATGCATCGTTTCAAAAAAATAAAATAAAATGAAAATCTTAATTGTCACGTCGAGAAATGAAATAGGCAAATCATATCGATTCCGTAGTCTTCTTTTAACTAGAAAATGAGTCTAATTAATTGATTTGACTTAATATATGATACATTGATTGCTTCTACGGAAATCAATGAGAGAGGAAGATTTCTAAAGGGAGATGGCAGGGTTTGCAATATATACGGAGAAATGTGGAAGGAATCAATTGTTTCCATACCACTTCAAATTAATTTTATAGAATGACAATTATAAAATAAGAAAATAACGTAATAGAAAAGGTAGTGTATTGTACAATCTTTGTTGACAATTCATTTGTTGTCAAGAATCATACGGTTGATTTAAAAAAGAATTTTTAAAAAGAATTGTATAAATTCCTACCAACTCGTAATTGTCAATAAAATTGTCAGTGGAGATAGTACTAAATGGTTCTTCGGCTTAGTTTACAATAACGGGCAAATGAAGAATACTAAATGAAAAGAAAGACTTACCATTCTCCTCCTAAATGAGGTAAGACTTATCTCACTCACTTCCATAAGCCATATTTATTCTATTAAATATATGGTAAAGTTTAAATAAAGGACGCAATAAAACACGAACAAATTTAAATATTGAATCTAAGACACGTCAATCTATATTAGGACAGTTTTTTTCTTATTCTTTATTTTTTAGATTAAAGTTTAGATTAAAATATAAGTTACAGTCAATAATTAATTTTAAACACATATTTTGTAGGATCCACAACTTTTTAACCACACATTTATTAACTTATATATTAAAAATCTGATTTTTAACTCACCAAAGAGGGGCTAAATCACCATATGGATGATAATTATACACTTGCTACTTGCCATAAGAATAAACTTGCTTCCATTTTTTTAGGGTTAATTACCCCAATAGTCACAGAACTTTCACCAAAGTTTTTATCAGGTCACTGAACTTTCGAAAAATTGCCTCATTGGTCACTGAATTTTAAAAATCACCTCATTGGTCACTAAACTTTGCAAAATGTTTCCCAAATGGTCACTGAACCCAGTAACTTTGGGAAACTTTTTGCAAAGTTCAACTTTGCAAAGTTCAGTAATCAATGGGGTGATTTTTAAAATTCAGTGACCAATGGGGTGATTTTTCGAAAGTTCAGTGATTAATCACATAGTTTTTAAAGTTCAGTGACTTGGTGGAAACTTTCAGTAAAGTTCAGTGACTATTGAGGTAATTAACCCCCATTTTCACGAATATTAAAGAAAAAAATAATTAATATAAATTTTACTTATATTTTCCCTAAAATATCCTACATTAAATAATGATTTAAATATTAGTGGTTAATATTTATTGATAATAAGGCAATTAAATAGGGACATGTTAGTTAACAAAGAAATCAACTATACCCTCAACAAGAAAAAAATAACCTATAATTTTTAGAATATATGAAAAAAGAAAGCAAGTTTATTTTTATGGGGCATATGAAGTATTAATAACGCAAGAAAAATAAAAAGAGGAAACGAACAAAATTAAGAAAAATAAAAAGAAATCACTATCATACAAGAAACGTAGTTGATAGACAATAATGAACAATACTACACACAACAAGAACAACGCATAAATTTTTAACTTGCTAAATCTAGCATTTCGACCATTTCATTATAGTCCAATGGAACCAATAGATTTTGTAAGACCAAAAGTGATTCCCATAGCCAACCACCCTCCAATAAACAACCTCAAGGAGGATCTCACAAGAGATTCCCTCCCTAAGAAAGCCCCAACTCCACCAAACCCTAAAAGTGCGACACTCACGACACCCCTAACCTTACGTGGTAGTCACCTATGAAAGCTGACAGCGAAGGCACCATTGCCCCTACCGTGAAAGCAAAGGCTGACGCTACGGTTGCTTGAAAAGGGTTTGGCAATTTCTCTTTCTTGGCCTCATTTATCTCATTTTTTTCAGCAATCTTAGTCCTGTTTTCTCTCTTGAATTGTGCCACTTCTATGTCATATTGTGAGTACACGGACACAAATTCTCCGATGGCCATGCTACAAGCTCCGGCCACCAAACCGGCTATTCCAGTGAGGATCATCGTTTTGGCATCCTTTCAAACAGCCCCAACCCCGATCATCAGTGCTAATGTCGAAAGAAAACCATCATTTGCACCTAGAAAAGCAGCTCTAAGCCACTGTGCTCGTTTTGAGTAATCATAAACTTCAACTTCTTCTTCAAGTTGAAATTTTTGCCCCTCAATATCATCATTCACAGCAGGTTTAATCTCATTTTCAAGCTGTTTAAGGTCGATTGTTTCCATGGAAATTAGTGAAAGAGGAAGTTTTAAAGGGAGATTTAGGGTTTGAGATATGCACTATTCTTGATTTGGATATGGAGAAGTGTGGTAGATACACGCCATTAGGAGTGGATATTTATAGTAAGTTAATGGATAGATGCTGATGCCCATAATTTTAGTCGAGTGTGAGGAATCTAATGCATTAACACTGGAAAAAACACAAAGGTGCTTGCTTAGTAATCTGGGGCTGGTTTGGTAGCTAAAAATCAAAATTTTATACATTTTAATAAAAATTAATGAAATTATGGTTGAAAAATTGATAAAAGTTATAAATTCATAAAATGTACGTTTTAAATTAAATGTAACCCAATTTATATGAAGAGTTAAATTCAATTCAAATATAAGTATGTGGTGAGCACAAGCCCATGGAAATAAATTACTAATGCTTAAATAAATAAGTTCTCTCTCTTTCCATATGATGATTGGTTATATGGTAGTATAAGAATAAACAACAAATTTTATGAATTTCTGATCTCTAAGTGAATTTTAAAAGTTTTGTGTCAAATATGTAATAATAAGGAATTTAATAATACAATTTGAAGGTCAACACAAAGCCTAATAAAAATATAAACATATACATCAATAAATTCGTCAGCATAACGAATCACAACAAGGAATCACATATAAATATTAATTACATATAAAAAAATATATGCTACGATAATTATCGTACGTGATATTTTCCTTTTTTAAAAGGAACGTGGCATTTTAGGACGCGTCTGGTAACATTTTCAAAAATAAAAAATGTAGTTATGAGACTACCTTATCTTTATGGATCATGGACTATAGTTGGATTCGATCACAAGTTGCTAAAAGAACTATGATAATTTTTGTATGAGTAAAGTATGGTGAAGTCCGTGATCTTGTGACGTAATCTAGTTATGTTTCTCAAAGAAGTGTTTAATAAGGAAACTAATTTATGTTCAAAGAAAATTCAATAGAATCAATCTCTACAAAGTAACCCAATTAAAATAAGAAAGCAAACATGTCATACAAAACTTATCATAACAATTCGGGCCTCTATGGACCAATTGTGACAAGTAAACATAAATGTACGCATTCTCTAAAACATTTGACTTTCTTATCGGAGTTCTAACATTCATCGGTCCTTTTTTATATGATGATCGACGATTTATGTTTAAGGGTATATGTAACATTCAAGTGGGCAGGAACGTCACAAGAGATATGTTGACAACAAGGCCCTTGAATTTTTGACATCAACAAGGATTAAATTTCGAAAATACACATCAAAAAAAATTACATACAACATAATTTACAAAATTTAAAATACATATACAAGCCAAAAAATTGTTGACTATTATATTATTGTATTTTTCTTTAAGCACGAGTTTTTGTATTAATTTTGCAATATTTGACAAAAATCAAATGCCAGTGAGCAGTTTGCTTTTTCTTCTTCTTCTTCTTCGTTTTATTGGTTAGCGGGCCTTTATTGGGCTTGAGAATTTTTAAATTTTGGCCCAAACACAAGCCCCGCTGCAAACTATGTCTCTATCTGTATGTGTATCAATATATGTCAATGCCACAAAATCCAAGTCCATTTCCAAATGCAAACGGCAAAGCAAACCCTTGCTATTATCTCTTCCTTCGGCTGCTCAGGTCCGTCATCGTCGTCGAATCACCACTGCGAATCCAGGAATTTGGTTCAGCTAGGGCGAAGACAGTTGACCGACGACCGTCGACAATTCGGGATCCTAATAGCCGAACATCTTCACCATTATTTTTTTTCACTTATCCCTAAATCCTAATTTTCTAAAACCCTAAATTTCCAATTCACAATACACAAACACAATTCAAAATTATAAGTCATAACTCATCGTCTCAGACAATAATATAACATAAATTCTCATTTCTCATAATTCACAAATTAACAAAAATTGAAAAAAAAAAAAGGAATAAAAACAGAAATATATATCTACACTCTACAGAATGCATCCAAAAATCTATAAATTCACATTTAGTCATTTCTCATAATTCATTAATAGCAAATAGGAAATAGACAAATTAAAATACATACCTCACTAGTCACTACCTAGGCAGCCGCAGGCAGAACCGCTAAAAGAGACGAAGTTGGAAGCCCCCGAACCCGGAAGCTTCACTCCACTGCTCCAACTTTCAGCCCAAATCTCACAGCTCCAGCCTTGAGCCTCCACCATCCTCCGAACCGAGTCGGTGGCGTCAAAAACTCACAGTAGCCCAAAATCCTCGTCGTATCGTCTCCAAGACTCCAACTTTCCCTACTCCCTCCTCTCAAGTCTCAACCGGCTTTGGACAAAAATAATGGGATATTTCATATTTAGATTGTGGCTATTAGGCCATTGCCAGTGGAATTCAAGCAAAACCCTCTTTAATTGGACATTTTTTTGAAAATAAGGCCTAAAAAAATCACAGGCTTTCTGCTGGTTGCTTCCAGACCCAGTTCCCTTCCACGGTCTAAAGACTCCAACGCTTCTTCTACACCTTTTTTTTCCCAGCTCCCGATGACCGTTCTAAAACTTCCGGCTAACCTAGCACGGGCGGCCGTGGAGGCTGGCCAGTGCTGGTTCCGCCCCTAGCCGCCACCCCATAATCTATGGTCCCTCTCCTTCTCTCTCGATCCCCATTTCTCTCTATTTTCTTTGATGACATACACAACATGGTGTAACAGATATCCAATCAATATCGCACAAATATAAGGAAGCACCAAGCTATCTAAAATATTTATGACCACAAAAAATGTGGCGTTTATATGGATAACAGATATCGGGCCCACTCACGCCAAATCAAGCATATTCCAGCGCGTTTTCACTGGAGGACCGATGAGAAATGGAATGAATCAGGAACGCGAAAGATGATTTACGGCGGGAGAGAAAAATATTTGAGCTCCAGTGAATGAAACAAGGATAATCGCACTAACAACAATCACCAAATACAATGTAAGTCAACTAAACGACCGAACTCCAATATATAAAGAGCGGGAAGATTGTATATTAAGAGTTTACATGATGACTTGTTTTATCAAGAGTACAAGAGCCCAAAGTCTAAAAATCCAACCATTTTCTAGTTACAAAGTAGCTCTATTTATAGTACTTCGGTCGTTGTGATATTCGTTGGATCAGAGTCACGTGGCCTTATCTCCTTAATTGAGATTTCACATCATCATCTATCATACAATTAATACATTGACAATGAGTCGTCGCCTTATACAATAGGCTGACACACATGACATTCTTTATTACAAATGTTATATCAATCACTTCTAAAATCGCCTAAAGATCTTGTATGAGGTAGCTTTAGCATCATGAGTTTTAGGTGAATTGAGGGTCTCGGCTGGAAGAAGCTTGTATTGGCTCTCTGAGTGAAGAGCTTCAGCTGATTTCTCTTATGTAGTACTTTGAACTCACGAATTTCGACCGTTTAGGCGGTACTTCGGAGTAAGGGCTTCGACCATTCACATGATTTCGTTAGTCAAAATCCAATTAGGTCTTCGTTGACTTTTCTGCCTACGTAGATTGCTACGATGCACTTTGACTTGAGCCACGACTGTGAGGCGTAACTATTGATTTAAGAATTTTTAATATTATCTAATTAAATATTAATAAACAATCACGCTATTGCGATCATTGACGGTCGACAATCAACAACTGTCATAGCTCACCAACATTCCTGGATTCAAGCTGACCATAGGTTGTGGATTATCTATGTAAGAAAAAAAAAAAAACTATTTTGTTTTAGGTAATCAATTTCTAAAGAATAAGATAAAAAATTACATGTATGTTCAAGAAAAAAAAACAACAATATAATCATATTCGAGGTTCAAATGACAATGTTAAATAATACAAGAAAAAAGGTGTAATTTTAAGTTAACGGAATAGGTATTTGCGGAGCTTACAATGATGAAAAATAAAGAATTGATTAACAATCAACCTATTAAAAAATAGAAAGCCGTACCCCTCTCTCCTCTCCAAGATGAGAGGGGACTCGCGGACCGGCAGCCATCTCCATATTCTAAGAGCATGTTTGGTAGAGCTCAAAATCCAATTAAAATTGAAAATATAATCGTTATTGAGTCTCACTCGTCTAATAAAAGTCAACAATAATGGCTAATTTTTCAATTTTAATCCGATTTTAATTTCTACCAAAAACCCTCTAAATCTATTCAGTTACATAAATGGTAAAGTTATAACAAGAAAATTGATCAAATTTTATGAATGATATATTTATTTCGTACTTTTCATTTAATGAGAAAATGAATCAAATTTCACGTGATCAAACTTGTTGCACTTTTGAAAATGATGCACCAGTTATGTGTAACTTATCGAGCCTATTGAAGTTAAGAAGTGATATCAAGCCACGGTCTTAACAGTTGATATTAAAAGTCTATTTCTAGATCGGAAGTGGCATTCAACAATCAGAGACGAGCAATTCAAATCCGATGCCTTTTTCCTATTAGCCAACGAAATCACAGCATAAAGTTTGGAATGCATTAACAATGTTTCTTATATATTTGGAAAGAATTAGCAGCATTCTTTGTTTGATTTATTTGGCTCAAATTAGGTTGGGTTTTTTAAGAAAATATTTTTTCCTTCTTTGAATGTGTTTTTATTGGAAAAATATTGTTTTATTTATTTCACGTGATTTTTTTATCTTATTTTCATCTTTGTGGGATTTTTAAGGTTTGACATCCACCCTTATAAATACTACTTTTTTCACAAGTTTTGTATTTGAATAAAATACTTCGTCCCTCTACCAATTAATTATTTGTCTTATATCTTATTGTTTATTTGCGATCATATACTTCATATCATGTTATATATATTACTTCGATCTGTTTTATTTACTAACAAGTTGTATCAGAGCTATTGGTTGTGATTTCTTTGAGATTTCTATTATTGAAGGCAGTCTTGAAGTATGAAATCCCGCTCTTAAATTGCAATACAAGATTGTCTTTATGACGAGTGAAGATACGATATGTGCTCATGTAGATGGATTTGAATGATGCATTGTTGGGATTTGACAAAATGCACACAATTTAGATGACGGAAGAGAAACAACAGAATGATTGAAAGGCACTTGACATATCCATCTTATATAGAGCATGTTTGGTAGAGCTCAAAATTCAATTAAAATTGAAAATATAACCGTTTTTTATTTTTCACTCGTCTAATAAAAATCAACAATAACGGTTAGTTTTTCAATTTTAATTCGATTTTAATCTCTACTAATTATATATGATAATTGCAAAATTAATCGCAGATTATTACTAGCATTTTCATATTTTTCTCCATCCGTCTTTTTGAACGTCACAATATTTTCGAGGGCTTGTATTTTGCTAAAGCACACAAGCCACTGATCTCTTGCATCGAATTCGACATTGTATATTTGGTGTCGACTGTAAATAATCCTCCAACCACGTTTTCTTATCTTTCTTTATCTTTTTCAGCTTCAAATTGCAGTGTGTTAGGCACCAGGCAGATTTTGTTGGCCATGCGCACTCTAGACATGCTGCTTTTACATTTGTTAACTTGGAATGGGTTGGGGGCTCCCTGAATTTCATATTAATTTTCCAGTTCTCTCTTCCAACTCAACTAACCATTAGCTGAAATACATGCTTTGGAAGATCTTTGGATGGCCACTTGACTTTTACGAGGAATGAAAGGCCTGCATTTTAATATTTTTCTAATTCATTTCTGAAATCTCGAACAATTTCAACATGTTCCAACCTGTCTTGTCATACAAGATTGTGGGCAATGATAATTGCAGCTTTATTGTCAGTTTAGCTTCGTATATTATTTTAAGTTCCTTTAACCACCACCTTACCCACATAATTCACAAATCCTCAAGCCACAGATCTAAACCTGATTCTGCACACGAACAAATTCCTATAAGTTATGGACCCGACCCGACCCGCATACTTGTAAACTCCATCCTTAGTTGTTTTTAGAAAATAGAACTCTACTTTATCAGAGTTTCCATCCAGATCCTCATGACATGTTCCATTGGAGACTGCAAAAATTAGCTAACAATACTAATTGCAAATGCAATGCAAGATCTAGTGCGAGATAGGTGAATTAATTTTCCTACCAATCTCTAAAAGTTCATTTCCATGATAATCCCTTCTTATGTATCTCCAAGTTTGTAATTAAGAACATCATTAGGCCAAGTTTCAATAATAAAAAATAAAAAGCTTCCATTGATTCTTCATGCGAATACAGCTCACTTCAATTCCAAGCATCAAACTCAAGTTGAGAAACAAGAACCATCTCCATAAATTTAGACATGTATGAGTCACGGCGATTTTAAAAAAGAATTTGGACAATTAGCAAAACATGCAACATCCAACAAATCAATAGGTGATTAGCAATGAACTTTCAAATAGCCACAAGGAGTAACATTATGACCACATCTGAGCACGCCAAGAATATTAGGCCAATAAAATTTTGCGACTGAGGCTATACCAAACAATTGGTATGTTGCCCGGAGACGATTCGGACAACCACTACTACTGCTTGTAGTGATAGAAATTGACATTATAATGCAACTGAATACAAAGTCAACCTAACCAGTGTTACTATTCTACGATGCAACAAATGGTGTACAAGTGTACATCACAAATCTACACCAGAAAAGACTACTTGTGAGACTCTAAGACCATTAAATATAGGAAGTTACTCAGTAATTCAACTGTGGCAGGATAATGAAGAACTCTACATCAAACCTGACATCCACAGCTGAGAAAACCAGTTTGATGAGTGTGCTCTAAGAATTGCATCTGATTTGAAACCTTTTTCAAAAATTGGATGTTAACAACATAAATCCTTTTTTGCCATTCAGTGCTGGAAGATCAAAGCAACTAAGTCTTAACAACCACAAAAAAAATTATGAAAACCAAACCTTCAGCAAAGAAAAGAAGATGCATGCTAACAGTAGACAGCATAAATGGAAAGCTTTCCCATGTGGAAGCAGGAACCACAAAGGGAAAAGAAAATGTTTTCTCAACCTCCAGCACCTTCCCCCAAAAAGAAATTAAGAAAAATAAAGGGAAACAAACAGATGCAAGAAGAGAAAACAAGGATCGGACCAAGAATGAATTTTTCCAATCAGGACAGTACAGAATTTTCAAGTGAGCAGCAGCCTCGAACAGCAATTTTGAGGGAAAACCATCCTTAAGGTTATTGAAATGAACATAATAAGTGAATCCAGAACTCAACGAACAGGATATAACAGTTGCTGAAATCTGCCGTGTATTTTAACAGGAATGCGACTCTTCCTTCGGTATACTTTTGCAGAAAACAAGAGCTATAAAGGAATTGCACAGGGCTTGCCGCGATTCAAAAAGCTAATTTTATTATGCATAAATGTAGCCCAATAGCAAAAGCAAGCCAACCATCAAGTATCGGATAATTATTAGCCAGGTAGCCTGCCAAAAGTTTAACATTATTAATATTGCAAGAATCAAAAATTAAAAATGAGTTGAAGTTTTGGGTAAGGTTAAAATACAGAAAATAAACAATTACCCTGTTAACTCCTCAATCATTAAAAACTGAGTTTATAGGAGACAAGTAGTCTGACTTCTAAAAGCTAGAATCTATGTTTCAATTCCATAAGCTCACCTGATGGTGGGGCCACATTTTACTATCACCAATTCCAAGTTCTCACCATCATTCCTCAATTCACATATAACTCCATAAAGACACTGAGATGAATAGGGCCAATGCGAGAGAATACGAATCCAGCAGCAGTTAATTGTAGTGTAAGCAAGAAAGGAGACAACCAGTTGGAATAATAGCATTCAAAAGTCTAAGATCAGATTCGAATCCGCACATCAAACAAGCATAGGACCCCAAAGGACCAAACCATAGAACATTTTAGTAACACGATACACGTAAACTATTAGTGCCGAGTTTCACACATTCAACAATGATCCATTTAGCCAACATGCCAACAAGAGAAACCATGTAAGACTTGCATCCAGGAGCACTAGGACTTCAATGTCTTCAGCTGTCACAAATATGAACACAAACCCATCAGTTACGCTATAGACTGAAGATTGGAAAAAGAAATTTTCAGTGACTTGTTGCATACCATAAGGTCAGACGTCAAACTACCCAGATCGGAAACCCCCAGATCCTCGACGATCGTAAGGCCCAGAGCGGTCACGATTATATCGATCACCTCCCCCATGGCCACCAGAATCCCTGTTACGGCCTCCATATCGATCTCCATTACGGTCAGGACCATAACTGCTGCCGCCCCGGCCACCACCACTGCCACCATACCTATCATCCCTGCTCCCATACCTACTGCCTTTAGCCCCTTCATCAGGGCATTCTCTAGCAAAGTGTCCAGGTTTGCCACACTTAAAGCACCCTTCTCCGCCAGATCCCCGCCCACTTCCATACTCACGATCACGACCTCGACCACGTTCACGGTCACGGTCACGGTCACGGTCACGTGAGCGATCATTGTCATAATCTCTACCTGAACCCTGGTTCGGACGCGCTTTATCAACAGTAATGGTTCGACCGTCTAAATCAATTCCATTCATGGCTTCAATGGCCTCTTCCATTGCATCCTTTTCCTCAAAGGAGACAAATCCAAAGCCACGAGAGCGTCCAGAGAACTTGTCAACAGCCACCTACATATACATACAAGCACTTTCATGTAAGAGTCCATTTTCCTATAATATAAATGAAGTTGTGAAATAATTTCAAACATAACATAAAATCATAATTCATAATTCATAACTACAGAACAGTATAGACAGGGCTTGCACAATAGCACCATCCTATGACAGTAATCTTAGCAATTGAGTCTATAAAAATATATGTTTCTCAAGAATTCAACTTAAATACCCTATCTCTCGTCCCAATTACCAAAAAGAAAAAGATAATAATACGTCCACTCCTGGTCATGTAGAGAAGGGAGATAAAAGATACTAAACAGTCTACATGAACTAAAACTACAACAATCAATTAGATGGCCTGAATACATAAAATGCTCAGAGTCTGTGAGGCTCAGTAAGCTACTCCCAGCTATCTTACTGCCAATTTCCTTTTTATTTATATTTTTTAAGAGGGCAAGTCCAGGAGATAGCCATGCTTTATTGCCGCTACAAATCATCAAAGTATGGTCTGAAGCAACATGTTTGTATTGTCATCAAACCAGAAATAACAATAACAAATGGATATTGATGTGAATGGTATAGTAAGATTTCTATAATACTAAAAAATGAGACAAAAGCCTATAACAAAGTAGCAAAAACTTCAAAGTCAAGTATCTACTATAAAACAGATTAAACTTGCAACATGATGAACAGGGCCTGATGTAACCAATTATCTATAATAAGATGAAAAAAGCTTTAGGAAAAATCAAAAATTTCAAAATAAAATCAAATAATTTATTACCTTTGCATCAAGAAGATGGCCAAACTTTTCAAACGCTTTTTTTAGATCTCGATCTGAGGTTGACCATGAGAGGCCACCAATGAAACAGCGATATTCAACTTCATCTGACATGATTCAAACTGTTTCTTTTCCAAAAAGAAAAAGAGGTAATACAAACATGATTCAAACAGATTCACTTGGATCTGTTATTAGCAAAAACTGATACAAAATGCATTGCAATTGGACAACGGGGAGCTATGTTATCAAGTACAGAGTTATTCAGAAGCATTTTTGCTCAATGTGCAAATCATTCTCATTGAACTCTAGCTTAGTGGGGGTCGTTACTGAATTCAAAGTTTTTACAGGCTTGCTTGCCTCTTAGACTCCTGCTGACTTCCGTCCTTTCTATGGATATAAATAAGCAACAATAGAAGGAATGCATCTATCATCTACTCTCTGACTGTATTAATCTCTCTACATCTCACAGAAATAGTTATAAACCTGTAATATTAGACACTGAAAATCGAATGAAACCCAATCACTTTCCCTCTTTCATGAGACAAAAGAGATTGCTGCGGAACTTTGGGCCCCCTCTTATGAGTTTTGCAATATGATTTCATAATTTGTTCAATAATGAGCTACTTCCAGAAAAATGTTACACAGGTCTATATGATTAATACTTCTCCTCTCGTGCCTTCTATCTTCTTGACAGAATTCAGATTTTCTTGACACCAACATCTCTAATTCAATACCGAGTACCATAACAAAGCAGTTTGTAAATAACTTTACATCATACACCAACAATAATATGATGTGTTTTATTTTAGATTATATACCAAAAATAATTTTTTTTTTAAATACAGGAGGTTAGCATGGTGCCTTTTTATTTTCTAAATACACCAGTTATTCATCAATAAAATATATTAGGTAACTAATTCATGGGTATGCACAAATTTTACATGCGATGCTGTGTATAACGTAAACCCTAAGTTCCTCATAAATAACCATCAATAGAATAATTACAAGCAAAAACCACCATAGATGTAGATTACTATGCGATTTTAGAATTATATTCTAAAAGGGTAAAACTAGTTTGTACCTGCAAAAGCCGGATCGAAACTAGGCGAAAATTTCCCCAAATTTCTGCGTAGCTTTTGAAGAAGAAAACGATTCGCACAAAGTCTAGGTTACACTGCGGTCTGCGGATGACTTTACTTTTCGGATATTTATCGACAAGGGATATTTACTAAATTGTCACCAAACTTAAGGCATTGTGCAAAAACAGTCCCTTCTTTTTCATTCTTGGCTACACTGATACCTTGATTTAACTGTTAACTTAAAAAAGTTAGTGTTAAATCTTCAAGTGATGAGATTCAAGCAAATCTTCAACAGTTGTAATATTGTCTTTGATAAGTAGATATTTTTTATATATATAAAAATAGAACGGACAAACTCTCATCTTTAATTGATCAAACTATATCTGATTGAATTTGATCGTCCATAAGAGAATTGGTGTGGAGTTAATGGATCCATATAACTGATGTGACAGTTAGTGGATTTACATAACACTAAAAAATGTCTGAGTAATGTTATATATCAACATTGATGCTAAAACAATATCCTATGTGACAGCACGTGATGAGCCCAGTTAAGTTCGTGATTGATTTGGCTACAAATTATATTTTTAGTAAATTTTGATAAAAGATGATTAAATTTGTGAATAAAAATTGTGGATCACGTGAAATGTGTGATTGAGAATAAGTTTATGGAAAAATGAATTTCAAAAAATTGAGACTAAATGAATTTGACCTATCATTTAATGTTATATATATTTATGTGGTGTATTTGTGACATTGGTGCTATATAATATTATTCAAAAAAGTATGTTAGGGATGGCACGGTCATTTCCATCCTCCGTCCCTATTGGGAATTTTTGTCTCATTGCCCGCACCTCCCATACCCTGTAGTTTTATTTATTTATTTTTTTAATATTTTTAATTTGTGAAATTTTTATTTCGAAAATTTTTATTTTGAAATGAACTTTAAATAGTGCGGGAATCAGGTTCCTTGTACTCATCCCGTGGTCCATCTCGGGGCAATAATCTCGGCCCGTCTCTACCCGTATACCCAATTAGGTAGAGAATTTCACCCCTAACAGGGATCCCACACTGTAGACCAAATTTCAAAAGTAAATTTCAAATTACATTTAATGAGGTGTGCTATGGGTACAATTATGTATCCATAGCATTTTCCACATTTAATAGACCAATCATATGTAGTTTTGAAATAGTATAGTAGTATAGAATCCTTTAGGATCCATATTCGTGTAAATAATTGGAGATCAATTGATAAGAATTTTGAAAATATGTCCCTACTTCCCTACTAAATAAAAAAAGGCAATGAGAAGTATATGCAGACGCAATAGTAATTCAATTTCATTCCAGTTTTTTTATTATTTTTTTTCATTTCGTTTTTTTTTATTTTTTGGGTGTTTTTATATGAAAAGCTTTTTTTTTTTTCCTATTTTCATTTTTTTCCATATCAGTACGAGAAGGAAACGACGACGTCTTACCTTCATTAGTGTGAAGACAACATTGTTTTGGTTAACGTTATTTCAATCTTTTTTCTCTCAATTTATGGCAATCTAACAAAAAGACTATTTTCTCTATTTTCTTACGCTACCGGCCACGTCTCTTCAAATCCATCTTTTCTGCTTGTTCTCATGATTCTCATCCACACAAATTTCTCACTCTTCTCTCTTTTCTTTCCAAGCCTTTCTGTTATCACACATGTGTTATGATTTTTTGATAGATTGAAATTTTTGTTATGTTTTCCGATTTTATTTTTTATTTTTTTTTTTGTGTGTGTACAAAGCTCCACATTGAATTCCGAGACAAGTGAGCACACCAAGATCTACCCAATGAAGTTATGGGCTACGAATGATGTTCATGCTAGCTTGGAAGAATTGAAATGGCATCGGGAGGCTTTAAATCCAAGCAGATCATGCACTCATGTACCCTCTTAGAGGATTTGAAAACAACTAAAAGGATGAAAATTTTCATAATTTGGTGAGGAACCGTAAAGAAGCTCGAAGGGGGGGACTTACATCCAAGAAGTGGTGTGGGAAAACAGTTGATAATGTAAGATGCAGTGCTGAAGGCATCAACCCAAAAGCGATGGAAAAGATGAGAGTGAAAAAGAAGGGCTAAACCGGTTTCAATCACATAGCGATGTTTTCTTTCAACGCGACCATTTTGAGCGGGTGTGTATGAGCAGGATAGTTGGTGGTGAATACCCAAGGTGCTAAGATGCTCTTTGAAGCGATTGCTTGTAAATTCTGAACCATCATTACTTTGAAAATTTTTATATGAGCAAAATGTTGATTTTCTACAAAATTTTGAAAGTGAATAAAGGTATCGTAAAAATCATATTTTAATTTTAGAGGGTAAAGCCAAGTGAACCGAGAGTGATCATCAATAAATATGACATAATAGACAAACCCCGAATTGGATTTGATCGGTGAGGGACCCCAAATGTCACGATGAATAAGATCCAACACATGAGACGATCTATTTTCATTACGTGTACAAGGTAAGCGATTATTTTTGGCAAATTGACATGTACTACACAATGTGGGAGAAGGCAATAAAGATGTAAGATAAAGATAACATTTTTTATTCAAAAAAGAAATAATAGAGTGATTAACATGTCCAAGACGACCATGCCATAAATCATAAAAAGCATGAAGAGCTTTATTCTTAAGAACAAAAATGAATGCGGGGTTTCCACGCTCCAGCACATATAAGCCACCATCTCCTTTACCGGTTGCCACCACTCTTCTCATTTGACGATTCTTGACAGTAAAACAATTATTAGAAAGTGTAACAGAGAGAGGAAAATCAGATGTTAATTTACTAATTGATAGGAGATTTTTGGTGAGACGGGGAACAACTAAAACATCCAATAAATGAAGATTGGGATTTGGAGAGGTGATACGGGTATGAGTAATGGGTAGGGAAGCACCATTCCCTACAATTACATAGTCCTTACATGTTTAGTTACTTGAATGGTTTAAAGTGGAATGGTCTTTGGCCATATGGGCTAAGGCTCCGGTATCTAAATACCAATCACTGGGCTCGGGCTCAATTAGCCTACAAGAAGTAAAGGCCTTGACAAGGTGTGCTGCCAAATTTATACTTCCATAGCGTTGGTCGCAGCGGTCAGCATAGTGACCCTTTTGGCGGCAAATTTGGCCAACGGCCTTGGTCGAAGCGATTTTTCTAGTTCAACTGCCCATAGCCGCAGTTTTAGTTGCTATTGCCACTGCAAGTTCCTTGCTGATTTTGAGAGGAAGAACTCCTCTGGTTCGAAGGAACCAATGAGACTTGTCGGTGTCATCGATAGGCAACCGATGGCATGAAGTTGATCACGGAGGGACTTGAAACTTCGTGCATACTCAGAGACCGTTCGAGTGCCGTGTTTCATCAACTGGAGATCATCCTTGAGATAGTCATTGTATTAATATTGTCAATAGTACATAACTTAACCATTCCATTAGTACAATAGTCTTTTCCAACAAAAAAATAATTTCAGGAAAATACAAGTTTTCCCGACTCATAAACACTTTTGATCGCTGGTTTCCCCAACAAATCCCCACTTACAAGGTTCTTATTTATATTCGGTACATGTAAAACGTTAGTAAGAGTTACAACTTTTCCAGGTGTGAATTTTAATTCAACATTCCCTTTACCTATGACTTTTGAACAATGTTCATTTTTCATTTGAATTTGTTGACCATCATCAATGTCTTGATATATCTTGTAGAGAGTTTTGTCATAGCAAACATGAACGGTGACGCAAATGTCATACCACCATCCCAAAAATTTTCCTTTGACAACATTTACTTCACTTATAGTGGCGACTATTTCATCATTGTCAATGGAATTCACCTTGCCTCCAAATTTCATCATTGTCAATGGAATTCACCTTGCCTCCAAATTTGTTTTGTTTTCTATGTCGGCATTCTTTCGTAAAGTGGTCGATTTTTCCACATACAAAACATTCTCCCTTGAGCTTCTTTTTGAATTTGTTGTTGTCTTTAATAAACTTTCTTTTGTTTACTTTGATGACTTTGTTACTGTTCTCCACGGTATTGGCTTTCGAAGTACCAATATGAGAATTTTCATTCATATCTCTTACCATTAAATCTTTCTCAATTCGAAGATGTTTTTGGATTTGCTCCAACGAAAAGTCTTCGGAGTTATGAATAATTTTCTTCCTATGTCATCTCCAAGTAGAAAGCAATTTAGCAATAATTGCTCCTACTTGGAATGATTCCAGAAGTTCTATCTTCACAGCTTTCAGTTTATTGACAATAACTTGCAATTCACGTACTTGGGGCAATAGGGGAATATTATCTAAGAATTTGAAATCAAAATACTTAGAAATTAAAAACTATTTAGTACATTCTTCTTCTTCAATCTTGTATTTATTCTCTAGTGCATATCAGATTTTTTTTTGCAGATGTTATGTCGGTATATAAATCATAAAGTCGCCTCGACGAGGCATTCAAAATATGGCCCCGACATATGAGTTCATCTTCTTCACGCTTCTTCCGGTCCACCCTTGATTGTTCGGTGTCATTGTCGGATGATTCAGGTAGATCTTCCAAATTTGGATCCAGTGTATAGAAAATTTTGTGCGCCGTTAACAATAATTTGATCGTCTTGCCACCTTGTAAAATTCGATCCATCAAAACGGTCTAGTCTCACCAAGTTTTGATTCATAAGTTTGATTGTTGTCATGATTGTATCTCCTTCAGTTTTCATTGCACAATTATAAAGCTTTTAGATTGTTGATAAATATTACCACCGAAGTAGATAACAATATCTCCAATGATAATACAAATGGAACTCAAAAAATATATTAAAACACAAAACTAAGATGGAAGAATAAGAAGAAAATGAAGAAGACTTGAATTGTAGAGAATGATAACCTAAAAGCTTTATTTGCGTCCTCTCGGTAATGAGAATGCTAAAAGATCAACACACAAATAGCTTTAACGGATTTCAAGTCAAGAAACGAGATTGCAATTAGCACTATTGAAACTCGGAAAGGAGGAACAAAAAGAAAATGAAAACAATTCTAGTATAATTTGGGAGAAGTTTGGGATGATAATTTCAAAGTATAAAATGAGAATTTGTGTGTTTAATCCATGAATTATATTCTTATTTATAGAATTCCTTCATACACTATCGTATGGATGCCAACTTTTCACAAAAGATAGGAAAAATGATGAAAATGTGCCAAAACAAAATTTAAAAAATTCTCAATGGTCATTTTTGTTGTGCGGTCGCATAGAGTAAGCAAGTCAGGGAATTAAATTCCCTGACGAGGGCAATGCGACCACATGGCCAAAGGCCTATGCAGTCGCATAGGCAAACCATTTTGCCTATATGCCTTCGTTCCCCCTCTCTTCCTCTTTTTTCAACCAATTTGATCAATTCTTATATATCAATATTTGAACAACACAATATATAACATGTAGAAATATATGTGCATATGTTTGGTATGCCCATTTGAGCTATATGAACAGTGCAAACAATTTTGATTTAGAGTTCATGGGGTAATAGGTACTGCCTATAGCTAAAACAAAAAACGTATTTTATTTTATTTTATTTTTTGGCTATTGAGACGTTGCTTTGCTAATAGTAAATAATTTTGGAAATGAAAGGATAAACATAATTCTTTTGTTCTAAGTAATGTATTTCTTGCAATCTGGATATTTATATTCAATTACCTCTTTTAGTTTTTTATCAATTACAACTGTTATGTATAAGTTCCGTATCAATATTGCTTTAAATATTTTTGGAATGTTTGTTAGGGAAGATTAGATAGGACTTCTTGTTCACTATAGTGTCCAATCTTGTCGAATATTGTGTACGAAACACACCATTTAAGTTTAAGCTAAAGAAAAGAGACTAAATTATCTTTCTCCTTTCCATGATTGAACCGTTCAAACACGGAACAACATATCCTTTTCAATGTCATAGAAATAGTTCGCCACACTGCAGTTTTATGTCGTACAGTGATACTCTATATAAGAGGTTTTTAATTTTCCCTGTCTTGTGCTATGCCTCCATTCTTCTTTTGGGCTTAATCATGTAACCCTTAATTGTTCATGTTTTCAGTGCTTCAATACGTCAAGGGTATGGTCTTTGAAACATGTGATGGTGGAACATTTAGTGAATATGATGATACGTCTGTTAGTCGAGTTGACCCTCCGCTACTTGCTCGTTCATCAAGGTAAATTGTAAACAGTTGTATTTCACTTCAAAGTATCATGCACGTGTTTCTGGTATGTATATTTCTTCTTCATGTATGAAAGACACAATTTCCGTTTTGGAGTATTGGATTGCTTATGTCAATTCTTTATTTTATAACATCCCTGAAAAAAAATGTTTTACGTATAATTTTATATCTAAATTTCAATTGGTAGATTGGCCAAAGGGTGGATATTTAATTAGAGATTCTCCTATGTTGCATGGAGGAATAATTATTAGTGGACCAAATGTTACCCTTGGATATTTCAAAATTGATGAGAAATCAAAGGTAGTGGACAAGGTAAGTAACTTTGATTTTGTGCTTTTGTGTGTGTGTGTGTGTGTGTGTGTGTGTGTCACACTGACAAAGAGCATGTTTGGCTATGCCTGAACAGTTACTTATCACTAAATAAGTAACTTTTTATTGATTAAAATTGGAAATAAGTAAAAGTTACTTATTTTGATAGTAAAACAAATGTTACTTTCGAAACTTAAATAACTTTTTAACTTAAAGGTAAGAAAAATGTGATTTATCCAAACGTGTTTGGAAATTGAAAGTAACTTTTATTTATTCTAAGCTAGCCAAACGTGCTCTTTACTTTGAGTTAGATGTATTTACTTTCTTAATATGTTGATGCTTAGGTTGATGAGAAAGGAATGAGGTGGTTCTATACGGGTGATGTAGGGAGATTCCATGCCGACAGATGCATCATGCATTGAGGTTATTGGTCGTAAAAAGGACATCGTCAAACTAACGCATTTAGAATATGTTTCTCTAGTGAAGGAACAGATTTTATGTACCCTTGCAGTTAGCATGTTTTTTGTCGTTAAATGCATTGAAGTTCACCCCCTTATACTGTTGTTTCACTTTTGTCACCATCATTAAACTTTAATTTTTGATTCAATTTAGGCACTCCATCTTATTAAATTAATGAATATGATGATGTGGTATGGAAAATTCAATTTGTCCATGATTTTTGTTGCTTAACTTGGTATAACAGCGTCTTGTTGGACAAGTTTTGCTTTTTTTTTTTTTTGTATTTATAATAAAAGCTCATTTTAAATTACTTCTCCAAAAATATGCATTTTTGCCTATGCTAACGGACTTCTCATGCTACATTTTCCGTTAATTCTGCAAGACATTGCCTAACTAAAATAAAAATTAAGCTCAGACACACTTGAAACAAAAGTTTGGTGCCTGAATGAAACAATTCCACGAGTTAGGTGACTAACAATATTCATTTTTTGTTCAATGGCTTCTATCTGCTACATACGCTTAGAAGAGAATGGCTAATCTTGTTTGCTAAGTACTTGATGCCAACGGATGAATGGATTTGGTTTTGTGTACCAATTTTCTATCCTGAGCACCTTACGTGATCTAACTTCTCCATCTCCATTTGGGTACTTCTTATCGAAAAGCTTATGTAGTTTTTGGGTTTCACCAGATTGGTTATATTATGGAAATCCTGAAGTCTCCAGTGGCTGAATTGCTTTTAAGTTCTTTGCATCTGTCCAATTGGGAAGATAAAGTCAGTGAGCCTAAAATCTGCTCAATTTATTAATCCATGTCTTCCCATTTTATTCTGTTATTCAATACAAAGTGTTTGAAGACCTTAGCAATGAACACATCTGTTTTAGTTTTAAATTAAACGAGATGAAGATGTTGGACATAAATTTCGTGTGAGAGTTCAAAAGAGTAAGATGTGTAGCTCTATATCTCCGTGTAAGAATTATCCATTATGTCTTAGCATACACATGTAAGTCATCTTTACAAACATTGGTCTATATGGTGACGTGGTTAATATCGTATTTGTCAATAAAGTTGTGATAGTTTAAAATCATTTGAGAATGTGATGGTGACGTCACTTCCATATAAACTGCAATTGATTTTTTGAATTCTATCCTTTCCCCTCAAATATGACTCGAAATTAGGTCACTGATTTGGTAAAACTTTGCATTTATCATTGAAGTTTTGAACTTCACCATCACTTCTCAATTGAGGCTCAAAATCATATTACTAACCTGGTAAGGCTATGCTCCTATAATTTGAGTTGTAACTTAATCTCCAGTGTTTTTTATAAGTGATACTTACAAATAACATTATTCTTCTAATTCAAACTAGTTTTTGCCCGTGTGTTATTTTGAAGGTAATGTTAACGTGTTAAATATGTAATGTTATGTTAAATTATCGTGAATTACATTTTGAATGTTAGATATGAGCCATTGAAATCATCCAAATTGAATCATTAGTATTATGTTGAATTTCGATTTTGTTTTAATGTCAATATTATTAAAACTTCATTTACGTAAATTTGGATGGTGTCGATCTCATATCTTAGGTACTCCCTTGGTGTAGGGCATGACTTGATTTTACTCCAACATTGAATTTCAATTTTATCGTAAATATTGATTTTTCATGTAATTCGTAATCAAACTCAAATAAAGAATGAATGAACTAACATTGATATCATCAATCTATCAATGTAAGACTAATTCGACGAATAAACACTCATGATAATCACATCCAGTCTACGAACAATTATTTGTTTCATGCACACCGCAGTTTGACATCAATCTGGACTCAAAATGATGGTTATTGTACTTCATTAATGTCAACGTTTACTACTTTAAATAAGCTACGGCAGTAACAAATAATAGATTATATAAAGGTGTAGATGAAAACTCAAACAACATTGTACTATCTCAATTTAATTTCAATTGACACACTAACAAAATTATTGAATATTACAAACGATAATGTTAAAATAATAGTCTTTGAACAGTTGACTTTGGTATGTAGCTACTTTAATCGTTTGATACTCTATAACCTGGCTGCTTCACAATGAACATTGTACGTATGGCTGCTTGAAGATTCCATCTATACTGTGTAGAATGGAAAGACATCAAAGGCAAAATCATTGGTGTGTTATAATAGAATAAATTTTCAAACTTAAGAGTCGAGATATGCCTATAGAGTACAAACTGTATGCAAGATGTTGAATGTTATGAAAGATATATGTATATAATGTAGTGGAGAGGCATTAAAGCGATAAAATTTTATATGATTAGTATGAATTAATAACATAAATAAAAATACAAAAAGAAGAAGAGGGATACTTTACGGAATTTGAATCTAGGTGATCGGTATAAGTGATTGATATGTTTGTGTTTAGCATTATGTAAGTTAACTATTCCATCGAAAAAAATTCTAAGTATGTGCTCACATGATACATTAACACTGTAAATCTAGAATGGTTATTGTTTTCAGTCATAAGTATGTCAAAGTCGAATGGGATACGACTAAGGAATTAAAAATTTTAAGATTATGTGAGTGTATCAATACCTACGTTTTTCATCTTGAAGAGGCCAGAAGTTGTTGTCATAATCTTAAGATATAGTTTTTTGGTAAATGAACCCTAAGTATACCAAATCAAACATTACAACTCAACACACAAAAGCAAATATTAAAAGGGGAAAAAAACTGGAGAAATTCAATTATGAGTTAAAAGTTCATCAACTACAATTAACTTAAAGTTCGAAAGAACTGGACAAAAAAAATTCGAATCAGTTGAGTAACCCCGTTTATTTGATTTATTTACCTGTGATATCAAAGAGAAAAACAATAGTAAGTTAGACAATTGCACTAAGAGTCCAATACACAATATTCTAAATATATTGTAATAGCTAAATTTAGTGTAATCATATAGAATAGTAAACACTCTATCATAGGATCAATCGTCACATGCACATACCTTGATCGAAACTATAATTCATTTTTTCTGAGTTTCTTTTGCATTGTTCCATTTGTCCATTCTCTGCAATCAAATTTTGAATCATTCTTAATCCTATACTGGAAAACAAATATAGTAAAAATGAAACATAAACATGTTTTTTTTTCTAGAGATGTATAGAAAGAAGTACTCACAATTGTAGGGAAACTTTCTTTGAACTTCTCAGAAAAGAGGTTTATTGCAAATGTTATCGAATGATTTCCTCTTTTGGACTTGCTTTGCTTCGACCGTGTCTTCTATCGATGTATGAACGAAAGAATACGTTTTTAGTACATGTGTGATGTGTGAAGCTTCAACAGTTGATGGGTTCAGTAGAACTTTTAGAGACTTGCTTGTTTTAGCTCTTGACAATACCACATAAAGTTGACCATGACAAAAAATTGGTTCTGAAAGATATAAACCAACAAAATCAAGTGTTTGTCCTTGAGCTTTATTTATCATCATTGCGAAGCATTGCCTAATTGGAAATTGAGTTTTTTTTAATGGAATTGAAGTTTGATCACTTTGAAGCAGTATAAAAGGTATTCTTGAAAAAAAAAAAACATATTTTTCAAAATATTCGCCAGATGTAATTTCAGCAAGAATTACATTCTTCTCAAATTTTCGACAAGTAAGTCGTGTTCCATTGCATAAACCTTCGTAGTAACATAACACGACATTTTACTTTAAGGTTCAATTCATGTGGTGGAATACCATTTGAGGTCAAACTATTCAAGAAATCTTCTTGCAAGCTTTGTTCTGATTTATCAATTGTTTCATCAAAGCTATAGTACGTAAAAATCTGACCAAGAATTTGTTCAAGTAGAATCATGTTAATATGATCAACACATTCATTTCTAGGCATAAGAATAGCTCGATTTGCCATCGTATGTAAATTTTCAGCATATGCTTCTATTTCTGGAAAAAAACACGATGTATTAAAGTTTTTAAAGACGTTATTTCATTATTGAATGGTACAATTATATTGTTGGAAAGTCGAATACAATTACAAGTATGTTGTTGTTCTATCTCATTTCCAATTCTTAACAAGTAATCACAAAAAGTAGGATCAAATTGCACTCTCATATTTTCAACTAATGACAGATGTAGTAGTAGAGGCCATAGGTCAAAGCAAAACTAAGCTAGCCTTTATTATATCTTCCTTTTTTCCCCTTGATACTACTGGTAGAACTTGTCGAAAATTCCCTCCGAGAACCATCACTTTACCACCGAAAGGCAAGTTACAATCGTTAATATCTCTCAGCATTTTATCGACAACTTCAATAGCACACCAATTTACCATAGGTGCTTCATCCCAGATTATTAACTTACACATTTTCAACAAAATTTCTAAAGCTGATTGTTTGTTAACAGAACATCTTACTTCACTAACTATTTATAAAGGAACTTTAAACATTGAATGAGCAGTTCGATCTCCAGGTAAAAGAGATGCAGATACTCCAGAAGATACAGTTGTCAAACCAATAGAATTTCCAAACCTTACAGTAGTTAACAATGCTTTATACAAAAAAATTTTACTTGTGCCACCTGGACCATCAATGAAGAAAGACCACTTGATCCCATTGTTATTTTTTCCATAATTGTATCATATGCAAATTGTTGTTTATCATTTAAACTTGCTGCACAAATATAGCATGCTTCAATATTCAAATTTGTTGTCTCATCTTCAAGCATTCTCCTTAATCTATCATTTTCATTTATATCTACATTGAATGGTACCATTTTATAGTCATTTATATTTTTGCCCAAGCATACTAAGATACAACTAATATCCTCTAGAGCCCACATTTCAGCAATATGTGATGGTATATTTTTATGCGCATAATCATCAATCATATAATATTTGAATTTATTCCATAATAACTTTGAATCATTATGGCTACCAAGTATAATAAGTGTAGCAAAGGACCGTCTTAAAAAAATAGACATTTCATAAACAATAGCTTCGGATAGACATTTTTCACAATGATTATCTCCACTTAATAAACCATGTAAAAGCGCTGATTCTCGATATGTAACAATGGTGACTCTATTTAAGGTTCGTAAATCCTGAAATGATGTTGGACCATGAATATGATTCATAAGAACACGAAGAAAAAATCATTCTCCTTCAGATGGATTTACTGTAACAATTCGTCATATGACAACCTGTTTCTTTCTGCGAGTCCAACTTTTTTTACTTGCATTACAAACAAAATGTGTTGGAAAATCTCGATATAAAAGTGTACGAGCAAATTCATTTGACTCATTCATTCGAAAAAATTCTGTCAACATTGTTTTTCTTCTATTTTCATTCCAAACAACAGTAGATAAATCATCTTCATTATCGTACGTTACCTGTTGATGATTTTTGATATGGAGTTGTAAAGAATACACCGTCAACAAATTTCTGATAGATTGAAGGAAAAAATCCTCCACATAGTTTCAGGTGGAAATATCCATCTAACAGTTTGGTAAGCAGAAATTTCATCTATTTCTTTCTCTTTTTCATTTGTGCAAACTGAAAAATTGATACGATCATGTTCTTTGTATAAATATTTTACTACTTTAATAGATGAACATACTTCAATATTAATATGACAGTCAAATTTTGCACTTAAATAAGGATTATATGGTACAACACATCGATTGTCTAATATATGACCTCTAACTCGAACAGAAATACCGCTATCATGACGTTTATATAATGGGTATGAGTTTTGACCAAATATAGTAATATTACAAAAATCTCTAGGGTATTTATTTTTACAATCTATATTTGCTTCCATGCATACATTTTTTGGATTCATATTTCCACAAGGGCCATGCATATTATATTTAACAATAACAGAATAAAGATGGGGATATTTATTTTTTGTCGGGAATTTCACATGATACTATCCGATCAATTTCTTCAGCATAAGAGATTTTATATCCAGATTTAAATATTAACAACATATGTGCATGGGGAAGTCCTCTTTTCTGGAATTCAATAACATATATGCCCGCAATAATAGGGCTTAAAATACTTGCTTTGTGTAAATCACGTTTCAATTCTTCCAATTTTGCTCTAAATATACGTACGACTAAATCGGGTCAAATTTTGAACTTCGTCATTATTTTTTAGTTCGTGCTTAATCTCTGGCCAATTTGGATTACACGTTATAGTCAAGAAAATATCAGGTTTTCCATAACGTTGCACAATAGTGATTCCATCCATGTATCTTCTTAGCATATCACGAGACCCACGAGTAAAGGATTGTGATAAAATAATTTTTCTTCCAACTTTGCACCCTCTTATTTCCCCATTTTGAACACTGTCTACAATACCTTGATAAAGTTCAGCATGAATTTATTTTTGATTATTGCGAAAATAGTTTAACCTAGCAGTTTCAATCTTAACATACATATCTACAACATACTGTTGAAATAATCTTCCAGCGTGAAACAACACAGATTTACCAAAATGCCTTATTTGTAATTTATAGGAATAATATTCTCGACAAAATACTTGAGTACGTTTCTTCGCTTGATTGAGCACTGTAAAATCCAAAGAAAAGCCAAATTAAATATTCATTTATGAGACCAAATACTGGAAAAATATAAAACTTTACCAGATGATATATATGCGAACCTTCATTCTCTTTTTCGATAAATTCAGTTGCAGTAATTGTGTTGCGAAGAACATTATATGTCGGCATATGTTGAGGCTCGAAATATGTGCTTCTATGTCTCTCAATGCCTTCATGCCAACCAGATTCCCCATATGGGAAGAGTAACGGATACTGCAATGGATCATAGCATCCATAATAATAGTAGACTTTATGTGAATCATTTGAATGACCGTATATAGTGATATCACGAGCACGAATGTTAGCATTTTCATCATCTTCAACCCATATAGCAGCTACTTGAGATGATGTAGGTGTATTGAAAACTCTTTGATCAAGTTCTGGATCGTAACATATTTGTATTTGATGATGATACAAGTTACTTATATCACTTAAGGACTTAAAAAATTTACCGTGTGGATTTGTTTTCAAGATTTGAATTAAAACAATCAACGTAAATTCAACAAAGTTTGATGAAATTTTCATACGATTTTCAACTTCATTGTTTGTATCGTAAAAATATAACTACATATAAGAAGGCGTATTATTTTGTGGCATAAGTTCATTTACATAATGATGTACTTGTCCTTCAACTCTGAATGAATAAATACATTTGTATGTTTTAAAGAGTTTTTTATCGTATTTCTACCAAATGAAGTGAAAGCAAAATGATTATTATATCCTCTTACAATTTTTTTGAATGCCATACAATTAACTTCTTTAGATGTAAATAAGTTATACAATTCAGTTGGTGAGTCATATATAAGAATTTTAACTTTTTCATCAGAACAATAGAAACATTTACTTTCTCTATAAAATTTGCATGTCTTACAATGTTTACAGGAAGTAGAAGTTGGTAATATAAATGTTGTAGGTGGTATGTTCAGTCCCTTGAAAATTCCTTCTAATTCATAATTTAAAATATTATGTGTTTCTTGATTGATGTATATAACAAGAAAGGAAAATCATCTGGATGAGGCCACATGCACTATCATTCAATGGATTCATTTTGCTTAAGTATAAAAGTCCACACTTAGTGTCATTCAAGGGTAATGTAAGTTTAACCCCCCCCCTCCATCTTATATTTTTTGTCCCAAAGCCGACCCCCATTTTCATGCTGGAGGCTCACGTTTAAAGCTGTCACACACCCTAAAACTATTTCACCGATTGGCTTGACCGTCGAAGTACGCGCGACCAACTCCACCCCTCCAGGAGAAGGGTATGTGTGATTAACGGTTTGTCCAAGTATGCATGAATCAGGTTGGTTTGGTTGATGAATTACCATTAAAAAGCTATCCAATAAAACGGAGTATGTTCTTTTCTCGTATTAATGTATGACAGTTGACGGTGATGACATAGTGATGATGGAATAACAATTTTAAAGAAATTACATGTATCGGAAATGTTATATTACCTGCTATAACAATGGTATATATATTTTTCTGGTGTTGGTAGGGTGATTGTTAACGTGATGGGGAGATGATGACAGGGGCGGACACAGAAGATAAAAGTTAGGTGGTATACTCGAATTTGTAAAGAATGTGGGATAAATTTTACACTCGAAAATTTACGTAAAAAAATCATATTCCATGTAATTTTACATCCAAAAATTTACATGGAATATGACTTTTTCGGATGTAAAATTTCGAAAATTTTTAATGTCATATTCCATATAAAGTTTCATAATAAAATGATGAAAATTACATTGAGGTGTATTGCAAAAATAGTAAATGTTAATGAAATAATTGATTTTTTTTTTTTTAAATGCGAGTTAGATGTCTTTCTTTAAGACTCACGTTTAACGTATTTTTAACTATTTTCAATATCTATTTGGACCATTCGATATACCCATAATGTAGTTATCGAAATAAGCTTTGAGATTACATAAGCAATTTGTAAATTTGATTAGCGTACAATCGTCGGTAAATTTTTAAAATTAGCATGTTATCGAAATTCAAATTTATTGTGATTTTGCCCATATTTTGTGGAAATTAAAATCAAATTTGTAGTAAATTTTGATAAAAGTTAAAACAATTATGGATTCTATGAAATATATTATTAAATTTTATTGTTAACTTTGATTTAGATTAAAATTTCAATTTCAATCAATATCAAACACGAATTTTAAAAAAAAATAAAAATTGGGGGGCACGGCCCCCCAGGGCCCCTGTGCCCGCCCCGGGATGATGATGTAGCAATTTTAAATAAATTCCACCCATTGTAATAATAAAATATAATGAAACTCACAATTTTAAAGGAATTACATAGTGTGTAAGTTACTCTAAAGTTATAGAGTTTCTCAAAATTCGCCATAAAAAATTACATGTTCCATAACAAAAATAACAAATCTGAAGTCACACTTTATTTTTCAAATATTTTTCATTTTACTTGACTTATAAATTGAACAACTAAAAGTTCCATAGTTATATGATAACTTGAATTTAATATATCAGTAAATGACTTACAAAAACAGTTTGGCACCTCAATGTCGACTCTTCACCACCCGCGACTATGGTATGTTTCAAGAATTGGGCAATTCGCCCATTAAAGAGGTACGTGAGCTGGTTATTCTTCTCATTCAAAATTTAATAATTAACAAAGAAATCCATTAGTTGATTAACTAATTTCAATTATTTTTATGAAGCTACTAATATCAAAAATTACACTATCTCCGTCCCAATTATATGGGCTTGTTTCGTTTTTCACACGGATTAAGAAAGTTTCTTTAATATTATTGAAAAATTAATTTTTGTCAAAATCTTTCCTAATTTAACCTTATTTAATTTTAAGTATGTAAAACTAAATTATTGTTAGAATTAATAAAAAATTTGAAAAAAGAAGAAGAAATGAGAGTTGTTTCATGTTTCCAACAAGTGGGAAATGTGTATATTTGAATGATTTCAAAAAGTTGACACATTAAATGAGAAAAATTTAATAAGGATATATTGGTAAATGAACACAACAAAATATTATATATTAGGAAACAAGCCTATATATTTGGGATAAGAGAAAAAAGAAACTCAACCTATATAATTGGGACGGAGGGAATATATAACATTATTCTTCGTATATAATTAACAGACACAGAAAGAAAGAAGTAATCAATTAGTTGATTAACTAATACAAATACTTTTTTTGAAGCTAATAATTTCAAATATTACATACTATTAACTCATAATTAATTAATTAATTAATTTTTTTTTATCAATATATTAAAATCCATTAAAAATAGATGATAAACATCCACCGACTTGACTCTGACAATCTATGCCGCCTAAAACTCACCGACTTGCGAAGTTTCCGAGTCCGACAAGGTTTGTAAAGCGAGTTTGACCGTTCAGATCAATACAGTAACTTAATCCTAGCCGTTTATTTCCCCTCTTAATTATCTATAAATTGGATCGCCAAGCCTCATTCGTCAATCATCAGGAAGCCGTAGTTAGGGTTGGTATTATTTTTCGGTGTTGCTTATGTTATTGGTGGTGGTGTGTCATTGATTTCAATTATTGGATTGAGAATAGGAAATTCGATGCGACGAGTCGTGGGATTGAGTTTCCCTCCTCCCCCGTGTAGATTCTCGTCTTTTTGGAAGAACTTTGGTTTTCTCGTTCATCCCTTGAATTCTAACGCGAAGATATTATGATTTCCTGTTCTGATGACGGATATACTGGTAATCATTCCAAGAATCTGGGTTTATGGCATTTTCTTGATTCTCGTATTTTTGGAAGAACTTTGGTTTTCTCGTTCATCCCTTGAATTCTAACGTGAAGATATTATGATTTCCTGGTATGATGATAGATATACTGGTAATCAGTCCAAGAACCTGGATTTATGGTATTCTCTTGATGCTCATTAGTTGAAGCTTGGATCTTTCCGTTTCGGGATCGAGAATGGCAATTTTGTGATATGATTTGATGGTCTATTTCTCTCGTATTTTTACAAAAAAGAACTTTGGTTTTCTAACGTGAAGATATTGTGATTTCCTGGTCCGATGATCGAGTTACTGACAATCATTCTTAGAGTCTTGGTTTCTGGTATTTTCTTGACACACTTCTGATGATTCTTCATGGGTTTTTCTTCCCTGACTTGATCGAGTTTGATTTTTCGTTTATCCCTTGAATCCTAACTTGAAGGTGTTGTGATTTCCTGGTCCGAGACCATCATTTAAAGAATCTGGGTTGCTTGTGATTTCTTGATACTCATTATTGGAACCTTGGTCTTTATGTTCACCCCGTTCCGTTTTGTTGTTTTTTCTTTTTTGGTTTGGCAGCTGCTGCTTTTGGTACTTTGGTGGTTGTCAAGCTTTTGATAATTTTGTATTGATTCCAGTTACTGGATTGAGAATAAAAATTTGTGATATGGTTTGATGGAGTTTTGTTCTCTTGAGTACCTCATATTTCTGCAAAAAACGGGGGATTTTTTGTGTTTATTGGAATCCCAACTTGAAGGTACATAGTGATTTCTTGATATCCTGACAATAGTTCCAAGAATCTGGATTTCTGGTATTTTCTTGGTATTCATTATGTGAACTTGGTCTTTCTGATGATTCGTTTTTCTTCTTTGGTTCGGCAGATGCTGATTTTGGTATTTTTATTGATTTCTATTACTGGGTTGTGAATAAGAACTTTTGAAGGTTTGATGGAGATTTTATCTCTGGCATAGGTTCTCGCAGCTTTGCTGTGACTTTTGGATTTTTTATTTATCCATTGAATCCTAATTGTGATTTCCTGATATGATGATGATAATGGTAGATATACTGACATTAATTCCAAGAAGCTATGGAAGGATGAGTTTTTGGTGACATTGCTAACTGGTATTTTCTTGACGCTAATTATTTTGAATCTTGGGTCATCATGAGGATTTTTCGGTGGTTTTAGCCCGTCTGTTTTGTGGCTTTCTTCCTTGCTTACTTTTGGCAGTTCAGTTTTTGTCTTTTTTGTTGGCCATACCAGCTAGATACACTGACAGTTACTTCAAGAATCTATATAGAAGGATTGGGTTTTGGTGCTATTGCCAGGTGTGGAACTGGTATTCTCGAATTTTCTTGATACTCATTATTTGTATAGGCGGGTTTTTTTTTTTGATTTTTGGGTTGTTAAAGCTGCTGGTTTCCCCTCCTTTTGTAGGATCAATCTCTTTCTGCTCGATTTTATTTACCTCGAGAGATTTTTTTACCTGGTTTTATTTCATCTTGTTCAGATATTTTCATAGGTCAACTTCTGTTCTAAGTGAGTTAAGACATGGAGGAGTTTGGACTCAATTTTTTGCACCTGAATTCTCTTTGTTTTAAGTGCATGCGATTTCAACTGCCATCAGAAAACTCGGGTGTGAATTGTTGTTTATCGGAAAGTGGTGTTACAGGTGGTGGTGAAGTGGAACCTACTATTTTGATTTTGGGTTTTTATTTTTTCTTATTTGATCCATACAAAAGGCTTTCTTTGGTGTCTATGAGTTTCTTTGTTCTTCAGGAATTGCACCAAGTGGTTTTGAGGTTGGTGGTGAAGCAATATCTTTACATGGTTTTCGGTGGTTATATGGAACTAGGTTCTATTAGTTTTGCATGGAATATGATCTTCGCTCTTATAATGATGGGAGAACAGTTTTCTGATGTGATTCTTCATCCGCAGATGGAAGTCATCATGATGATGGATATTAATGAAAAATGGGCGTAAGATTTTCCAATGTTTTACTTGTTGATTTCTTGTTCAATAGTCTCAGCTTGTGTTTGGGGGAGTTCAGGTGGACATTGGTTATTGTATAAGGTGTTCTGGAGGGAAACCTATTCGTTGTTTACTGCAGCCACGCTTATGATGATGATTTGTAACCTTTCCCGGAATGTTCTCTAGATAAATTTAATTGTAGAACCTTTTTTTCGGTTTTGTCGCATAAAATGCCTTAGGTTCTTTGATTTTTTTTCATGTGCAGGCAGATTCGATATGAAGAGAATAATATGTGAGGGAAACAATTGGGTCTAAGGGTGCCATCAATTTATATGTATTTTCTATCCTTTTACCATCATTTCTTATTCCATTCGATTTTGCCCCTCTTTTCAGCTTCCTGCCTTCCTTCTGGTCTTTTTTTCCCTTTCTGTTTGCAGAACTGCTTATTAAAATTGCTGTGGTGACCATCCGATCTTTTAAAGCTTTTGTTGGCTGTTTTGGAAACTTCAGCTGCTACTTCATGGACTTGGTTTGGTTGGTTGAAAATACTTCTTTATCTTTTTCTATAACCCTTGAAACAGATGGTTACCTACTAGATTGGCTACTAGATCGGGTGTCAGACTGAACAGAACTCTTTTTTTGGCAAGATTGAATCAATCTTTGAACTCTTGTAACCTTTCCCAGAATGTTCTCTAGATAAATTTAATTGTAGAACTTTTTTTTCGGTTTTGTCGCATAAAATGCCTTAAGGTTCTTTGATATTTTTCACGTGCAGGCAGATTTGATACGAAGAGAATAATATGTGATAGGGAAACAATTGGGTCTAAGGGTGCCATCAATTTATATGTATTTTCTATCCTTTTACCATCATTTCTTATTCCATTCGATTTTCCCTCTCCTCAGCTTCCTGCCTTCCTTCTGGTCTTTTTTTCCCTTTCTGTTTGCAGAACTGCTTATTAAAATTGCTGTGGTGACCATCCAATCTTTTAAAGCTTTTGTTGGCTGTTTTGGAAACTTCAGCTGCCACTTCATGGACTTGATTTGGTTGGTTGAAAATACTTCTTCTTTTTCTGTAATCCTTGATGCAGTGGGTACCTACTAGATCGGCTACTAGATCGGGTGTCAGACTGAACAGAACTCTTTTTTTTGGCAAGATTGAATCAATCTTGAACTCTCCTAAGGAACATGTTATCAGAATCTCTTTAGGTGCAATATCTTGTTTTCATAACATTCTTTCCTAGTATTTTCAAGCATTGGGGTTTCAATGTTACCATATTTCTAATATATACTGATGCATTGCCCTTTTTGAGTAATCATCCTTTATAATCGGATATGATGTTTCTTTCTATATTTCCATTTTCTCCTCTACGTCTGTAGAGAACTATTGTACATTTGTAGGCGGCGGCAGTTCAACCTTCTACAACTTCTGTAGAATCGAAATTGCAGGATAATGGGGCGATCTTTTTGCACCTGCTTGTTTATAAAGTTCATTTTGTCTTTCCTTGAACTCAAATTTTACCGCAATTCTGCATTTATTAATGCATAAGAATATTCACAATTCTGCTCGTGCTTGTCTGTTTTCCATGTATGTATCTTGTTTCTGAAGGTGTACTATGAGATGAGGTTGAGAGTCAGAATTATATGTTTCACTTGGTTAGACCATCTATTCCAAATACTTCTACTGTTTATGCTTAGTGCTCGTAGTGAAAGGCAGTTTTGAAGCTAAATAATCATTTCCTGTGGTTTGTTTAGGATACTATTTTCACATGATATTTAAGTTGTATTCTTATATTTCTAAGGAATTTTAGGTATTCGCAGATAATATTTTGGTGGACAGTGATACCCTCTTTTATCAAATAGGCTTAGCTTCACTAAAGAAATTGACTATCAGAACAGAAACCATACTACCCGAAAGCATACCGCCCAAACAAAGGATACCATCTCAGGCATAGCAGAAAGCAAGGTCAACCAAACCCATCTACCCCAGCCACCCAAGCCAATATCGCCGACAAGGAAGGAAAGGCTACTGCCTTGGCTACTAAAGAAAGGAGTACCATATGGAGAAGGGGCATGAAATTTTCACCTCATGTTTTTGATCTGCAATGATAGTAGCATTTGTTGTCTCCTCTAAGATGATGGTATTCTGTCCTGTTAACCTGTTTACACAATCTTTTCACTATAATTAGATTTTTATCCTTGTTTATTTATTTCCTCTCCTTCAGATTCAATTTTTTTTAGGTTGAGTTGTTCAGTTTTCAGCCATTATAAGATGTGAAGACTGTGGACTCAAATTTTTACATATTGAATCTACGTAGATTGGCAAATTAAGTCTTGTTTAGTGTATAGTGGTGTTACAGGTGGTGGTGATTTGGAACCCACTCCTATGATCTGTTTTGCTAAGAATGAAGTTTTAGTCCTCTGGTACCATTTTTGTCATTTGATCCCTACAAAAGGCTTCCTTTGGTATTTTTATACATTGCTTTGCTCTTTAGGAATTTGCAGTCTTTAAGCGGTTGATGGTGGGGAAAACAATGCCATTAATTGTTTGCTATGGTTTGTTTTAAATGAGGTTTCTGTGAGTTGATTGGAATATATAATCTTCACTTACATATTGGTACAGAATCTGGTTTCCTTTGGTGCTTTATCCACAGCTGGAAATCCTTTTGGTCAAGTATGCATTAACGGAATAAAGGTGTAAGATTTTCCTTTCTTTTCCTTTGCTCATTTCTTGTTCATCAGTCTCAGTTGTGTATTGGGGGAGTTCACAGTTTGATCAGTTTACAAAGACCGAGGCCGTGTTAAGGGGAACATATTCGTTGTTCACTGCAAGCTACATATGCATTGGTAAATTGGAATCTTTCTTAGTCTTTGCTCTAACATGAAATGGAATCTAGTTTCAAGTCTTTTATATAAAACACCTTCTCCACTCGCTGATAGATTTGACCGGAAGAGGATGACACATGTAACTGATAAGGTGCTAAGTTTATGTGTGGTGTTGATTTATGAATTTGTTGGTCTTTTTACCTACAGTTTGTCCTCCCTAGCCTGTAGACAAGGCATTGGGGGCGGTTCAGGAATTTACAGTAAGTGGTTTTCAGGATGGTGGAGAAAAGCCAATACTGTTAATTTTTAGTTGGGTTTGTTTTTAATTATATATTTTTTGAGAGTTTCTTGGAATATGATATTCACTTCGTATTGGTACAGAATCTGGTTTTCTTTGGTGCTTTTTCATTCACAGCTGGAAATCCTTCGGTCAAATAATATTCGATACTTGTGGAAGAAAGGGTGTAAAATTCTTCTCTTTTCTTTGTTCATTTCTGGTTCATTAGTTTCAGCGTGTGCATTAGGGGAGATTATGTGGAGTGGTCAGTTTACGAGGTCTGAACTGTGTGAAGGGAAACTGTTTTGTTGTTTACTGCTTCTATATTTGCATTGGTGATTTGAAATATGTCTTTGATCTACATGAAATGGAATCTGGACTTTTTTAGTCTAGTATAAAATGCCTTAGGTTTTTGTTGTTTCTCCATGTCCAGATAGATTTGACAGGGAGAGGATGACACATGGATCAGGTAACTAAAGGTTTTAAGTTTGTGTGTTGATTTATGAAGGTGGTAGTTCTCTCTGGCTTTCTTGACCTTCAACTTGAAAGGAAAGAATTCACTGGAACTTACTTGTCTTCAGGGTTCTTGTTGGATGGATGAAAACGACACTCTTTATAAAGACTAAGCTCCCTCGATACTCTGCCCATCTGTTTGGAATTATCAATAGTTGTAGTTATCATGAGTTGTCCTCTTTATTGAAGTCTGGCATGTACTGCACAGGAATTTCCAATATTGCCCAATGACAGTTCCTTGGGGTCTTCTTGGATGTTCAGTTATAAAGATAGGTCACCAGTTGATAAGTTCCATGCTAAGGTACTGATACCAGTTGATGAGTTCCATGCTAAGGTACTGAGATGCACAAAGAAAAAATTGATGGACTGCATGGTAATTTCCTGTACTGCACACAAATCCTTTCCTGTCAGAATCACAGATGTTGGGCTCTTTAGACTGTTGCTTCAATTTGTATATACATTCAACTTAAAAAAATGTGACTGAAATGAGATGGAAACTCTTAATAGTATTTAACCCACTGATCTCAATCTTGGGTTTTTTGTAGTGAAGTCAATTCATCATTTTCCAATATAATAGTCAAAAGAAAGATACAGCGGACTCTTTTTAGATCGTCAATCTATGTGGATGGGCTCGATCAGATCTTCAATCTATTTGTTAGTTATCATAATTCATGATTATCCTTTTTCCTTTTCTTTAAGCTGGTGGTAACCTGTGAAGGTGTTGTTTGCTAGCTGCTGGATGACGTGTCTTCCAACGGTTACAACTGAAAGCTGGTTGCGGTTTCTCTGTATCTATCTGCTTTGACTGATCTTTTTTGCGATTTAATGGTTCTTCATTTCATCTTTGTTGAAGATATACAACCAAGTCCGATTGTTTTTAAAAAATTTGCTTCTGAAACGCAGCACTGGAGATTTATGATTCTTAAGGATTTTGAAGAAGGCAGATTGCCTTCTTTTGCTGGTGGCATATTCTATTTTTAAGAGTGGGATCAACTGTGCATCTCTTCCTTTCGCGATTGAATTTGCAGTTCTGTAAGGCTTCATGGTATTCGTGAGTTGAAATTCCTGCCTGGATGTTTTCTGTTCAAAGTTTTGATTATTTTTCTTGTTCTTTATCTTGCATGATTGTGAAGTTTGTAGATTTTTCTGCTCTGGTTAGTTAGACCACCCTTCCTCGCTGTGATCCTGTGCACATTACTTTATGCAGGTGACTTTCAACTAACTGTTCATAATTTTGCATGTGGTTGATTCCTTGTTTATAAGCATCAAATTGAGGTTATGTTGATGAATTTCGGACTATATTTGAAAAGGTTTCGGACTATATTTGAAAAGGCTATTGCAGATATTTATAGATTGATCGGCTTGGATTTGGTTCTTTATTTGTTGTTGACGGCAAGACAATAACCATTCAGTTTCAGAATCTCTTTTTCAACTTATTTGATTTATTTACCTATGAACTTCCTTGTCACAGTTAATTTGAGTAGTGTTCCTTCTAGACTATTTGTGGTTTATCTGGCCTTCATTTTGGCAACTGATTTCATCAGTTCCATTTGAGCAGATGTTCAGATCCTCTGCTCTGTAGTGTTTGCTTTTGGAGCCACATTTCTCCTCCAGTTCATATAATAATATGAATATGGATTAGTTATGAAATTTTTGGGGTTTGCTACATGTGGTGTTGCTTTGCTATCTCACAATTCCAAGTATAACCAAGGTGCTCATATTTAAGGTAATGCTGGGACTCCTTTTCAGATAACTGATCAACTTTCTGTTACCTTGTCATCTGATATATTATGGAGTTGAATTTAGTTTAGCTATGAACTGTTGGCAGCCACTCTTGAGGGGTATCCTTGTAGCTGGAGTCCAGCTCTAAGCTGTATATCTTTCACAGATGCTGCACACGAAGTGTAGGAGGCTTGAATCTTATTGGGGGCTTTCGGTATTTATTTTTGAGCGGTGCCTGTTGAATTCAAATTTTTCTTCTACCTTGTTTGTACCCTTGATGGAATATTTGTCAATGTGTCTTTCCTTGTGTTGTACCTGAGTACATGGGGGTCATTTGAGGTTGGTTGGGTTTAAGAACGCAAAATGACTCACCAGTCGGTCAACATGTCTTCAGCTTCCTTATCCAAGAGGAAAGCTGCGATCAGCTTTGGAAATATCTAGTGTCAGAAATATACAAGCACGTGCACTATCAGCCAGCTAATTACAATCAACACCTATGACAAGATATGCTCAGTATGGTTCTGACTTGCAAGTTCGAAGGAGCTCTCTCACACTTTAATCCACAGTTCCCATTACAGTCAAGTATTGTTTGACAGATTACTTGATTGACAGATGGACCGAAGGTAATAAATACAAGGTGACTAGAGAGGCATATTCAGTACGCAATATTTTTTTCCATCTGGCTATTACTCTAAATTGCCTCATACCCTCTTAAGTCTCTTCACTCACCCTTAGTTGTTACAAACTGTTTTTTTTTTATTCTTAGGATCAAAGTAGATTGAAGGTGTGGAGTATGTAGATACGCAAAATGATCATAAATAATTCTATTTCCCACTTGCATATTTGGTTCCTAGTAAAAACTTCTGCATAATTCCACTACTGGCTTGCCCATAAAATGAGGAATTGGTAAGAGATAAATTAATACTTGGAACTGGAAAGCTCATTTTACCAGTACTTCTCTAATTCACATTTGCTTCTATGCACAATTCTCTGCTTGTTGGACTGTCAAAGTAGATTGAAGGTGTGGAGTATGTAGATACGCAAAATGATCATAAATAATTCTATTTCCCACTAGCATATTTGGTTCCTAGTAAAAACTTCTGCATAATTCCACTACTGGCTTGCCCATAAAATGAGGAATTGGTAAGAGATAAATTAATACTTGGAACTGGAAAGCTCATTTTACCAGTACTTCTCTAATTCACATTTGCTTCTATGCACAATTCTCTGCTTGTTGGACTGTCAAAGTAGATTGAAGGTGTGGAGTATGTAGATACGCAAAATGATCATAAATAATTCTATTTCCCACTAGCATATTTGGTTCCTAGTAAAAACTTCTGCATAATTCCACTACTGGCTTGCCCATAAAATGAGGAATTGGTAAGAGATAAATTAATACTTGGAACTGGAAAGCTCATTTTACCAGTACTTCTCTAATTCACATTTGCTTCTATGCACAATTCTCTGCTTGTTGGTCTGTCAAATTTTGAAGGGAACGAAGACAATATTTAAGAAGTGGCAAGATGTTCTTTGATTTGCTGCATACTATACACTGCGTTTTAAAGTTGTTTCATTGTGTGTCTGTTGGGGTTTTATGTAGGACTCTTTTAACTCCGCCTGTGTTGCATACGACACAGCCGGTCCCAAGCCCGGGAAAGGAGGAGGGTTTGAGTCAACTGATGGGATCTTAGTGTTTTTTATTATCTCTGCTTTTATGATTTTTCTGCCTATTATTAGGTTGCCATTACTCGAAACTCTTTCTGATTGCGTGCATCTTTTCTCGTGTTGCTGGTAGTTGTCGTGTCAATCATCAACTTTGGGAATATTAATCACATTGAAAGTGTTGCAGGCTTTGACTCGTGTAGTTTGGGTATAGAAAGGAGTCTACAAACTAGTCTTCGGAGAATTGTGTGATTTAGGGCTAGCATAATAATATTGTTTTCCATTCCCTTGACACACTACTTGTGGATTTCACCTTATTTTTGGCAGTTGGTTCTATTACGGAACATCTCACGATGAGCTGTGTTGGCTGGCCATACATCCTCTGCAGTGGAATGCAAAATGAACTCCTCTCCATTTGGCAGGTTGCACGAACCATTTTTGGTCTGTCTATAGAGTAATTTTTACTTGCCCTATTATTTATCCAGTGATCTGTTTCTTGCTTTGCAATAAGTGACTTATTATTTAACTAGTCGTTACTTTTGGTGGTCTTTCTTTTTGATTTTGACTTGGTTGGCGGGGTCAGGCTCCTCTTCCTGGACCGGGCCTTCTGCATGGATGGGCAGCCGAGTCCAAGTCCAGAGGAAACAGCTATTCTGGATGGTGTTCTTCGTTCAGAAGGTGTAAAGCATATAACTATTGATCGAACACGACATCTCGGAGAAAAAAGGACCTTTCCCGATGGGAGATCCGGCACGAAGTCTGACTCTTCCGGATACGCAACGCCCCTTCTGGAGGCCTTACGACGGCTACTTTTATTGAAGAATTCGACTGAAAGCGGCTCCGATCTTTTTCTTCTTAAGAAAAGGATGTCGGGCAAACTACTCGGGGGACAGTGCCAGAACCCGGCGAGAAAGATTTCGAAACTATCCGTTGTGTTAGAAAATCAAGCCCTGTCAAGAGCCTCCCAAGTGGAACGAGCTGTCTTGTATCCAATAACTTGGGCACAGACACACTGGTAAGGGGAATGAGAACTTCTAACGAACCATATTCTTGAAGTGTTCTTGGTAGTTCTGCATATTACCTTTGTGTCAACCATGTTCTTGATATCCATGAAAGTCAATTAAACTGTAAGATGCGACATTGTGAATATATTAATTTCAAACGACGTTATATAAAAATGGTGAAGTGTTCTTGGTAGTTCTGCATATTACCTTGTGTCTTTTTTTTTTTAATTACTAGTCTATTGCCCGTGCAATGCACGGGCAATGTGATTACTGAGGCAAGATTAACGTTCTCAAAATATATATTTTTGTTCCTTTTTTTTTTTTTTTGCATTTTCTTAAGTATTAAATGCATAATATTTTTTTTTTATACTTAACAATTAATTATTTGGATGAGATGTAATTATGCGATAAAAAAATAAAAGCTCAAGTTTCAAGTATATGTTTATTTTAAAAAGGAAATAAACTAATAAGATTGAATAAGATATAACATTGAATTTTACAATACAAAAAAAGGGCAAAATTGTATTTCAAACAAATAATGTTTTCTGATGAAGCTTAAAACTTTAAGCAATTCCACATTTTTGGGGTATTATATATGCATTAAAATAGCAAAGGAACTTCTCTACTTATTTTTCGTGTACTCTACGGAGACACGATTTGTGTAAAGTGCTATATGATAATATTAAAAGATTTTGATAGATTACAAATTGTACGAATACAATGATCGTGGACGCCTTTGAGAAGATGAGACTCTTGCTAATAACAGAAAACCTGTGTTCAATCATATAACAAAATGTCAATGAATATATTCGACTAAAATAATGGAAAATATTATTAACAAGCTAATTCATACCTGTGAAATATGCAGACGCAGTAGAGAATTGATTTGAACTTTTCAATAGCGTGAATAGAATTTTCAATAGCCTGTATATATAAAATAAAAAATATTATTTTATACATATTAAAATACTATTTTATAAATATATTATACAAAATAAATTATGAAAATAGTGAATGACAGGAAATGTTAATAATGTTTCAAATATTATAAAATATACATGTGAGGAAGTTGTTCTATGAATGTATGAAGGAAAGAATTTCCTTGTAGACAACATTTTCAGTACATGAGTTGTGCGAAGTATCTGTGGTTGATGGTTTCTGTAAAACTTTTAGAGATTTACTTGTTTTTACTCTTGATAACGCTACATATAACTGACCATGACAGAAAACTGGTTCTGGAAGATACAAACCGACAAAATCAAGTGTTTGACCTTGGGCTTTATTTATTGTCATTGCAAAGCATGACCTAATTGGAAATTGAGTTCTTTTAAATGGAATTGTGGTTCGATCAGATTTAAGGAGTATAAAAGGGATTCTCGGTAAGAAAACATGTTTTCCACAATATTCGCCAGTAGTGATTTCAGCAAGAATAACATTTCTGTCAAATTTTCGACAAGTAAGACGTGTTCCATTACATAATCCTTCAGAAGGATTAATATTCCGTAATAACATTATGGGACAATTTACTTTAAGGTTCAATTCATGAGGTGGAATACCATTTGATATCAAAGTATTCAAGAAATCTTCTTGTATGCTCTGTTCTGATTTCTCAATTGTTTCATCAAAACTATAGTATGTGAAAATTTAACCAGGAATTTGTTCAAGCAGAAGTTTGTTAATATAGTCAACACATTCATTTGTAGGCGTAAGAATAACACGGTTTACCATGGTATGTAAATGATCAGCATATGCTTCTATATTTGGAAAAACACAGTGTATCAAGGTTTTCAAAGACGTGATTTCATTTTCGAATGGTAAAATTATACTATTTGGAAGCTTAATACACTTACAAGTATGTTCTTGTTCTGTTCCATCTCCAATTCTAAGTAAGTAATCGCAGAATGTGGAATCGAATTTTGCTCTCATATTTTCAACTAATGGTAGATGTACATATAAAGGCCATAAATATGAGAAAACCAAGCTAGCTTTCATTATGTCTTCCTTTTTTCCTTTCGGTATAACTAGTAAAACTTGTCGAAAATCTCCTCCAAAAACGATTACTTTTCCACCAAAAGGCAAGTCACAATCAGTAATATCTCTAAGCATTTTATCTACAGCTTCAATAGCACAACGATTTACCATAGGTGCTTCATCCCAAATTATTAGCCTAGACATTTTCAACAAAGTTCCCAAAGCCGATTGTTTGCTAACAGAGCAGTTGACTTCTCCTACTGTTTCCAAAGGAATTTTAAATCTTGAATGGGCTGTTCGACCTCCAGGTAATAAAGAAACAGCTACTCCAGATGATGCAGTTGCCAAAGCAATTAAATGTCGACATCTTACATCAGCTAATAGTGCTTTATATAAAAAAGTTTTACCTGTTCCTCCTGGACCATCGATGAAAAAAGCACCGCTTGATTCAGATTCTACTTTTTCCATAATTGTATCGTATGCAAATTGTTGTTCTTTATTTAAAGTTGCAGCACAAGTAGAACTTCCTTGAATATCCAAAATAGTTGTTTCCTCTGCAACCATTCGTGTCAGTCTTTCATCTTCATCTATATTTACATTAAACGACACGATTCCATAATCATTTATATTTTTACCCAAGGATTCTAAAATAGAACTTATATCCTCCAGAGCTCGTATTTCAGCAACTTCAATAGGTATATTTTGATGTACATAATCATCCATCATATAAGATTTAAATTTATCCCACAGTAATTTTGGATTATTAGGATTGCACAGTGTAAGAAGTATAGCAAGAAGCCGTCTTAAAGAACAAGGCATTTCGTAAATAATAGCTTCGGATAGACATTCTTCACAACGATTGTCTCCACTTAATAAACCATGTAAAAGTGCTGCTTCTCGAAATGTATTAACAATTGTTCCATTGAAACTTCTTATATTATCAAATGATGTTGGCCCTCTAATATGGTTAAGAAGAATGCGAAGGAAATATCGTTCTCCCTCAGATGGATTCGCTGAGACAATTCGTCCTATAACAATTTGTTTCTTTCTGGGAGTCCAAATTTTGTTATTTGTATTTCATACAAAATATGTTGGGATGTCTCGATACAAAAGCGTTTGAGCAAATTCGTTTGCTTGATTCAATCGAAAAAATTCAGTTAACATTGTTCTCTTTGTATTTTCATTCTCAATAATAGTAGATAAATTATCCGTATTTTTGTATGTAAATTGTTGATGATCTTCGATATGAAGTTGTAAAGAATAAACAATTGGATAGATTTCTGACAAATTGAATGAAAAAATTCTCCACATAGCCTCAGGTGGAGATATCCATCTAGCAGATTGATAAGCTGATATTTCATCAATATCTTTTTCTTTTTCATTTTTGCTAACGAAAAAAATTAATACGATCGTGTCCTTTGTATACATATTTGTACAAATATTTTACAGCTTTAATAGAAGAACATATTTCAACGTTGATATGACAGTCAAATTTTGCACTTAAATAAGGATTATATGGTACAACACATTGATTGTCTAACATTTGATCTCTAACTTTAATACTAATACCATTATTACGTCGTCTATACAATGGGTATGAATTATCTCCAAATACAGTATTATTACAATAATCTCTCGGATATTTATTCTTACAACCACTATTTGTCACCATGCATACATTTTTGGGATTAAGATTTCCACAAGGGCCATGCATATTATGCTTTACAATAACTGAATAAAGATGATGGTACTTATTTTTATCAGAAATTTCACAAGAGACTATCATATCAACTTGTTGAGCAGAAGAAATCTTATGGCCACGGTTAAAAATCATTAATAGATGTGCGTGAGGAAGCCCTCTTTTTTGAAATTCAATCATATATATATGAGCAACAATAGGACCAAAAATATTGTTTCTGTACAAATCATTTTTAAGCTCTTCCAATTTTGCTCTAAATACACGTACAATTAAATCCGGTCGATTTTGAATCTCATCATTATGTTTCAATTCTTGCTTAATTTCTTGTCAATTCGGATTACATGTTATAGTTAAGAATATATCTGATTTTCCATAACGTTGAACAAGAGCCATAGCATCTAAGTATCTCCTTAGCATATCTCTAGGTCCACAAGTAAACGATTGTGGTAAAATAAATTTCTTTCCAATTTTGTATCCTCTTGTTTCTCCGTTTTCGACACTATCTACAATACTTTGATAAAATTCAGCACGAATTTGTTTTTGATTATTACGAAAGTAATCTAATCTGGCTGTTTCAATTTTAACATACATGTCTACAACATATTGCTGAAAAAGTCTACCAGTGTGAAGCAACACGAACTTACCAGTAGGCCTAATTTGTAGCTTCTATGCATAATATTCACGACATGAAACTTGAGACCGTTTCTTCATTTTATGAAGCACTGCATGAGGAAAAATGAAACAATTTTTATTTGTAACTAAAAATCTATATTTGTAAAATTAGATAGAAAACATATGAGAAAGTATATGAGCAAACCTTCAGCTTCTTTTTCAAACATTTGAGCGGCAGAATCTATTGTTTGAGGAACAGTAACATGGTCAACCAAATTCTCAGGTTGTAAAGATGTGGGTTTATATCTTCGAATGCCCTCATGCCAGCCAGATTCACCAAATGGAAAAAGTAAAGGATCATAACAACCATAATAATAATGAATCGTATACGAATCACCAGAATGACCATATATAGTAATATCACGAATATGATTATTTGCATTCTCATCATCATCAACCCATACAGCAGCTATTTGAGACGCTGAAGGAGTATTGAAAACTCTTTGATCGAGTTCGGGGTGACATCTTATTTGTATTCGATGGTCAGACAAAGTCGTTATATTACTTAAAGACCTAAAAAATCTGCTATATGGATTTTCTTTTAAGATCTCAATGAGATGAATTAAAGTAGATTCTTCTAAATTTGCAGAAGTTTTGATACGATTAGGTATTTCATTATCTGTATCGTAAAAATATAATTGCATATAATTTGGTGTATTATTTTCTGGCATAAGTTAATTTATATAATGATATATCTGTCCCTGAACTCTGAATGTGTAAATACCTCGGTATGCTTTAAAGAGCTCATTGTCGTACTTCATGCCAAATGAAGTGAATGCAAAGTGGTTATTATACCCGCGTGAAAGTTTTTTGAATGCCATACATATAGGTTCTTTAGAAATAAATAAATTGTACAATTCATTTGGAGAATCAGGCATACAAAGTTTTACTTTTCCATCACAACAACAAAAACTTTTTGTCTCTATGAAATTTTTGTGCGCCGCAATACTTACAATAGTTGCATGTTGGTAACACATATGCAGTAGTTGGTATATTCAAAAGGTTAAAATTTTCACATAATTCATAAACATTAGTTGATTCTTCATTTGAAGTGGAACCTTCAGAATAAGAATGTATTATAGATTCATGCACATAAGCAACACCAGAATTATTATTTTGAGATAACATAGGATCATTTATCCTTTTACGATGATCAATACTTATGGTTTGAACTCGATTCCTTCTATCCGCTTGCCTTCGATTTTGTTGTTGGCGAATGAAAGCATTATATGATTTACACGTGCTTTCGGAAATACTTTCAAGATTAGTAAACTTAGGCTCTTCATTACCAGTTTGCAGAGAATTCATGAGGACAATAAATATATCACCTATTTGAATAATGAAAGAGAAAATATTATATTAGTCAAATAACTAACAAATAATAATAATAATAATAATAATACTAACTGTAGCAAAATGCGAAATAAAATTGATGAATAAAAGTCATAAAACTCTAGTATATAATATTTATATAAAATGCATAAATTTAAAGTCAAGTGACGAAATTGTAAAATTTAATTCAATAGTAATTAATATTGAAATCGCTGACTCAAATATTGATGAAATGAAATCGGAAGAAAATTAAAAATATTTTTTATATGTTATTATCAACAAATAAAGAATAATTAAACATTATGGAATAAAATTAAATTTTTAGAAGAGAAGAAATTATTACCTTTTCACTCGAGCAAAATGAAGAGAAGAAAATTCAAGAGATGAATAGCAGTCAGACCTTGCACAATTTTAACGAACAAAAATAAGATTAAAGTAAAAATATGTATAAAAAGTTGGAGCCAATTTTTTGTCTACTAATAAGAATAGTAAAGTCTATCTCACTACCTCAGTAACAATAAGAAAATACGTATGAGAGTTTAATTAAAGTTGAAAATTATAATTTTTTTAATTTGACAATGATATCTTACAACCAAAAAAAAAAAAATGGGAACAATTCAATATTGATAGAATCATAAATGACTAAAGATATGATAAGTAAAGAAAATTATAAATTGAATATAAATAAATAAATAATCGAAATATATGAAGTATAAATTGAATAAATTACATATTTATTTATTGAATTGACAAGCGGCGCCTCTCGTGGGGGGTTCGGGGGGCAACGCACCTGACAGGGATCGACCTGCCTGGTCAGGTCGCGGGGATCGAGGGGGCAGCGCCCCTCGTGGGGGTTTGGGGGCAACGCCCCCAACGGGGATCGACCTGACCGGTCGATCGAGGGGGCAGCGCCCCTCGTGGGGGATCGGGGGCAACGCCCCCGAAAGGATTTTTTATTTTTATGTATGTATGGAATTGAATATTTTCTAATAATTTTGAAATAAATTATTTATAAATGAAATTTTATTTAAAGTTTATGCAAAGTCCAAATTAGTAGAACTATTTTTGCAAAAAAATGAAAATTTTGAATTTATTATATGTATATGTATGGAATGAAGTAAAAAATATATATATTAAAAAGAAAAGAAAGAATTGAAGGAAAAAAAAATATTGTATGTAATAAATTTATTGTATATATGTATTGAAATAATATTTTGATTAATTGAATTGATTTAATAAAAAAAAAAAATTGGACTCCCCGTGCGCGCACGGGGAGATGCATTTCTCCCCGTTCGCGCACGGGGAGTTAGAAATTTTATTTAATTTTTTTTATATAACATAGAGGTGTTAAAAAATATTTTTTTCCTTAATAATAAAAAAAAACTCGTTTCTTTTGAAATATATTTTGATGTATTAGGTTGGACTCCCCGTGTGCGCACGGGGAGTTGGTTTCTCCTCGTGCACGCATGGGGAGTCCATTTCTCCCCGTTCGAGTACGGGGAGTTAGAAATTTTATTTAATTTTTTTTTTATTTATAACACAAAAGTGTTCTAAAAATATTCTTTTCCTTAATAATAAAAAAAAAAGCTCGTCTCTTCTGAAATACATTTTAATGTATTAAAAAAAAAGGTTGGACTCCCCCTGTGCGCACGGGGAGAAATGGACTCCCGTGCACGCACGGGGAGATCGCATCTCCTCGTGCCCGCACGGCGAGTTAGAATTTTTTTTTTATAACAAAATGGTGTTAAAAAAATATTATTTTCCTTAATAATAAAAAAAAAAACTCATTTCTTTTACCTTGTCAAAAGTCTCTCATCTCGACCACCCCATAAACAACTAAACAGAAAAGGATGAAAAAAAAAATAAAACTAAACAAAAATGACAAAACCTAAAGCATGTTGCAAAAAAATATATATTTAATTTACCAGTTCATTCCCATGAAATATAATCACAACATAAATAATGAACTAAATAAAAAAAGACGAAAAACATAATAAAACTAAATAATAACGAACAAATAGAAAGCATGTTGTGGGGAAAAAAAAGTATTGAAATGAAAGAGCAAAAATATAACAATGAATAAAAATTTACCTTCAATGTAAGAAGTTCTGCCAATTCACATGTTGCAAAAAAAATATATTTAATTTACCGATTCATTTCCATGAAATATAATCACAACAGAAATAATGAACTAAATAAATAAAGACGAAAAACATAATAAAACTAAATAATAACGAACAAATAGAAAGCATGTTGCAGGGAAAAACAATATTGAAATGAAAGAGCAAAAATATAACAATGAATAAAAATTTACCTTCAATGGATTGTTCTGCCAATTCACAACGCGAACTGCTAATGGAGAATATTGGTTGTTTGAAATCAAAATATTTTTCTTTTGTATTTTCTAAATAAGAGAAACGTGAAACTGTGTACTGAGAAATATGTTTAGTGCATTTGCATGTATATATATAGAACAGAAAGCGGCAAGATACATACAGTGAAGTCGGTTTGCAGATATATATTCATACGAAGTCGGCAAAAAAAAAGTATTATTTTTTTATTTTCTGTGTTTGATTCTCATTGGAAACGCGTTTACTGCATTTTCATGTATATCACAATATCTTAATATAGTGGAGTCGGCGTGCAGATTTTTTTATTTTTTTTTTGGAGTCATCCGTGTTTTTTATTGACTAATATATAATTATATTGACGACTAAAATAAATAATAAGAATAATGAATAGTACAAAACCAGTTTGAAACCAATTCCTGTGTGAAAACGACTGTTACAAAATGAAACAGTGATTCTTGGATTCTCTCTTTTAAGAGAAGGAGTGATTATATATAATATAGACTCGTGATTCCATCTGTGTTAATCCATTTATAAGATAAAATCGTAAAATAATAAATAGGAAAATGGTATAGCTCGAGTTAACTATCTTAGAGAACTCGTGACACTCATTGATGCACTTTTGATCGGTTAAAAGTATTAATGTAAATTATTTGAGATTACCTATTGGTATAGCAGCTAAGCTTACCTATTGGTATTTAATTACATTAAATTTACTTAAAAGAAAAATCCCCACGATCTGTTGAGTTCAGTTCTATGTTATGTTTTCTTTAAATTTTCTTGAACTTGCTTTTTGACTTTCATAGAATTCATTACATTTGCTTGTACAGTCCAAATGTTACTAGAATCAACAATTATGATTAACATGGCAAAGATCATATAAATATTTTTAGGACTAGTGCTTTCCTAAATTTCCTAGAAATGCGGGAGGAAAGTAGTGATGGTCGAGAAAAGCTACCATTCTAATTTTTTTTATTTTGTTTTTGCAAGCTCCATAAGAAACGAGTGTGTATTTGTTTAAGCTACCATTGATTTCTTGGATGCTCTGAAAGGTTACTTGGAGCTGTGGACTCAGCAGCTACCGCATTGGAACTTCTTCAGGTAATGGGTCGTCAAGAAGTAGAGATGACAGAAAAGAGGCCAAGTCTGAGAAGGCTTAGACGAGTAGCCAGGGAAGCAGCCTGCGTATGTCTTTGAGTTTTTTGAACAAATGTGCAGAATGCTGGTTTTTTAGGCCTTATTCAATTGCACAATCCCACTGAATAATTTAAGGAGAATGGCGTTTTGGTGTGGAATCGGAATTTGGTGAAATACATTTGTTCTTCCTTTTGAACTCGATAAATGTGTAAGGTAGATCAAATGTATAAATTGAGAGTATAGTTGAGAGGATGAAGAGCTTCATTCTTCTTTCATGTATGAGATTATTGTTTCTCCATTGATCAAGAATTTCGATATTGCTTGATTCTAATGTTAAAACACGTGGAAACATAAGGTTCGTATCACATTTTCAAGGAATCGACATGCTAAGTTTTTGAATGTTTATTTTTTTTGTTTTTTCCCTTTTTTCTGTGAAAATTCATCTAACACTTATTATTTCGATTATTTGTTAAGAGAAAAACATATTTTTTCTTAGATGCACATTTTTAGGCTATTACATCGTAGTTAGGTCATCTCCAATCTTGCACTAAAATTTAAGGTAAGTTTTACATCAAATCTTGTACAAAAATTAAAATCGTCGTTAACTCATTACATCAAAAGTTGCACTAAATGAGCAGTATTGAATAATTTCCTTAATTTGTTTTTTTTTTTCACTCTTAACAACTTATTTATTTTACAACCTAAATAAATAATTACATTAGATTAATGAAAACATTGAATTCATTAATAAATTTAAAAGATTAGTACAATTAATAGAAATATCACAATTAAGAAAATGTTAAATCATGTTTTTAAAAAGTATTGCAACATGTTTCAAATCTCGATATCCTGATATCTAAAAAAATGATCAATTAATACATTTTGAAGTACATTGTAAGCCCCCCAAATGATCAAATGAGCAAGGAATTCTTGAGAGTGATCTTGTTTATTACATTTTAAAAATTCTTGATAATTTTATTTTAATTTATTTCTTAATTATTATTGATTACATAATTAAATAATGAGGTATAACAAAAATAGACACAAATACCCTTAACAAGATTTTGAGGAAAGTGGAAGAGAATGGCAAAAAATATTTTACCATTTATTTGGTGGAACACTATTAATTTGCACAATTTTTCACCAAAATGGTGCAATGAGTTGGAGATGAATTGCGCCAAAAATTTGGTGCAGTGAATTTTTGTGCAACCAGGATGGGTTGGAGTTACCCTTAGTTTTCCCATTATCAAACGCACACACTCAGATTTCTGAATTTTGTAGCTCCTTCGCAGTTCAATTAGAATTTAGTATTTGGACAATTGGTTTTTCACAATTTAATTTCAATATAAATTTCTTTTGCGTTAATTGTTTAAAGATAAAGACTTCTGGACGCACTTCCATACTTTAAAGTAATGTTAACTAAATTAATTATTGGAGAGTCAAATGGAAAGTAAAAGGTGCAATTAAAAGTTCTACTTTAGATATAAAAACTTGAGCTCTTGTTGTATGAAATGTAATCTTCGACCCATGAATCCTAATTCCCAAGCTATGATATGTGCATAATTGGTAACGAGATTTGAACTTGAGCTCTTTTCTACGGTCTACTCTAATGCTATGTTGAACCGTTTAAACCATTAGAATGATAATCCATCAATAGTTCCACACGATTCGAAGATTCATGATGAACAAGTTAACAGATCAGAGAGCTCATTATTCTACCATACAGCAGAAAATATCAAACAATATTGGTATCTTCAGATGAAGACACCACTTTGAACACACAAAGGATCTCCAACTTCGATAGCTTTCCACTTTTGAGTCAGGGAAATTTTGTCCTAACTTATACAATATTTCATTTGGAATATTGCGAGCATCAATCCACGGTGACTAATACAACTCGATGGATTCTAAATATGTTAGTTGTGCAGTGATAAAAGACACTTTTGTTGATATTTGTTATGCTCCTAAAGATAATGTAAGAAACACCCAATTATTGAATATGTAACGACATAACCAAAGGGCAAAAGTAACAGAAAAAAACAGGAAAATACACTTCTATTAGAGGCATGACAGTTAAAATTCCAAAAAGATATTGTACATTGTACATCTAAAGAACAAATTACAACTATAGAACAAAATTTTAGTACAGTTGCTGCAGATTCTCCTTGATTTCTACACACGAGCTGCTGCTTCCCTTCTGGGTATTGCGGTGGCTTTGCAGATGGGACAGACATTTTTCTGACACAACCACCTCGTAATGCAATCGACATGGTATTCATGTCCACATCGAAGGCGTCCAATGCTCTCATGGTCTCCGTATTCGCATTGGCACACCACACAGATTTCAGGCCCTTCGTTTGTGGGTTTTGCCTCTTCCGAAGTAGCGAGCACTCTTGTTTTCAAATGTCGTAGAATCGTTTCTTGGGAGAAATTGGTCTGGACCCGATGATCTTGAGAGATGTTGGTAGACAAATTTGACAAATCAGACGCATCACATACTTCGACACCATCATACGAACCTCGCCATGTTCGATTCAAGTGCCTGTAGTTTTCTTGAACATGCTCCCTGGATCGTCGAGGAACATGCCCGTAAGATGAAGGAAACAGGAAATTGCTGCCTTGTCCATTTAAGTAAGAAGCAACCCGGTAGTTTGGTCGCCATACTGTGGTATCTGCAGAGTGAGTGAAATCAAGGACAAAATAGAATGGTGGGATTGGCTGATACGCGTAAGCCATAGCTAGAAATTCTTGAATTATGGAAACTGATTGTAAAGAAAATATGAAATTGTTGAGAAGAAGAGAAGAGAGGGTACTGCCTTATATAGAAGCGGAAATAATTTGTGAATCATTCCGGGAAAAGGAAAGGACTCGAAAAGGAAATAAATTTTGAATGAATCTCGGGATGGAAAGTGTTTATTATGACCGTTGATGGAAGAAAAATCAGATTTCTAATGTTAATTTTTATCTTCAAATTGAGACTTACCATAAATCTGGTCTGTCCATTGTGGTGTTAACTCGGCGTGATTGATAAGCTGAATTAATTTAAGTTTCAGTTAATTAAATGTATGAGAACTTTAAGTAGTTAATTATTTGTCATAAAAAGTGGATTATTGAACTTTTAATTAAGCTTAAATACACGCTTGAATTTATTTATGTAAACTATTGTAATTGTAATAGATAACTTATTGCAATTTCTTGATAACATTTATTATTATTTTAAATATGTTTCCATCATTTTGATTGCACCAAAAAGGTGATAAGCAAAGATTTAAAAGGTGTAACAATGCGACAAGTTAAAGCTTCAAGACTTATGTGCCTATGTACGAATCCTCCATGTAATAAATCGTTTCTCTATTTTTATTATTTAATTATTTTAAGACCATTAATAATTATTCATTTTATGTAGTTAGTTTAGTTAACCTTAAAAATTTTTTAATTTGAAACAAATTAATAAAAAGGCACATATTAGAGGATTTTTTTCCCATGTGTTATGCTTACGTAGACGTCTTTTCCCGTCTTTTAAAATACTGGCATAAGTATAAACCACTTCATTGATTGAATTGTGTCATCGTCATTGCATGGTATCCAACTTGCATCGGTATATCCTTCAAGTATAGCTGAAAATTTAGAATATTGGAGTCCAAGATTTTTGGTTCTCTTTGAATAACCAAGTACCCTTCCAATTACCTTCCAATGTTCAACACTTGGATTACTTGTAAACCTACAAAGTTTACTTACAGCAAATGCAATGTTCGGTCTTATACATTGTATGGCATACATAAGACTACCAATTGCATTTGGATAGTCAAGTTGTCCAACATCTCTTCCAACATTCTTCACAAATTTGATACTTGAATCAAATGAAGTTTTTGTTTCTTTAATATTCAAATGTTTGAACTTTTCAATTACATTCTCAATATAATGTGATTGAGTTAATGCAAATCTCAAATCATTATTGATCACTTTTATACCTAATATGGTATCTACCTGACCAAGATACTTCATTTTTAATGTTGAAGATAGAAACCTTTTTTTTCTATAATACCGTCCATGTGATTACTAATAATCAACATGTCGTCCACATATAAATATACAAACACAATATAATTAACACGTTTTTTAGCAAATAGACATTTATCTACCGTATTATGAAAAATCATGACGTGATAGTATTATCAAATTTCTCATGCCATTTTTAGGAGCTTATTTTAAATCATATAAAGATTTTACAAGTTTACAAACTTTATTTTCATTACCTAAAAAAATGAAACCTTCAGATTGTTCCATGTAAACTTCTTCATCTAATTCTCCATTTAAAAATGCAGTTTTGACATCCATTTGATATACACATAAGTCATATATAGAAGATAATGCAAAAAGAATCATAATGGTAGTAATTCTAGCTACGGGTGCACACGTGTCAAAATAATCAATTCCCTTCTTTTATCGAAAACCTTTAGCAACTAATATTGCTTTGTAAGTTTGGATTGAACCATCGGTATTGTATTTCCTACGAAATACCCATTTACAACCAATTGCTTTTGATCCAGCCGGTAAGTCAACAATCTTCTAAGTATTGTTGGACATTATAGAATCGATTTCATCATTTATAGCATCTTTCCAAAAAGTGCTATATTTAGAAGTCATTGCTTCTTTATAAGTTTTAGGATCATTATCAATTTGAAGAACATAAGGAATTCTTCTTACTATATCTTCTCTACTTGCTTCAACCATATATAGAAAAATTCATTGAGAATCAATCTCATCATGGCCTAATACCTTATCTTTATGAGTTCTCTTGCTTCTTCTAGGTTCACTAGACTCATTTACATCTTGTGAAGATATTTCTAGTGATTTATTAGAAGTCGGAATTTCTTTTTGAGTTTTCCATGGATTTTGAATAATTTCATCCACGCTTAATAATTTTTCAAAGAAATTCACATCTCGTGATTCTATAATAACATTGGATGATAGATCAAGTAGCCTATATGCTTTACTATTTATTGCATATCCAGTAAAAACACTCTTGATCCCTCTTGGTCCTAGTTTTGTTCTTCTAGGATCGGTGTTTTTATAATAAGCTAAACACCTTCACACTTTAAAATATTCAATGTTTGGTTTTCTTTCTTTTCATAATTCATAAGGAGAAACTTTAAGTTTCTTAGAAGGAATTCTATTATCTATATGACATGCATCAAGTAATGCATCTTCCCATAAATTATAAGGTAATTTAGACTTGTTAACATAGCATTTACCATTTCAACTAAGGTTCTATTTTTCCTTTCCACTTAACCATTTTGTTTCGGTGTTCTTGGTGCACTATATTGATGTTTTAAGTCATGTTCTTTACAGAATATATCAAATTTTCTAGAAAAATATTCACCACCTCTACCATTTCTAAGAATTTTAATATTTTTATTCTTTTGATTTTCTACTTCATTTTTATATACTTTAAATATATAAAAAGCCGCATCATTATGTTTCATCAAATAAACATAACAAAATCTAGAATAATCATCAATAAAAGTTATGAAGTATTTATTACCTCATCTAGTTAATATGACATTAAGTTTACATATATCGGTATGAACTAAGTCAAGTAATTTAGAAGATCTCCCTACACTTTGAAAAAGGTTTTTTAATCATTTTTTATTCAGCACGAATTTCACACTTATCATTTTTAGTTAATTCACATGATATCATACCACTTTTAACCATTCTATGCAAAGTACAATATCTTTTATACCCTAATCTATCATGCCATAAATTTAAATAACCACCAAAGTAATAAGAAGTCATTGTATTAATATTATCAATAGTACATAACTTGACCATTCCATTAGTAGAATATCATTTTCCAACAAAAAAATAATATCAGGAAAATACAAGTTTTTCCGACTCATAAACACTTTTAATCCCTAGTTTCCCCAACAAATCCCCACTTACAAGGTTCTTATTCATATTCGGTACGTGTAAAACATTAATAAGAGTTACAACTTTTCGATGTGTGAATTTTAATTCAACATTCCCTTTGCCTATGACTTTTGAACAATGTTCATTTTTCATTTGAATTTGTTGACCATCATCAATGTCTTGATATATCTTGTAGAGAGTTTTGTCATAGCAAACATGAACGGTGGCGCAAGTGTCATATCACCATCCCGATATTTTTCCTTTGACAACATTTACTTCACTTATAGTGGCGACTATTTCATCACTGTCAATCGAATTCACCTTACCTCCAAATTTGCTTTGTTTTCTATGTCGGCATTCTTTCGCAAAGTGGTCGATTTTTCCACATACAAAGCATTCTCTCTTGGGCTTCTTTTTGAATTTGTTGTTGTCTTTAATAAACTTTCTTTTGTTTACTTGGATGACTTTGTTACTATTCTCCACGGTATTGGCTTTCGAAGTACCAATATTAGAATTTTCATTCATATCTCTTACCATCGACTCTTCCTCAATTCAGAGATGTTTTTGGATTTGCTCCAACGAAAAGTCTTCGGAGTTATGAAGAATTTTCTTCCTATGTCATCTCCAAGTAGAAAGCAATTTAGCAATAATTGCTCCTACTTGGAATGATTCCGGAAGTTCTATCTTTACCACTTTCAGTTTATTGACAATAACTTGCAATTCACGTACTTGGGGCAATAGGGGAATATTATTTAAGAATTTGAAATCAAAATACTTAGAAATTAAAAGCTATTTAGTACCTTCTTCTTCAGTTTTGTATTTATTCTCTAGTGCATATCAGATTTCTTTTGCAGATGTTATGTTGGTATATAAATCATAAAGTCGCTCCGACGAGGCATTCAAAATATGGCCCCGACATATGAGTTCATCTTCTTCATGCTTCTTTCGGTCCACCCTTGATTGTTCGGTATCATTGTCGGATGGTTCAAGTAGATCTTCCAAATTTGGATCCAGTGTATAGAAAATTTTGTGCGCCGTTAACAAGAATTTGATATTGTCTTGCCACATTGTAAAATTCGATCCATCAAAACGGTCTAGTCTCACCAAGTCTTGATTCATAAGTTTGATTGTTGTCATGATTGTATCTCCTTCGGTTGTCATTGCACAATTATAAAGCTTTTAGATTTTTGATAAATATTACCACCGAAGTAGATAACAATATCTCCAATGATAATACAAATGGAACTCAAAAAATATATTTAAAACACAAAACAAAGATGGAAGAATAAGAAGAAAATGAAGAAGACTTGAATCGCACAGAATGCTATCCTAAAAGCTTTATTTGCGTCCTCTCGGTAATGAGAATGCTAAAAGATCAACACACAAATAGCTTTAACGGATTTCAAGTCAAGAAACGAGATTGCAATTAGCACTATTGAAACTCGGAAAGGAGGAACAAAAAGAAAATGAAAACAATTCTAGTATAATTTGGGAGAAGTTTGGGATGATAATTTCAAAGTATAAAATGAGAATTGGTGTGTTTAATCCCTGAATTATATTCTTATTTATAGAATTTTTTCATACACTTTCGCATGGATGCCAACTTTTCACAAAAGATAGGAAAAATGATGAAAATGTGCCAAAACAAAATTTAAAAAATTATGTCCAACGGTCATTTTTGTTGTGCGGTCGCATAGAGTAACCAAGTCAGGGAATTAAATTCCCTGACGAGGGCCATGCGACCACATGGCCAAGGGCCCATGCGGTCGCATAGGCAAACCATTTTGCCTATATGCCCTCATTTCCCATCTCTTCCTCTTTTTTCAACCAATTTGATCAACTTTTATATATCAATATTTGAACAACACAATATATAACATGTAGAAATATATGTGCATATGTTTGGTATGTCCATTTGAGCTATATGAACGGTGCAAACAATTTTGATTTAGAGCTCATGGGGTAATAGGTACTGCCTATAGCTGAAACAAAAATGTATTTTTTTTATTTGTCTCGTTTTCCTTTCCTTATTTATTTTGGCTATTGAGGCGTTGCTTTGCTATTAGTAAATAATTTTAGAAATGAAAGGATAAACATAATTCTTTTGTTCTATGTAATGTATTTCTTGCAATCTGGATATTTATATTCAATTACCTCTTTTAGTTTTTTTATCAATTACAACCGTTATGTATAAGTTCTGTATCAATACTGCTTTAAATATTTTTGGAATGTTTGTTAGGAAAGATTAGATAAGACTTCTTGTTCACTATACTGTCCAATCTTGTCGAATATTGTGTACGAAACACACCATTTAAGTTTAAGCTAAAGAGAAGTGACTAAATTATCTTTCTCCTTTCCATGATTGAACCGTTCAAACACGGAACAACATATCCTTTTCAATGTCATAGAAATAGTTCGCCACATTGCAGTTTTATGTCGTACAGTGATACTCTATATAAGAGGTTTTTAATTTTTTCTGTCTTGTGCTATGCCTCCATTCTTCTTTTGGACTTAATCATGTAACCCTTAATTGTTCATGTTTTCAGTGCTTCAATACGTCAAGGGTATGGTCTTTGAAACATGTGATGGTGGAACATTTAGTGAATATGATGATATTAGTCGAGTTGACCCTACGCTACTTGCTCGTTCATCAAGGTAAATTGTAAACAGTTGTATTTCACTTCAAAGTATCATGCACGTGTTTCCGGTATGTATATTTCTTCTTCATGTATGAAAGACAAAATTTCCGTTTTGGAGTATTGGATTGCTTATATTAATTCTTTATTTTATAACATCCCTGAAAAAAAAAGTTTTATGTATAATTTTATATCTAAATTTCAGTTGGTAGATTGGCCAAAGGGTGGATATTTAATTAGCAATTCTCTAGTGTTGCATGGAGGAAATAATTATTAGTGGACCAAATGTTACCCTTGTATATTTCAAAAATGATGAAAAATCAAAGGAAGTGTACAAGGCTAGTAATTTTGATTTTGTGCTTTTTGTGTGTGTGTGTCTCTCACACTGACAAATAGCATGTTTGGCTATGCCTGAACAGTTTACTTATCACTAAATAAGTAACTTTTTATTGATTAAAATTGTAAATAAGTAAAAGTTACTTATTTTGATAGTAAAACAAATGTTACTTTCAAAACTTAAATAACTTTTCAACTTAAAGGTAAGAAAAATGTGATTTATCCAAACATGTTAGGAAATTGAAAGTAACTTTTATTTATTCAAAGCTAGCCAGACGTGCTCTTTACTTTGAGTTAGATATATTTACTTTCTTAATATGTTGATGCTTAGGTTGATGAGAAAGGAATGAGGTGGTTCTATACGGGTGATTCCATGCTGACGGATGCATTGAGGTTATTGGTCGTAAAAAGGACATCGTCAAACTAAAGCATTGAGAATATGTTTCTCTAGGGAAGGAACAGATTTTATGTACCCTAGTAGTTAGCATGTTTTTTTGTCGTTAAATACATTGAAGTTCACCCACTTATACCGTTGTTTAACTTTTGTCACCATCGTTAAACTTTAATTTTTGATTCGATTTAGGCACTCCATCTTATCAAATTAATGAATATGATGATGTGGTATGGAAAATTCAATTTGTCCATGATTTTTGTTGCTTAACTTAGTATAACCGTGTCTTTTTGGACAAGTTTTGGTTTTTTTTTTTTTTTTTTTGTATTTATAATAAAAGCTCATTTTAAATTACTTCTCCAAAAATATGCATTTTTGCCTATGCTAACAGACTTCTCATGCCACGTTTTCCGTTAATTCTGCAAGACATTGCCTAACTAAAATAAAAATTAAGTTCAGACACACTTGAAACAAAAGTTTGGTGCCTGAATGAAACAATTCCATGAGTTAGGTGACTGACAATATGCATTTTTTGTTCAATGGCTTCCATCTGCTACACACACTTAGAAGAGAATGGCTAATCTTGTTTGCTAAGTACTTGATGCCAGCGGATGAATGGATTTGGTTTTGTATACCAATTTTCTATCCTGATCACCTTACGTGATCTGACTTCTCCATCTCCATTTGGGTACTTCTTATCGAAAAGCTTATGTAGTTTTTGGGTTTAACCAGATTGGTTATATTATGGAAATCCTGAAGTCCCCAGTGGCTGAATTGCTTTTAAGTTCTTTGCATCTGTCCAACTGGGAAGATAAAGTCAGTGAGCCTAAAATCTGCTCAATTTATTAATCCATGTCTTCCCATTTTATTCTGTTATTCAATACAAAGTGTTTGAAGACCTTAGCAATGAACACATCTGTTTTAGTTTTAAATTAAATGAGATGAAGATGTTGGACATAAATTTCGCGTGAGAGTTCAAAAGAGTAAGATGTGTAGCTCTATATCTCCGTGTAAGAATTATTCATTATGTCTTAGCATACACATGTAAGTCATCTTTACAAACATTGGTCTATATGGTGACGTGGTTAATATCGTATTTATCAATAAAGTTGTGATGGTTTAAAATCAGTTGAGAATGTGATGGTGACGTCACTTCCATATAAACTGCAATTGATTTTTTGAATTCTATCATTTCCCCCTCAAATAAGACTCGAAATTAGGTCACTGATTTGGTAAAACTTTGCTTTTATCACCGAAGTTTTGAACTTCACCATCACTTCTCAATTACTAACCTGGTAAGGGTATGCTCCTATCATTTGAGTTGTAACTTAATCTACAGTGTTTTTTTATAAGTGAAACTTACAAATAACATTATTCTTCTAATTCAAAATTTAATTATAGGGCCATTTTTCCAAGCTTCTGCTTCAATTTATGTTTTTTTTGTAAAAAAGTTTCGTGAGAAAATCGCTTTAGGACATATTTCTCTAAAACTTATTATAATCAGGCAAGATACGTCCAAACAATTATCAAATAGGCATAAACAACCCCTTAATCTCATAAGCAACTTGTCTTTTCAAAAATTCTGGCAAATATGCCTACAATTAAAAGTCCCACTGCCACAGCCCCATTATTTATTTTCTTAAGTCAGGTATTTTATAAAGTATTTCTTAAATCATGTGTAAAAAAATTAATTTGCAAATCAGGTATCTCAAAAAAATAAAAATAATAAAAATAATAAAAAAATTATTACGCCTTGAAAAACTGGGACCCATAAAGGGCCCAGTTAACCTAAGTACAATTCGGGAGCCCATGCCTCATACACTGGCCTAGGGGCAGCCTAGTTGTATGCAGACGAACCGATTCATGTGCGAACGACCCGTCTCCCCCACATAGAGCACCTGGACCAACCCCTTTACATGTCAAAAAATTACATGTTCCATAAGAAAAATAACAGATCCGAAGTCAACACTTTATTTTTCAAATATTTTTCCTTTTACTTGACTTATAAATTGAACAACTAAGTGTTCCATAGTTAAATGATAACTTGAATTTAATATATCAATAGATGACTTACAAAAAACGGATTGGCATCTCAATGTCGACTCTTTGCCACCCGTGACTATAGTATGTTTCAAGAATTGGGCTATTCGCCTATTAAAGAGGTACGTGTGCTAGTTATTCTTCTTATTCAAAATTTAATTATAATTAACAAAGAAGAAATCCATTAGTTGATTAACTAATTTCAATTATTTTTATGAAGCTACTAATATAAAAAATTACATATAACATCATTCTTCTTTTATAATTACAGACACAGAAAGAAAGAAGTAATCAATTAGTTGATTAATAATTTCAAATATTACATACTATTAACTCATAATTAATTAATATTTTTTATCAATATGTCTTCTATATATAACAAGAACATATGAAACAGAATTTCTTGTTTTAACGAAAAAACTAACGGAACTTGTTGGTTTTAACGGAAAATCTTTTTTATCCGTCAATTTAATGGAAAGTTTCCATTAAATAGGTAAAAAACCGTTCGTCGACCGGTTTAACTGGTTACTTTCCAACTTTCAGCTCATTAATTGACAGGCCAAGGAAGCTTGTAAATCATTTGTTGGTCCATTTATTTATAGGCAAAATTTTTTGTGCTTCATTTATAGAATTTCAATGTGGGACAAACTATTTGGCTGTGTTACTGTGCAAGCAAGTGAAGAAAACAAGAAACTTCCTCCACACCAGTAAAACCACTTCCTCCACAGATTCGAATCTACAAACCACCAGTAAAGAAACTTCCGCCACCGGTTCCAACATTAAAGATGAGTAAAGATGAAGAAAATAACTTGTGGGGTTCAACAGCCGACCCTACTCTGAAACCTTCAAACTCAAAAACAAGCATAGTTGACGACAATGACACTTGGGGTGCTATATCTGCTCCAGTTCCAAAATCATCATCAAAGCCTATGAATCTGAAATCTGGCGGATCAACTGATGATGACCTTTGGGCTTCGATTGCAACCCCCGCACCCACAACTGGATCCAATCCCTTGTCAACAGGGCGAGGCAGATGCTCTAAACATGCTGCTCTAAAACTAGGTGCTCAAAGGATAAACAGAACATCATCTGGGATGTAAACATGATACGCTATTTTAGATATTTATTCAATTCAAAGAGGGCTGATCCAGAATGTGAAATTATATCAAAAGATTCAAAACTGGAGACATTCGACGACTCGGATTATTGTACATAAGATTACAAATTTGATTTTTTCCCCTTCAACTATCCTGTAATTTATGGTGCAGTGTCAAGCCTGGAAGGGAGACGGGGAGAAGAAGAGGACCGCCTATTTTTTTTTTCCTCTGGGTAGTTGGGCTGTTGACAATTGACATGGGCTCGTAATTGTTTAAAAAAATTAGGCCAAAATTCCAAATTATCCAATCCAACTTAAACGGCAAAGTAGTGACAAATCATCATTAATCTTGCCCTTTTTTTTTCCCTCTTTGGTTTATACTTTAATTTATACTATTATATAATCTTATTTAGTGTTTGAAAATATTTATTTAAATAAACGTTAAGTATTTATTTTAAATCTCAAATAAACACCAAGTATTATTTATAATTATTAATTGATTTTTTGATTGATTAAAAATTAAATTAATATTAAAATAAGAAAACGTCTTTTTACGCATAAGCTCGCCTAGTCCTTAGTTTGGCCTCCACGAATCCCCACGCATTACACATTTTAGAATACTGCATTTTGGTCACTAGGAAAAATTAAACTAAAAACAAAATGGATATGGAGATTATCAATTTTAAGATGCTAATAATTTATTTGGTAAGGTACATTGAACTTAATCAAGAAAAAATATTTCTTTATTTAGTTTTATATTGTAATGTTATCTACTATTTTATTATTTACAAAATGTTCATGATTAAGTGCAAAATTTGATATAATATAATACTACGTAACACAAACTTATACATTTTTTTGGTATTTACACTAACATTCATTCTAAAAATTGATTATAATTTATCAATTACATAAACATTACATCATTAGTAATTTAATTAATCAAAAAAATTACATCTTTATTAATAAAAAATTAATTCTCAACCAAAAAAATTATATTAAACTAAGCAAATGTGTATTTGCTTACACCTACTTAATATTAAAATCCATTAAAAATAGATGCTAAACATCCACCCTTGTTGACTCTGACAATATATGCCGCCTAAAACTCACCGACTTGCGAAGTTTCCGCGTCCCACAAGGTTTGTAAAGCGAGTTTGACCGTTCAGATCAACACAGTAACTTAATCCTAGCCGTTTATTTCCCCTCTAATTATCTATAAATTGGATCGCCAAGCCTTGTTCATCAATCATCAGGAAGCCCGTAGTTAGGGTTGGTATTATTTTTCGGTGTTGCTTACGTTATTGGTGGTGGTGTGTCATTGATTTCAATTATTGGATTGAGAATAGGAAATTCGACGGTACGAGTCGTGGGATTGAGTTTCCCCCCTCCCCCGTGTAGATTCTCGTCTTTTTGGAAGAACTTTGGTTTTCTCGTTCATCCCTTGAATTCTAACGTGAAGATATTATGATTTCCTGGTCTGATGATAGATGTACTGGTAATCAGTCCAAGAACCTGGATTTATGGTATTTTCTTGATGCTCATTAGTTGAAGCTTGGATCTTTCAGTTTCGGGATCGAGAATGGCAATTTTGTGATGATTTGATGGTCTTTTTCTCTCGTATTTTTACAAAAAAGAACTTTGGTTTTCTAACGTGAAGATATTGTGATTTCCTGGTCCGATGATCGAGTTACTGAATCATTCTTAGAGTCTGGGTTTCTGGTATTTTCTTGACACGCTTCTGATGATTCTTCATGGGTTTTTCTTCCCTGACTTGATCGAGTTTGATTTTTCGTTTATCCCTTGAATCCTAACTTGAGGTGTTGTGATTTCCTGGTCTTAGACCATCATTTAAAGAATCTGGGTTGCTTGTGATTTCTTGATACTCATTATTGGAACCTTGGTCTTTATGTTCACCCCGTTCCGTTTTGTTGGTTTTTCTTTTTTGGTTTGGCAGCTGCTGCTTTTGGTACTTTGGTGGTTGTCAAGCTTTTGATAATTTTGTATTGATTCCAGTTACTGGATTGAGAATAAGAACTTGTGATATGGTTTGATGGAGTTTGTTCTCTTGAGTAGTTCTCATATTTCTGAAAAAACGGGGGATTTTATTTTGTTTACTGGAATCCTAACTTGAAGGTACATAGTGATTTCTTGATATCCTGACAATAGTTCCAAGAATCTGGATTTCTGGTATTTTCTTGGTATTCATTATGTGAACTTGGTCTTTCTGATGATTCGTTTTTCTTCTTTGGTTCGGCAGATGCCGATTTTGGTATTTTGCTAGCAGTACAAGCTTTTGGTAATTTTTTATTGATTTCTATTACTGGGTTGTGAATAAGAACTTTTGAAGGTTTGATGGAGTTTGTATCTCTGGCATAGGTTCTCGTAGCTTTGCTGTGACTTTTGGATTTTTTTATTTATCCATTGAATCCTAATTGCGATTTCCTGATATGATGATGATAATAGTAGATATACTGACATTATTCCAAGAAGCTATGGAAGGATGAGTTTTTGGTGACATTGCTAACTGGTATTTTCTTGATGCTAATTATTTTGAATCTTGGGTCTTCATGAGGATTTTCGGTGGTTTTAGCCCATCTGTTTTGTGGCTTTCTTCCTTGCTTACTTTTGGCAGTTCAGTTTTTGTTTTTTTTTTGTTGGCCATACCAGCTAGATACACAGTTACTTCAAGAATCTATATAGAAGGATTGGGTTTTGGTGCTATTGCCAGGTGTGGAACTGGTATTCTCGAATTTTCTTGATACTCATTATTTGTATAGTTGGTTTTTTTTTTTTATGATTTTTGGGTTGTTAAAGCTACTGGTTTCCCCTCCTTTTGCAGGATCAATCTCTTTCTGCTCGATTATTTACCTCGAGATTTTTTTACCTGGTTTTATTTCATCCTGTTCAGATATTTTCATAGGTCAACTTCTGTTCTAAGTGATTTAGACATGGAGTTTGGACTCAAATTTTTGCACCTGAATTCTCTTTATTTGGTTTTAAGTGCATTCGATTTCAACTGCCATCAGAAAACTCGGGTGTGAATTGTTGTTTATCGGAAAGTGGTGTTACGGGTGGTGGTGAAGTGGAACCTACTATTGTGATTTTGGGTTTTTATTTTTTCTTATTTGACCCATAACAAAAGGCTTTCTTTGGTGTGTGAGTTTCTTTGGTCTTCAGGAATTGCACCAAGTGGTTTTGAGGTTGGTGGTGAAGCAATATCTTTATATGGTTTTCGGTGGTTATATTGAACTAGGTTCTATTAGTTGCATGGAATATGATCTTCGCTCTTATAATGATGGGAGAACTGTTTTCTGATGTGATTCTTCATCCGCAGATGGAAGTCGTCATGATGATGGATATTAATAAAAAATGGGCGTAAGATTTCCCAATGTTTTACTTGTTGATTTCTTGTTCAATAGTCTCAGCTTGTGTTTGGGGGGAGTTCAGGTGGACATTGGTTATTTTATAAGGTGTTCTGGAGGGAAACCTATTCGTTGTTTATTACTGCAGCCACGCGTATGATGATGATTTGTAACCTTTCCCAGAATGTTCTCTAGATAAATTTAATTGTAGAACTTTTTTTTCGGTTTTGTCGCATAAAATGCCTTAGGTTCTTTGATTTTTTTCACGTGCAGGCAGATTCGATATGAAGAGAATAATATGTGATAGGGAGACAATTGGGTCTAAGGGTGCCATCTATTTATATGTATTTTCTATCCTATTACCGTCATTTTCCATTCGATTTTCCCTCTCTTTTCAGCTTCCTGCCTTCCTTCTGGTCTTTTTTTCCCTTTCTGTTTGCAGAATTGCTTATTAAAATTGCTGTGGCGACCATCCGATCTTTTAGAGCTTTTGTTGGCTGTTTTGAAAACTTCAGCTGCTACTTCATGGACTTGGTTTGGTTGGTTGAAAATACTTCTTCTTTTTCTATAAACCCTTGATACAGATGGGTACCTACTAGATTGGCTACTAGATCGGGTGTCAGACTGAACAGAACGCTTTTTTGGCAAGATTGAATCAATCTTGAACTCTTGTAACCTTTCCCAGAAAGTTCTCTAGATAAATTTAATTGTAGAACTTTTTTTTCGATTTTGTCCCATAAAATGCCTTAAGGTTCTTCGATATTTTTCACGTGCAGGCAGATTCGATACGAAGAGAATAATATGTGATAGGGAAACAATTGGGTCTAAGGGTGCCATCTATTTATATGTATTTTCTATCCTTTTACCGTCATTTTCCATTCGATTTTCCCTCTCTTTTCAGCTTCCTGCCTTCCTTCTGGTCTTTTTTCCCTTTCTGTTTGCAGAATTGCTTATTAAAATTGCTGTGGCGACCATCCGATCTTTTAGAGCTTTTGTTGGCTGTTTTGGAAACTTCAGCTGCTACTTCATGGACTTGGTTTGGTTGGTTGAAAATACTTCTTCTTTTTCTATAACCCTTGATACAGATGGGTACCTACTAGATTGGCTACTAGATCGGGTGTCAGACTGAACAAAACGCTTTTTTGGCAAGATTGAATCAATCTTGAACTCTTGTAACCTTTCCCAGAAAGTTCTCTAGATAAATTTAATTGTAGAACTTTTTTTTCGGTTTTGTCCCATAAAATGCCTTAAGGTTCTTTGATATTTTTCACGTGCAGGCAGATTCGATACGAAGAGAATAATATGTGATAGGGAAACAATTGGGTCTATAAGGGTGCCATCAATTTATATGTATTTTCTATCCTTTTACCGTCATTTTCCATTCGATTTTCCCTCTCTTTTCAGCTTCCTGCCTTCCTTCTGGTCTTTTTTTCCCTTTCTGTTTGCAGAATTGCTTATTAAAATTGCTGTGGCGACCATCCGATCTTTTAGAGCTTTTGTTGGCTGTTTTGGAAACTTCAGCTGCTATTTCATGGACTTGGTTTGGTTGGTTGAAAATACTTCTTCTTTTTCTATAACCCTTGATACAGATGGGTACCTACTAGATTGGCTACTAGATCGGGTGTCAGACTGAACATAACGCTTTTTTGGCAAGATTGAATCAATCTTGAACTCTTGTAACCTTTCCCAAAAAGTTCTCTAGATAAATTTAATTGTAGAACTTTTTTTTCGGTTTTGTCCCATAAAATGCCTTAAGGTTCTTTGATATTTTTCACGTGCAGGCAGATTCGATACGAAGAGAATAATATGTGATAGGGAAACAATTGGGCTAAGGGTGCCATCAATTTATATGTATTTTCTATCCTTTTACCGTCATTTTCCATTTTACCATCGTTTCTTATTCCATTCGATTTTCTCTCTCCTTTCAGCTTCCTGCCTTCCTTCTGGACTTTTTTTCCCTTTCTGTTTGCAGAACTGCTTGTTAAAATTGCTGTGGTGACCATCCGATCTTTTAAAGCTTTTGTTGGCTGTTTTGGAAACTTCAGCTGCTACTTCATGGACTTGATTTGGTTGGTTGAAAATACTTATCTTTTTCTGTAACCCTCGATGCAGATGGGTACCTACTAGATCGGCTACTAGATCGGGCGTCAGACTGAACAGAAATCTTTTTTTGGCAAGATTGAATCAATCTTGAACTTTCCTAAGGAACATGTTATCAGAGATCTCTTTAGGTGCAATACCTTGTTTTCATAACATTCTTTCCTAGTATTTTCAAGCATTGGGGTTTCAAGGTTACCATATTTCTAATATAATACTGATCCATTGCCCTTTTTTGAGTAATCACCCTTTATAGTTGGATATGTTGTTTCTTTCTATATTTCCATTTTCTCCTCTACGTCTGTAGAGAACTACTGTACATTTGTAGGCGGCGGCAGTTCAACCTTCTACAACTTCTGTAGAATCGAAATTGCAGGATAATGGGGGGATTTTTTTTGCACCTGCTTGTTTATATGAAGTTCATTTTGTCTTTCCTTGAACTCAAATTTTACCTGCAATTCTGCATTTATTAATGGATAAGAATATTCACAATTCTGTGTGTGCTTGTCAGTTTTCCATGTACGTATCTTGTTTCTGAAGGTGTACTATGAGACAGGGTTGACAGTCAGAATTATATGTTTCACTTGGTTAGACCATCTATTCCAAATACTTCTACTGTTTATGCTTTTAGTGCTCGTAGTGAAAGGCAGTTTTGAAGCTAAATAATCATTTCCTGTGGTTTGTTTAGGATAATATTTTCACATGATATTTAAGTTGTATTCTTATATTTCTAAATAATTTTAGGTATTCGCAGATAATATTTTGGTGGACAGTGACACCATATGGAGAAGGGGGCATAAAATTTTCTCCTCTGTTTTTGATCTGCAATGATAGTAGCGTTTGTTGTCTCCTTTAAGATGATGGTATTCTGTCCCGTTAACCTGTTTACACACTTTTCACTATAATTAGATTTTTATCCTTGTTTATTTATTTCCTCTCCTTCAGATTCAATTTTTTTTTAGGTTGTTGTTCAGTTTTCAGTCATTATAAGATGTGAAGACTGTGGACTCAAATTTTTGCATATTGAATCTACGTAGATTAATTTCAATATGCACACAACCTTGACTCTGATTGGCAAATTAAGTTTTGTTTAGTGTATAGTGGTGTTACAGGTGGTGGTGATTTGGAACCCACTCCTCTGATCTGTTTTGCTAAGAATGAAGTTTTAGTCCTCTGGTACCATTTTTGTTATTTGATCCCTACAAAAGGCTTCCTTTGGTATTTTTATACATTGCTTTGCTCTTTAGGAATTTGCAGTCTTTAAGCGGTTGATGGTGGGGAAAACAATGCCATTAATTGTTTGCTGTGGTTTGTTTTAAATGAGGTTTCTGTGAGTTGGTTGGAATATATAATCTTCTATTACATATTGGTACAGAATCTGGTTTCCTTTGGTGCTTTATCCACAGCTGGAAATCCTTTTGGTTAAGTATGCATTTACGGAATAAAGGTGTAAGATTTTCCTTTCTTTTCCTTCGCTCATTTCTTGTTCATCAGTCTCAGTTGTGTATTGTGGGAGTTCACAGTTTGATCAGTTTACAAAGACCGAGGCCGTGTTAAGGGGAACGTATTCGTTGTTCACTGCAAGCTACATATGCATTGGTAAATTGGAATCTTTCTTAGTCTTTGCTCTAACATGAAATGGAATCTAGTTTCAAGTCTTTTATATAGAACACCTCCACTCGCTGATAGATTTGACCGGAAGAGGATGACACGTGTAACTGATAAAGGTGCTAAGTTTATGTGGTGTTGATTTATGAATTTGTTGGTCTTTTTACCTACAGTTTGTCCTCCGTACCCTTGTAGACAAGGCATTGGGGGCGGTTCAGGAATTTACAGTCAAGTGGTTTTCAGGATGGTGGAGAAAGCCAATGCTGTTAATTTTTTGGGATGGTGGAGAAAGCCAATACTGTTAATTTTTTGTTGGGTTTGTTTTTAATGATATATTTTTTGAGAGTTTCTTGGAATATGATTTTCACTTCGTATTGGTACAGAATCTGGTTTTCTTTGGTGCTTTTTCATCCACAGCTGGAAATCCTTTGGTCAAATAATATTCGATACTTGTGGAAGAAAGGGTGTAAAATTCTTCTCTTCTCTGTTCATTTCTGGTTCATTAGTGTCAAGTGTGTGCATTAGGGGAGATTATCTGGAGTCTGGTCAGTTTACGAGGTCTGAACTGTGTGAAGGGAAACTATTTTGTTGTTTACTGCTTCTACATTTGCATTGGTGATTTGAAATATGTCTTTGATACATGAAATGGAATCTGGACTTTTTTAGTCTAGTATAAAATGCCTTAGGTTTTTGATGTTTCTCCATGTCCAGATAGATTTGACAGGGAGAGGATGACACATGGATCAGGTAACTAAAGGTTTTAAGTTTGTGTGTTGATTTATGAAGGTGGTAGTTCTCTCTGGCTCTCTTGACCTTCAACTTGAAAGGAAAGAATTCACTGGAACTTGTCTTCAGGGTTCTTCTTGTTGGATGGATGTTGGATGGATGAAAACGACATACTCTTTATAAAGACTAAGCTCCCTCGATACTGCCCATCTGTTTGGAATTATCAATAGTTGTAGTTATCATGAGTTGTCCTCTTTATTGAAGTCTGGCATGTACTGCACAGGAATTTCCAATATTGCCCAATGACAGTTCCTTGGGGTCTTCTTGGATGTTCAGTTATAAAGATAGGTCACCAGTTGATAAGTTCCATGCTAAGGTACTGATATGCACAAAGAAAAAATTGATTGACTGCATGGTAATTTCCTGTACTGCACACAAAACCTTTCTTTTCAGAATCAGATGTTGGGCTCTTTAGACTGTTGCTTTAATTTCTATATACATTCTACTTAAAAAAATGTGACTGAAATGAGATGGAAACTCTTTTATAGTATTTAACCCACTGATCTCAATCTTGGGTTTTTTGTAGTGAAGTCAATTGATCATTTTCCAATATAATAGTCAAAAGAAAGATACAGCGGACTCTTTTTAGATCTTCAACTCGATCAGATCTTCAATCTATTTGTTAGTTATCATAATTCATGATTATGGTGAATATATATATATATATATATATATATATATATATATATATACACACACACATAATGAATTACATGATGTTACAGGGTACTCTGTCATTTGACAATTTAAAACACAATCAACTTTTTTATCCAATTTTTCCCGTCATATTATGTAATTCCAATATGTACACTTAACAAAATCCTTTATTAGCTATACTGTAATTCATGATTATGGTGAAAAAGTTTTGACGGTTCAGAGACTTGAAGCGGTGATACGGTGTAATCTATTGCGGCAATTACTATAACCCTATTTTCAACCGGCTGGTCATCCTTATTCACAAGCCTTGGATTTGGTTTAATGTATCTTAATATTAAGATGAAGATTTTCGAGTAACTTATTCGTATAGATACATTTAATGGTTTTAATTTTTCTTTTTTGTATATCTATCCAATGAAGGTGTAAAAAACGAAGAATAGAATAAGAATAGGTCAATTTTTATTTATTTATTTATTTTTTACTTTTTTTGGATCTTGAAAGAAATTTGTTGATATTTTTTATTAAATCATTTGTTCCTTGATTTTCTATGGTAATAAATTAGTTTCATTAGAAAATTATCTTATTATCATAAATATAGTTATTATTTTTTTGTTGATTATTTTGTCATGAACTTATGGGGGTTGTTCTATATAGGATCCAGATATAAATCCAGGTGTAAGGATATCAGAGCGGATTATTGAGGTTATGCACTTCTATGCATTACTACAATTCAGTGGCAATCAGTTAAAGCTAAGCTAGAAAGACTTGAATTATGTTGCATAGCTGCTGTCATGCTCTGATGTTTTATTTGATCTTCTGTGCCACCTTCTGCTAGGAAGTTGAAGTTCTTTCATCTCTACCTTCATTTATGTAACTGAGCATATCAGAATGATAGTTACTTGTTAAATGATCAAAAGGTTGGATGAATGAAGTAAAAATGAAGGCTCCGAATAAAAGACTTGTGATGTACCTTCAATTTCAAGATGTTAGAAATATGGGAGGATTTATCAGACTGAGTTTTTTCATTTTCTTGGATGTTCCGTGGTAAAATACCATGGAGTTTAGATATCTGAAGAAATGGACCAAGTCTCGGGTACTTTTGCAGTTTGGTTGAATGATCAAAATCTAGTAGATATATATGATGTAACTAATTTGAAGTGCTCCTCATTTGTTCACACACCTTTTGCCTTCTGAGGTCAGCGCAATGATCTTAGATGGCTGTCAGGGATAAAGTTAGCTATTTTCTTTCCTGCTGGATATTATTACTCTTTACTGTTATCTTTCTTGTCTGTGGATCCCTTGTCCATCAGTAGTACATAAATTCTTGATAGAGACTGCATTAAATGAGCATCTATCATCCAAGATGGATCTGTAATAGTTTCCAGATTGTGATTCTTTTGAGCATCACTTTATGCAGGTGACATGTTCGCTAAAAACTGTTTTAAGAATTGGATTTTGTAACTTCACATTGGAAACAACTCCTTTCAGTTCATGGGTATTCTGTGATGGGTGTGATTCTTTTGAGCATCACTTTATGCAGGTGACATGTTTGCTAAAAACTGTTAAGAATTGGATTTTGTAACTTCACATTGGAAACAACTCCTTTCAGTTCATGGGTATTCTGTGGGCTGTAGTTGTGAGGTTGGTGTCTTGTGTCTCTACTGAGGCTGAACTAGCGAAACTTGGTTGCAGGCTCCCAGTGGTTCTGTGCTGCTGGTTGATTCAGTTATCCTTTTTCCTTTTCTTTAAGTTGGTGGTAACCTGTAAAGGTGTTGTTTGCTAGCTGCTGGATGACGTGTCTTCCAACGGTGACAACTGAAAGTTGGTTGCAGGTTCTCTGTATCTATCTGCTTTGACTGATCTTTTTTGCAATTTAATGGTTCTTCATTTCATCTTTGTTGAAGATATACAACCAAGTCCGATTGTTTTTGAAAAATTTGCTTCTGAAACGCAGCACTGGAGATTTATGATTCTTAAGGATTTTGAAGAAGGCAGATTGCCTTCTTTTGCTGGTGGCATATTCTATTTTTAATAGTGGGATCAACTGTGCATCTCTTCCTTTCGCGATTGAATTTGCAGTTCTGTAAGGCTTCATGGTATTCGTGAGTTGAAATTCCTGCCTGGATGTTTTCTGTTCAAAGTTTTGATTATTTTTCTTGTTCTTTATCTCGCATGATTGTGAAGTTTGTAGATTTTTCTGCTCTGGTTAGTTAGACCACCCTTCCTCGCTGTGATCCTGTGCACATTACTTTATGCAGGTGACTTTCAACTAACTGTTCATAATTTTGCTTGTGGTTGATTCCTTGTTTATAAGCATCAAGTTGAGGTTATGTTGATGAATTTCGGACTATATTTGAAAAGGCTATTGCAGATATTTTATAGATTGATCAGCTTGGATTTGGTTCTTTATTTGTTGTTGACGGCAAGACTGTGACCATTCAGTTACAGAATCTCTCTTTCAACTTATTTGATTTATTTACCTATGAACTTCCTTGTCACAGTTAATTTGAATAGTGTTCCTTCTAACTGTGTGTGGTTTATCTGGCCTTCATTTTGGCAACTGATTTCATCAGTTCCATTTGAGCAGATGTTCAGATCCTCTGCTCTGTAGTGTTTGCTTTTGGAGCCACATTTCTCCTCCAGTTCATATAATAATATGAATATGGATTAGTTATGAAATTTTTGGGGTTTGCTACATGTGGTGTTGCTTTCCAAGTATAACCAAGGTGCTCATATTTAAGGTAATGCTGGGACTCCTTTTCAGATAACTGATCAACTTTCTGTTACCTTGTCATCTGATATATTATGGAGTTGAATTTAGTTTAGCTATGAACTGTTGACAGCCACTCTTGAGGGGTATCCTTGTAGCTGGAGTCCAGCTCTAAGCTGTATATCTTTCACAGATGCTGCACACGAAGTGTAGGAGGCTTGAATCTTATTGGGGCTTTCGGTATTTATTTTTGAGCGGTGCCTGTTGAATTCAAATTTTTCTTCTACCTTGTTTGTACCCTTGATGGAATATTTGTCAATGTGTCTTTCCTTGTTGTACCTGAGTACATGGGGGTCATTTGAGGTTGGGTTTAAGAACGCAAAATGACACCAGTCGGTCAACATGTCTTCAGCTTCCTTATCCAAGAGGAAAGCTGCAATCAGCTTTGAAAATATCTAGTGTCAGAAATATACAAGCACGTGCACTATCAGCCAGCTAATTACAATCAACTCCTATGACAAGATATGCTCAGTATGGTTCTGACTTGCAAGTTCGAAGGAGCTCTCTCACACTTTAATCCTCAGTTCCCAGCACAGTCAAGTATTGTTTGACAGATTACTTGATTGACAGATGGACCGAAGGTAATAAATACAAGGTGACTAGAGAGGCATATTCAGTACGCAATATTTTTTTCCATCTGGCTATTACTCTAAATTGCCTCATACCCTCTTAAGTCACTCACCCTTAGTTGTTACAAACTGGTTTTTTTTTTATTCTTAGGATCAAAGTAGATTGAAGGTGTGGAGTATGTAGATACGCAAAATGATCATAAATAATTCTATTTCCCACTTGCATAATTGGTTCCTAGTAAAAACTTCTGCATAATTCCACTACTGGCTTGCCCATAAAATGAGGAATTGGTAAGAGATAAATTAATACTTGGAACTGGAAAGCTCATTTTACCAGTACTTCTCTAATTCACATTTTCCCTTTCAATATTTCGTAACATTTGCTTCTATGCACAATTCTCTGCTTGTTGGTCAGTCAAATTTTGAAGGGAACGAAGACAATATTTAAAAAATGGCAAGATGTTCTTGGATTTGCTTGTTTCATTGTGTGTCTGTTTTGGTTTTATGTAGGACTCTTTTAACTCCGCCTGTGTTGCATACAACACAGCCGGTCCCAAGCCCGGGAAAGGAGGAGGGTTTGAGTCAACTGATGGGATCTTAGTGTTTTTTATTATCTCTGCCTTTATGATTTTTCTGCCTATTATTAGGTTGCCATTACTCAAAACTCTTTCTGATTGCGTGCATCTTTTCTCGTGTTGCTAGTGGTCGTGTCAATCATCAACTTTGGGAATATTAATCACATTGAAAGTGTTGCAGGCTTTTACTCGTGTAGTTTGGGTATAGAAAGGAGTCTACAAACTGCTGTCTTGGAGAATTGTGTGATTTAGGGCTAGCATAATAATATTGTTTTCCATTCCCTTGACACGCTACTTGTGGATTTCACCTTATTTTTGGCAGTTGGTTCTATTACGGAACATCTCACGATGAGCTGTGTTGGCTGGCCATACAACCTCTGCAGTGGAATGATTTTTGGCAGTTGGTTCTATTACGGAACATCTCACGATGAGCTGTGTTGGCTGGCCATACAACCTCTGCAGTGGAATGCAAAATGAACTCCTCTCCATTTGGCAGGTTTGGCAGGTTGCACTAACCATTTTTGGTGTGCTGTCTATAGAGTAATTTTTACTTGCCCTATTATTTATCCAGTAATCTGTTTCTTGCTTTGCAATAAGTGACTTATTATTTAACTGGCTGCTCACTGGTAAGGGGAATGAGAACTTCTAACGAACCATGTTCTTGAAGTGTTCTTGGTAGTTCTGCATATTACCTTTTGTGTCAACCATGTTCTTGATATCCATGAAAGTCAATTAAACTGTAAGATGCGACATTGTGAATATATTAATTTCAAACGACATTATATATAAAATGGTGAAGTGTTCTTGGTAGTTCTGCATATTACCTTGTGTCAATTTTTTTTTTTTTTTTTTTTATAGACTCGTGATTGCATCTGTGTTAATCCATTTATAAGATAAAATCGTAAAATAATAAATACGAAAATGGTATAGCTCGAGTGAACTATCGTAGAGAACTCGTGACACTCTCAGTGATGCACTTTTGATCGGTTAAAAGTATTAATGTAAATTATTTGATATTACCTATTGGTATTTAATTACTTTAAATTTACTTAAAAGAAAAAATCCCCACGATCTGTTGAGTTCAGTTCTATGTTATGTTTTCTTTAAATTTTCTTGAACTTGCTTTTTGACTTTCATAGAATTCATTACATTTGGCTTGTACAGTCCAAATGTTACTAGAATCAACAATTATGATTAACATGGCAAAAGATCATATAAATATTTTTAGGACTACTGCTTTCCTAAATTTACTAGAAATGCGGAAAGTAGTGATGGTCGAGAAAAGCTACCATTCTAATTTTTTTTTTTTTGTTTTTTGCAAGTTCCATAAGAAATGAGTGTGTATTTGTTTAAGCTACCATTGATTTCTTGGATGCTCTGAAAGGTTACTTGGAGCTGTGGACTCAGCAGCTACCGCATTGGAACTTCTTCAGGTAATGGGTCGTCAATAAGTAGAGATGACAGAAAAGTGGCCAAGTCCGAGAAGGCTTAGACGAGTATAGCCAGGGAAGCAGCCTGCGTATGCTGGAATGTTTTTTGAACAAATGTGCAGAGCGCTCGTTTTTTAGGCCTTATTCAATTGCACAATGCCACAGAATAATTTAAGGAGAATGGCGTTTTGGTGTGGAATCGGAATTTGGTGAAATACATTTGTTCTTCCTTTTGAACTCGATAAATGTGTAAGGTAGATCAAATGTATAAATTGAGAGCATTCTTCTTTCATGTATGAGATTATTGTTCCTCCAATGATCAAGAATTTCGTTCGATGTTGCTTGATTCTAATGTTAAAACACATGGAAACATAAGGTTCATATCACATTTTCAAGGAATCGACATGCTCAAGTTTTTGAATGTTCTTTTTTCTTTTTTTTTTTTTCTCTTTGTTTCTGTGAAAATTTATCTAACACTTATTATTTCGATTATTTGTTAGAAAAAACATATTTCTTCTTAGATGCACATTTTTAGGCTCTTACATCGTAGTTAGGTATCTCTAATCTTGCACTAAAATTTAAGGTAAGTTTTGCATCAAATCTTGTACAAAAATTAAAATCATCGTTAACTCATTAAATCAAAAGTTGCACCAAATGAGTAGTATTGAATAATTTCCTTAATTTGTTTTTTTTCACTCTTAACAATTTATTTATTTTACAACCAAAATAAATAATTACATTAGATTAATGAAAACATTGTATTCATTAATAAATTTAAAAGATGTAGGACAATTAATAGAAATATCACAATTAAGAAAATGTTAAAACATGTTTTTAAAAAGTATTGCAACATGTTTCGAATCTCGATATCATGATATTTCGAAGTCGGAACTAATGTTGTAATTTAATTCTCGAAATTCATATATTTATCACAAAAATGATCAATTAATACATTTTGAAGTACATTGTAAGCCCCCAAATGATCAAATAAGCAAGGAATTCTTGAGAGTGATCTTGTTTATTACATTTTAAAAAATCTTGATAATTTTATTTTTATTTATTTATTTATTATTATTGATTACATAATTAAATAATGCTGTATAACAAAAATAGACACAAATACCCTTAACAAGATTTTGAGCAAAGTGGAAGAGAATGGCAAAAAGTATTTAACCATTTATTTGGTGGAACACTATTCATTTGCACAATTTTTCGCCAAAATGGTGCAATGAGTTGGAGATGAACTGCACCAAAAATTTGGTGCAGTGAATTTTTGTGCAACGAGGATGGGTTGGAGTCAGTGGCGGACCCAGGATCTAAGTTCAGCCCGGGCGGACGTTGACCAGTCAATGTTGATCATCAGCGATCGTAACAGCGATGTCGTTTTTTAATATTTATTAATTATATAATATTAAAAATTATTCAATATATATATATATAAACGCACTAAAACGTAAAAAATATATATATATGAAAACCTAGTTCAATACAACTAAAAGTACTAAAGAAATACGCAATACAACCTACTCTTTAACTGTGATCTTAGACAACTACATTCTACGGGATCTCATGCTTTGAAAACGTTGCAATATTGCTTCATTTTCAATTTTTTCATAATCTACAAAATGCCCCAATTTATTTTTCAATTCAAATTGATTAACAAACAGTCCACACGTGGTTTAATTGAGTTGATTGAGAAATCAGAACAATAGGCTAATTGAATTACATGTAATTGATAAACGTATTAAAAAAGCAATTAGAGTGAAATGAAGTAATTGCCTATTCCTAGCATGCTCACAAATCCTGATTATTACATTTTACCAATTACCAACATATTATAAATTACAATGACTAACATACTAACAGTTTAACTACTTCATATCATAGATTCACTCCTTCACAATTCACATCAATTGTATAATTTATATTATATGTGGGCAACAGCCAACAGGGCAAGCCTATTAACATAATAACATTTAACAGGTTCAATCGACTCACTTCATTGAATTGATTCACAAATCACAAGATTCACGACTCGCAACTCACAAGAAATTCAAGAATTACAATTTACAAGATTCACATAATCACATTTCACAAGAATCAGTGGACAGTGAATCGATTCACAACACAACTAGTCAACTACAATCTACACCACAGACAACACAAGTTACACTTGCACAACACAAGGAAATGATAAAAAAAAAACGAAACGTAGAAACAGAAACTCACCACGGCCACTGCTCGTGAACTCAGCCTTCGGCCTCACAGTCACAGGACGAGCACCCCGCACCCGCCATCCGTCAGCCCGTCACCGACAGTCCGACACTCACCACCACGCGTCGCCGGAGCAACCTGTGGATCTCATCGCCGGTTCGCCCTCAACTCCTCCGCCTCCGGTTTGTTCTTTGGTTTCAATTGAAATTGTCTATTTGAGAATTGGGGATTGAGAATTTGAGATAATGGAACTCAATTTGGGTTTTGTTTGTGTGGGCTATGAGTATATGGGTTGTAATTGGCCCAATTAATTGGGCCTTATTGTTTGAAAATAAGGCCCAAATATCAGCCTTCCTTCTTCAAAATTCACTGCCTTCTTCTGCAACAGGCAACAGCAAAGAAAAAAAAATTCTCAAGTCGGCTGCCTTCATTCTTCTTCACCTCTGCTCCTTCCCGGCGGCTCTTCAAGATTCCGGCGGACCCAGCACGGGCGGCCGCGGGGGCTGGCCGGGTGCTGGGTCCGCCCCTGGTTGGAGTTGCCCTTAGTTTTCCCATTATCAAACGCGCACACTCAGATTTCTGAATTTTGTAGCTCCTTCGCAGTTCAATCAGAATTTGGTATTTGGACAACTGGGTTTTCACAGTTTAATTTCAATATAAATTTCTTTCGCGTTAATTGTTTAAAGATAAAGACTTTTGGACGCACTTCCATACTTTAAAGTAATGTTAGCTAAATTAATTATTGGAGAGTCAAATGGAAAGTAGAAGTGCAATTAAAAGTTCTACTTTACATATAAAAACTTGAGCTCTTGTTATATGAAATGTAATCTTCGACCCATGAATCTCAATTCCCAAGCTATGATATGTGCATAATTGGTAACGAGATTTGAACTCGAGCTCTTTTTCTACGGTCTACTCTAATGCTATGTTGAACCGTTTAAACCATTAGAATGATGATCCATCAATAGTTCCACACGATTTGAAGATTCATTATGAACAAATTAAGAGATCAGAGAGCTTATTATTCTACCATACAACAGAAAATATCAAATAATACCAGTAAAGTTCTCAAGCTGGTGCATCTTCAAATGAAGACACCACTTTTAACACACATAAAGGATCTCCAACTTCGATAGATTTCCACTTTCTTTGAGTCGGGGAAATTTTGTCCTAACTTATACAATATTTCATTTGAAATATTGCGAGCATCAATCAACGGTAACTAATACAACTCGATGGATTCTAAATATGTCCAAACAATTAGTTGTGCAGTGATACAAGACACTTTTGTTGATATCTGTTATGCTCCTAAAGATAATGTAAGAAATACCCAATTATTGAATATGTAACGACGTAAGTCACGTAACCAAAGGGCAAAAGTAAGAAAAAAACTGGAAAATACACTTCTATTAGAGGTATGACAGTTAAAATTCCAAAAAGATATTGTGCATTGTGCATCTAAAGAACAAATTACAACTATAGAACAAAATTTTAGTACAGTTGCTGCAGATTCTCCTTGATTTCTATACACGAGCTGCTGCTTCCCTTCTGGGTATTGCGGTGGCTTTGCAGATGGGACAGACATTTTTCTGACACAACCACCTCGTAATGCAATCGACATGGTATTCATGTCCACATCGAAGGCGTCCAATGCTCTCATGGTCTCCGTATTCGCATTGGCACACCACACAGATTTCAGGCCCTTCGTTTGTGGGTTTTGCCTCTTCCGAAGTAGCGAGCACTCTTGTTTTCAAATGTCGTAGAATCGTTTCTTGGGAGAAATTGGTCTGGATCCGATGATCTTGAGAGATGTTGGTAGACAAATTTGACAAATCAGACGCATCCCATACTTCGACACCATCATACGAACCTCGCCATGTTCGATTCAAGTGCCTGTAGTTTTCTTGAACATGCTCCCTGGATCGTCGAGGAACATGACCATAAGATGAAGGAAACTGGAAATTGCTGCCTTGTCCATTTAAGTAAGAAGCAACCCGGTAGTTTGGTCGCCATACTGTGGTATCGGCAGAGTGAGTGAAAGCAAGGACAAAATGGACTGGTGGGATTGGCTGATACGCGTACGCCATAGCAAGAAATTCTTGAATTATGGAAACTGATTGTAAAGAAAATATGAAATTGTTGTGAAGAAGTGAAGAGAGGGTACTGCCTTACATAGAAGCGGAAATAATTTGTGAATCATTCCGGGAAAAGGAAATAAATTTTGAATGAATCTCGGGATGGAAAGTGTTTTGACTTATTATAACCGTTGATGGAAGAAAAATCAGATTTCTAACGTTAATTTTTATCTTCAAATTGAAACTTACCATAAATTTACTTTCATTCTGGTCTGTCCATTGTATGAGAACTTAAGTAGTTAATTATTTGTCATAAAAAGTGGATTATTGAACTTTTAATTAAGCTTAATTACACGCTTGAATTTATTTATGTAAACTATTGTAATAGATAACTTATTTCAATTTCTTGATAACATTTATTATTATTTTAAATATGTTTCCATCATTTTGATTGCACCAAAAGGTTCGTAAGCAAAGATTTAAAAGGGGTAACAATGCGACAGGTTAAAGTTTCAAGACTTGCGTACCTATGTACTAATCCTCCATGTAATAAATCGTTTCTCTATTTTTATTATTTAATTGGTTTAAGACCATTAGTAATTATTCATTTTATTTAGTTAGTTTATTTAACCTTAAAAAATTTTAATTTCAACAAATTAATAAAAATGCACATATTAGAGGATTTTTTCCCGTGGACGTCTTTTTCCGTCTTTTAAAATACTGGCATAAGTATAAACCACTTCATTGATTGAATTGTGTCATCGTCATTGCATTGTATTGGAAAAAAAAAACTAATAAAATTGAGCAATAGTGGCCAACGCCTTGTATAAATAACAAATAGACATACGAAGGTTATGTAACGTAGATAGATATAATTCTAGCAGATCAAGAATTTGCTTAATGACCTGTTGTATATAAAAATAACAAGGACTATAAGATCCACTCATAAAAATGCTCAAATCACTCGATTGTTTGGCACTAGAGTTATTGTAGATTTCTTCAAAGAATAATAAGTGTTATTGAGCCAACTCGTAATTACTCAACAATCAATATCTCTAACACTGTCATAGTTTACAATAGTTGTAAAAGATAAAATTAAATATTTCGATGAAATCTACAAACTTCACCAAATATTTTGAGTTCGTATGGTGAATGGAAGCTAGAGGTTGACAATGGTAAACCAATATTTGACAGCTTTGATTAAGAGATATTATAACTCATGTCGTTACTTATTGTCTTTTAATATAAAGAATGAAGTGTTAAGATATCGTATTTGGCTACATTAGATAAACTCATGTAGTTACTTCATGGTTACAACCAATTAGGGAAAAAGGCTAAATAATTCCATAATTAAAGGATAGGTGGCAATTACCACAACTTGTGGCATCATATTTCTACCCCATAAAGCTTCACATGTATATAAGTATTGTTGAATTTACAAATGAGAGTCAGTAATTTCCTTCTCAAGCTTTAGTAGTTATATGAGGTCAGAAAATGTTTAGAAATCATCATAAATTCACAATAATTCTCAGTCATAATGCAACCAATGGCAATATATTTTGTCCATATTGTGAAATTAATGTAGAGTAATTGAGGTTTTTTGGCTATGGATATTGAAGTTGGACAGCTTGTAATGGTGAAAAATGTCACCAAGAACGAGAACACTAATAAGAGCATGTTTCTGTTCAAGAACGAAGAGAACTATAGCAAGGGTGGTTTCGAGCTAGGTCGGCAGCACTACCAATTGCATCTACAAAAGCTACAGCAAATTCCAACACTAGTGCTTTTCTTTGTCATTTTTACGAACACCCTGTCTACACCTCTAAATCCAAGAGGGAAGAGTGAATTCAGTCCATGACTCTTAAGGAGATTAAGTCTTGTGCCTTGCAATTTTGATGTGAAGATGTCGAAATTGAAGAGCAAATATGATGAATGTAAGCCTTTTAGATTGATCTTGGAGTTTAGGATGAATTTCGTGTGGTGGATCGTTTGTCTTAAAACCCACAAACTGATTCTTGCGCAGACAAGGACAGGCTGCAAATGAAGAAAAACTAAATTCAACAGCCACAAATGCAACAATATACACAGAAAACCCCTATCAGATTCAAGACTCGGTCATGGATTTATGTTAGCTGTGAACTGTTGCAGCAGCTCGGTAAGATATCTTAATGAGTCATCATCCTGCAGCCTCCACCAACACTATGAATAGAAAGGAGTTGTCGACAATGAGAAGTTACAAATGGCATCACACAATCTTGGAATGACTAATAGAGGCTCATTTAGTACTGAATATCCACCAATACCTTATGAGCTATGGATGAACAGTCATCCCATCCATTACACCGACCTCAGAAAGCAAAAGTTGGGTGAGGAATTGAGGAGAGGCCATATTCAAGATCAGATATAATTGATTGATCATTTAACGATCTGCAACAGACCTGAGACCATTACTTCAGATACCAAATATGGAACTTTGAAGAAAACAGGAAATTCAGAAACCTGATAAATCCTTCCAGAATTCTAACATCTGGAAATTGAAGGTACATCACAATGTCTTTATTTGGAGCCGTCATTTGTACTTCATTCAATCAACCATTATGATCATTTAACTGCCAACAAATCACTCTGATATTCTCAATTACATAAATGAAGGTAGGGAGGAAAGAACTTACACCAGATAAATCTCTCTCAAATAAAATATCAGCAATGACAGCACCTCTTCGTCCCAACCCCAACCCAGCAGCAGGATGTTGTTACTTCCTTCTTGGACCAAAGGAAAAGAAGCATCAAACTAAGATTTTCTCCAACTTAAGCTTAATCACCAAGAAATCTCTGCATGCTAAAGCATACGTTACACAGTCCATTGAGCAAGAAAATTTCCACTTACTGCCAACACATGATACTAGTATCAGAAAGGTGACATGACATAAAGACTCACAATAGAAACATAAACAATGTGTATTTTTTTTTTTTGCAGCTACCTGTCAGCAAAAAACAGTTCAACCACTGCATATCTGATCCTAGCAATTGCATTGGGCCCCCCAAAAATAGTTCTAAATATGTGTAGTCAACTAGCTTAAGAATCACCCAATCATAGAATATTTAACAACAAAACCAAAGGGCCGGCAGAAACATAAGCACAATTCTGCAAACAAGAAACTACACGTCATATTTTGTTCTCAATCAACAAAACATTACTAAGAACTAATAAGATAATATTTCAAACATATTCTGCATAGTGCATATAATCTCGAAACTTTAAATTACAAAACAGAGGATCTGAACTTCCACAAGAACTAATAATTTTGTACTCACAAAGCATGAATCATTTTATAGACAATTGAGAATGCAATTCGTACTGAGACCATACACTAGTCGAATGAATTTGCTTATGAGAGTTGCACAATCCATTGGACTGTTGAAAATAGAATATGCCACTAGCAAGAGAAGTCCAAACTGCATGTTATTAAATCCTTAGAATAGCAATCTCGAGTACTGACTTTCACCAACAAAAGAAGCCCAAACTAGGTTGTATATCTTGATGAAAGGAGAAATGAAGACCATTAAATTACACACAAGATCAGTCAAAGCAAATAGATACAGAGAACCGAAAGCCTCCCAACAACACTTTAACCACAAGGAACCTGCAACCAAGTTTCACTGGTTCCGCCTTCGTAGACACGACACACTCAAGCCTCTCAACTATCATAGAATTCCCATAAATAGAAAGGAGTAATCCACAGAATGCAATAATAAAAGTGATACACAAAATGAAATTCTTGTGAAACAAAAACATTTCATTAAATGAAACAAAAATGCCTAACATACACAATTGTACTTTCTCAGACTAGTTACAAAAGAATCAAAAGATTTCAATGCCTAACATATAATGAAACAAAAACATTTCGTTAAATGAACATCTATGAGACAAATTACAAACAACAAGACAGTTGTACTTTCTCGGACTAGTTACAAAAGAATCAAAAGATTTCAATGCCTAACATATAAAAAATTGCAACGTTCACGAATGACAATTGCAAGAACGAGTTTGTCAAGTTCTCTAGGTCCCATAACTTTGTAATCTTTAGTGTAGAAACCTTGTGAAGCCATGTGATCTGCCGCGCTATTTCCTTCTCGATAAACGTGGGTAAGACTGACTTGAAATCGATGACACAAAAATTTTATCTCGTCCAAAATATGAAGAAATTCAACGGACAGTGATTTATCGGTACGACCCTCCACGCATTGTATGCCAACTTTAGAGTCGAGCTCTGCCCATATGTTGAACTTGAACAGATAACCATTTTCAAAGCAGAGTTTGAGACCTGTTAAGAGTGCGCGAAGTTCCGCCTCCAGAATGTTCGAACAACTCTCATCGTAAAATTCGTGAAACGCGAAGACAACATCCCCATTTGTGTTCCTCAAAACTCCTCCACCTGCGGATGATGAGCCTCTGAAACAACCATCCGTGTTGAGTTTCAGACAACCCAATGGAGGTTTAATCCATTGCACCAGTTTAGGACGATGTTGTTCTTTAAATCCTAATCCATATTCTACCTGTAGGGACATCTTCACATGGGTTTTTGAACTAATTGCTAAGAAAATAATCTGTGATTATCTGCGAAGCCACTACAAGGAAATAATGGTGAAACCCGGGAAATTCTTGAAATATGAAAACTGATTTAGGAAAAAATGAAATTGTTGAGAAGAAGAGAAGAGATGATACTGGCTTATATAGAAGCAGAAATAATTTGTGAATCAGTACCTGGAAAGCAAAGGAAAGTACGCAATAAGGAAATAAATTGTACCGTTGTTTGGAAATAATTCAAATTTCATTTGGAAACTTACCATATTATTTCTCACGTTATTGATAAGTTCACCCCTCCACTTACCATATTAATTAACTGTTTCAAATGAAGCTTAACTACAAGCTTGAGTTCATTTATATAAACTATCGTAATGGATAGTTTATTTTATTTCCTTTATTACGTATTAGAAGATCATATAAGTAATTAAATTAAAAAAAAAAAAAGTATGACAATATTTTTAGTAATAATAAATTTTTAAACATATAAATGAATTACGTACTTGTAAGTAATTTTTCTTCATATAAGTGAACTTTTTACTCATAAGTTATATTTATACTTATAAGTGAGTTTTTATTTTAAAATGACTTTAACCTGGTAATATTTTTTTATTTTTTTTTTTTTACTTATAGATGATTTTTTTAGGTACAAGTAGCATTTTTATTTTTTATTTTTTATTTTTTTGGCATATAAACAAAATTTTGAGTTATAAACGACATTAGTAGTTTTTACTTACAACGTAATATCTTATAGTATAAGCAATTTTTTACTAATAATTTTTTTTTTTTTTTTTTTTTGGTTTAAACGAAATATTTTTTTTTTTAACTTATAATGAATTTTAATACACATACGTCAATTTTTTTAGTGAGTGATTTTTTACATAAAGTAATTTCTTTTACTTAAGTGAATTTTTTAGGTACAAATAAACAATTTTTTTATACATATAAATGAATTGTTATCTTATAATTTTTACTATAGGTAAATTTCTTTGTGATGAGTAATTTTTTACTTACAAGTAAATTTGTATTAATAAGTAGTATTTTTATTTATAGGTAAACTCATATAATGTTATACATCACTTCGATAACAAGATATCATAGGATGGGTTAATTTAATATGGATGAATATAGGGGAATAAGTATAAATGAGATCACCCAAACGCACCCTTGATGTTCTCATATGTTCTCAAATGTGAAATTTCATTCGACTCTAAACTCGACTTACCAGAGTGTACCGTCAAAAATTGATGATAACATGTCTTAGTAGTTATTTGCGGACTTTTTAGATGAAGTTATATTGAATACATCTTGGTCCTAATACATATATTAGAAATGATTTCTTCAAATCTTGAAAATTTTCATTATTCTAATTCTATCATAATTATTGCCATTTGAATACAGAAATATTCATCTTGCCAAATTAAGGTTGTCCAAAATGGTATGAGAGCACAATTTGAGATTTTTAAGGAAATTTGATGCAATTACTAATTCATGATCTGGTGTATACAGAATGAAAAATTATTTCTTGATTCATCAAGAATCTTTATGAAAGCTTTTTATTTCCTTCTCCTCGATGGAAGTTTTATTTTCACGCAATGTATCCTAATTCTTTTTATGATTGATTCAACCCCTGAAAAAAAAAATACATATAAATCGCATACGTTTAACTCTATGCATGTATATGCAGAACATGTTGAATTTACTGAATTGAATATAATAAAGTTTCTCTAATTCGTATTAAAAACTATTCGAATAGAGATGTTTCTATGTGGTGCTAACGCTTGATGACTATCTTGGTAGCTCCAAGATATTTCAGTGATGTTCTTATTGATAATTTACATATACTAAGAAAGATGTACGATTAAATGAACTCCTTTATACATAAGTGGTTTGTTCGAGAAATTCGTACATCTCTGTCTCTCTCCTTGACATATCATTTGTCTTCGCTTGTGATATTTTTATGTGATGAATTTTGAATTAAAAAATAAATTCAATCTACAAATGGGCATATGTGAAAACATCTTAACACATTAAGCTTTTGGATAAACAACCATGCTTGATGTACATCATAGTGTACACTTCGTCGTGTGTAAAGCTACCATTTGACAATTAAAAAATAAAAATAAAAAATTCCACTAATCACATCTTGCCAACAAGGATTATGTACACTATGATGAATAAAAATGATGCCCACGTGGCTTTATTCTTGGATAAAATAGTTCATTGTTGTTCCACGCGGAACATTTAATATATAGATAAATTCCATATTGATTAAATATCGAAAAGGTAAACAATACATAAAAGTTCTGCTACTTGATATTTTAATATTGGATATTTAATAGAAAAAATTAACACAAATACATATTTTTTGAAAAAAAAAAAAAAGTACACATTTTTTGAAACATTATTAATAATTTAATACACCACCACCACAATCGCTGCCTTGATTCCAGCCGAAGTGAGGTGATCATGGCAACTAGAGGGTGACAATCATTGTTAGGTCTACGCTCTTATCTTGATCTAGATCTAGATATAGATCAAGAGCTAAAATCTAAATGTGGTCATAGTAGTGCAATCCATGTAGTGGTCCTACGACGGTGGCTAAATAAGGATTTGGATTGTCAATCAGTGATGGTGCGATTGTGGGTGGTGATGGTGGTGGTGGATTTGGATTTGGATTTGGATTTGGAATAATGATTGAGTGATTAGCAACATTGTGATACATATGTGTTACCCTTATGTAATGGTAACATAATGCTATCATGTGTGACCCCATATTTTGTGTTGGTAATTTAATGATAGCGAGCGGTGGATGGATTGTGGCGATGGACAACGCTTGATTGGCGGTGTTTTAGGTTTTTATTGGTTTGGATATGGTTGAGTTATGGTTTGGGAGCTTGATTCTGAGCGTAATAATGGTAGCGAAATGTTTTGTTTGACAGAAAATAATTAGGAAATGGTGATGGTTTGTGCAATGGCGATGATGGTGGTCATTAAGTGATGGTGGGTAATGGTGGTGGTTATTGAAGAGTGATTAAGATGGTTTTGATTGAATGAAAGAAGTGGAGATGGTGAAGATTAGAGACTTTTGACCCTATTGCTGAAGGTGGGGGGAAGATGGTACTAAATGAATGTGGTGGTGATGGAATGGTAGTGTAATGCTCCAAAAATTCAGGTCATTTTAAAATTTATTTAAATCCAAAAATTAGGAACAGAGTGAGATTTAAATAAACCAGTAAGGGATTACACTTAGAAGTTCTCGAAAAAAAAAATCTCGTTCCTAATAAGTTTAAACTTACTGAAAAATGTATCTTCTATCAAGAGAAATGTTATGACAATTATAACATTTCTCTTCTAACTAGTCATCATGTCATGTTAGGACGTTGACATGTACTAATTTATTTACGCTAAACAACTTGTGTTAATTGTTTCAGGTTTTTATTTATTTATTTATTTTTAATTTCACTTTTCAAATACTTTTTTGAAGCTACTAATCTTAACATTACGTTCTACTTATATTTTAATAAATTTATTATTAATAAATAAAATAATTGCATTAAAATATACGAGAAAAATCCGCCCTTGTTGACTTTGACCAATTACACGGCCTAAAAGGGCTGTAACGGGTGTTTGACCGTTCAGATCAAAACAGTAACTTAATCCTAGCATTTATTCTCCGTCTAATTCCCTATAAATAATAGGATCGCCTTGTTTATCATTCATCTGGTGCCGTGGATCGGGTGATGGTATTCTTTTTAGGTATTGCCTTTGTTATTATGGTGGCCGTGTGTCAGCTTCTGGTAAATTCTTAATTGATTTCAATTATTGGATTGGTAATCGGAAATTTCGATGGCGGGAATCGTGTGATGGAGTTTTTCCCCCTTCGCAGATTCTAGTATTTTCGGAGAAAAATTGTTTTCTCGTTCATCCTTTGAATTCTAATGCGAAGATATCGTGATTCCCTGGTCCGTTGATATATACCTGGATAATTATTCCTAGAATCTTGGTTTATGGTATTTTCTTTACTCATCGTATGTGAAGATCGGATCTTTCTGATGATTCTTCCGCAGTTTATCCCGTTTTCCTCCGTTGTGTGGGTTTTTGTTTCATGGTTTGTTAATTGGTTTCAGTTATGGGATTGATAGTGCGAAATTTGATGGTTTGGTGGAGTTTATTTCTCTCGTAATTTTTCAAAACCTTCGGTTTTTTTTTTTTAACGTAAAGATATTTTGATCCTGGTCAGATGATCGAGCTATGACAATCATTCCAAGAGGGGGTATCTTGTATTTTCTTGACTCTCTTATATGATGATTCTTCGTGGGTTTTTCTCCATTGGTTTGGCAGATACTGCTCTTGGTGGCGGTCCAAGCTTTCCGTAATGTTTTGTTGATTTCAATTACTGAATTGAGAGGATAAGAACTTTGGATGGTTTGATCGAGTTTGATTTTTTTGTGTCCCCCTTGAATCCTAACTTGAAGATGTAGCGATTCCTGGTCCGATGATAGATGTACTGACAATCATTTAAAGAATCTAGGTTTCTGGTATATTCTTGATACTGATTTTTATTTATTAGAATCCCACATTGCTTGGTCTTTCTGTTTATCCCGTTTTCCTCATTTTTTGTGGTGTTACAGGTGGTATCAACAGGAATTTTATAAATATATTTTTGTGCAATCTACTTCTGCGTTTTGGAGTTTTTATTTTTCATTATTCGAACCATTCAAAAGGCTTTCTTTGGTGTTTCTATGAGTTTCTTTGGTTCTCAGGAATTGCTCCAAGAGGTTTTCAGGCTTGTGGTGAAGCAATATCTTTATATGGTTTTCGATGGTTATTTTGAATTATGTTTTGTTAGTTGCTTGGAATATGATATTCACTCTTATGGTGGTACAGAAAACAATTTTCCGTTGTTATTCTTCACCCGCTGATGGAAGTCATCGTGATATTGGATATTAATGGAAAAGGGTTCAAGATTTTCCAATGTTTTACTTGTTTTCTTGTTCAACTATCTCAGCTTGTTTTTGGTGGCGAGTTCTAGTGGAGATTGGTTATATTTTATAAGGTAGTCTGGAGGGTCGATGTTTACTGCAGCCACACTTACGCTGGCGATTTGCAACCTTTACCAGTCTGTGCTCAAATAAAATCAAATGTAGACCCTTTTTTTTCGTTGTTTGATGTTCCTTCACGTGCAAGCAGATTGGACAGGAAGAGAATAATGCGTGATAGGGAAACTATTGGTTATCAGGAAGCCATCGATTTATTTGTATTTTCCATCTTTTTACCATATTTTCTTATTCCATTCAATTTCTTCCCCTTTCTTTTCACCTTCCTTCTGGTCTTTTTTCCTCTGTTTTTGCTGAAACTGCTTATCAAAATTGCAGGTGACCATCCAGTTTCAAAGCTTATTGTTTGTTACTGGACTGGGGAAAAACTTGAGCTGCTGCTACTTAATGGACTTGAATTTGATTTGTTGAAATACTTCTTTTTCTATAACCTTTGATCCGCAGACTGACAGTTGGATTGATCAGGAAGGGCAGAACTTTAAGTTTTGGCGAGATTGATGCAATACTGAACTTATCCTTAGGATTGCAGTTTCTCAACGTCAGATTTTTTTAGGTGCAATAATTTGTTTTATAATATTCTTTCCTAGTCTTTTTAAGCATTGGGATGTCAGGGCCTGCATGGGAGTTATTTTCACCGGTTTTTTGTGACACCGTGGGTTGGAAGAATCGATGCTTGCTAGATTTTTTAGGCACCGATTTTGGATGGTTTAAAAATCACCCAAAGTCGGTATAGTTTAATTTTGACCGGTTGTCTCAATCCTTCAAATTGGCGATTTTTTGGCACTTCTCAAATTATCTTTTAATTTTACCCTTTATAAAAAAAAAAAAAAAAATTATTTTCAACAAACATATTTTATTTAATTCTAATTTATAAATAAAAATATACGAACTAAAAAAATTATTTATAAGAAAAAAATTATATTATAATTAAAAAATTATTTTGTGTAAGAATCTTACTACTAAAAGACAAAAAATCACTTATAAAATATAAAAAATTACTTGTAAGTAAAACATTCGCTCATGTGTAAAAATGAAAAAAAATTATATATAAGAAAAAAAATTATATTATAATTAAAAAATTACTTAATGCTTTAAATTAAAAATTTATTTTTGTGTAAAAATCTTACTAGACAAAAAAATCACTTGTAAAATATGAAAAATTACTTGTAAGAAACATTTGCATATGTGAAAATTATTTAAAACTATAAAATTAACTTATAATTATAAAGTTTATATATAACTAAGTAATTATTATAATAAAAGTAAATATTTAACTTTATTTAACATTTCTAAGTTAAATATCATAAATCAATTACATATAAGTAAAATATCATTTACAAGTAAAAATTTCACACGAGAAATTGTAAACTCAAAATTTTACTAAGGGATATATATGTAACTTTACTTTATTTTAAAAACTTTCAGAACGGGTGAATAATAAACTTCCAAGCATGGATTTTGACTATTTTTAAAACCGCTACTAAAACAACTCGTTCGTTCATAAATGCATGCTCATAACAAGTACTTTTAAGAAATCTGGTTCGCCAAAACTCCCAAGCAGGGCCTTAGTGTCCCTATTTCTAATTTATGCTGATCCATTACACTTTTTTGTGAGTAATCACTTTTATAGTTGAATATGTTTTTTGGTTTCTTTCTATATTTTTCTGTCCTTTACTTCTATAGAGAACTCTTCTTTTAGAGTAGTAGGTGGTGGCAGTTCATTCTTCCATAAATTTTAGCATCCAAATTGAAGGCACCTGGTATGAAAGTTCATTTTTCTTTCCTTGGACTCAAATTTTACCTGCAATTCTGCATTTGCTTAAGAATATTTACAATTATACACCTTCTTGTCAGTTTTCCATGTATATATTTGTTTCTGAAGGGGTATTTCCACGACAAGAGGTCAACAGTCGGAATTATATGTTGTACTTTGGTTAGACCATCTATTCCGCATGGTTTTCTACCGTTTAAGCTTAGTGTTCGTAGTAATGGGCAGTTCTGAAGCTAAATCATTATTTCCTGTGGTTTGTTTGGGATGATATTTTCACATGATGTTTAGGTTGTATTCTTATATTTCTAATTAATCCTTTAGGTATACGCAGATAACATTTTGGTGGACAGTAACACGGCATGTCAAAGGGGCATAAAATTTTCTCCTCATGTTTTTGATCTGTAGTGATAGCATTTTTGGATCCCCGGTTTTATTTCCTCCTGTTTAGATTTTTTTCATAGGTAAACTTCAGTTTTGAGTGATTAAGACATGGAGTTTTGTTTGGACTCAAATTTTTCTAGCTGGAATCTCTTTATTTGGTTTTGAGTGCATGTGATTTCAACTTCCATCGGAAATTCACGTATGAATTGTTGTTTATCGGAAAGTGGTGTTACAGGTGGTGGTGAAGTGGAATCCCCTTTTGTGATTTTGGGTTTTTTTTATTTGATCCATATGAAAGAGTTTCTTTGGTGTCTATGAGTTTCTTTGGTCCTCAGGAATTGCACCAACTGTTTTTTCAGGCTGGTGGTGAAGCAATATCTTTATATGGTTTTTGGTGTTATTTTAAACTATGTTCTGTTAGTTGTTTGGAACATGATCTTCACTCATATAAGGGGAAAATAGTTTTCTGTTGTGATTCTTTATCCACTGCTGGAATTCGTCGTGATAATGGATATTAATGAAAAGTGGGTGTAAGATTTTCCGATGTTTTACTTGTTGATTTCTTGTTCAATGGTCTAAGCTTGTGTTTGAGGGGAGTTCAGGTTGTGACATTGGCTATTTTGTAAGGTGTTCTGGAGAGACCTATTTGTTGTTTATTGCAGCCACGGCCCACGCTTGTGATTTGTAATCTTTCCCAGACTGCTCTAAATAAAATCAAATGTAGAACTTTTTTTCGTTCTTTTCATATAAAAAAATGCCTTAGGTTATTTGATGTTTCTTCACCTGCAGGCAGATTTGACAAGGAGAATAATGTTTGATAGGGAAACTATTGGGTCTCAGGGTGCCATCAATCTATTTGTATTTTCTATCCTCTTACTATCATTTCTTACATTCAATTTTTTTTCCCTCTTTTCACCTTCCTGCCTTCCTTCTGGTCTTTTTTCCCCTTTCTATTTGCAGAAATTGCTTATCAAAATTGCTGGTGACCATCCAATCTTTCAAAGCCTTTGTTGGCTGTTCTGGAAACTTCAGCAGCTACTTTCGTGGACTTGATTTGATTTGTTGAAATTTGAAATTACTTCTTATTTATTTATTTTTCTATAAAGAACTTCTTTATGGTAGAGGCAGCAGAACTTAAAAATCTTCTATGACTTTTTTGTAGCATTGAAGTTTCAAGATAATGGAGGGTTTTTTGGGCACCTGATCATTCATGTGAAGTTCATTTTCTCTCTCCTTGAACTCAAATTTTACCTGCAATTCTGCATTTGTTAATGGATAAGAGTGTTCACAATTCTGCATCTACTTCTCAGTTTCCCATGTATGTATCTTGTTTCTGAAGGGGTATTCCAAGACGAGTTTGACAGTCAGAATTATATGTTGCGCCTTGGTTAGACCATCTATTCCGAATACTTCTGTTTAAGCTGTTCGTATTAAAAGGCAGTTCTGAAGCTAAATCAGTAGCTTCATTCTTTCCTGTGGTTTGTTTAGGATAATATTTTTACATTATGTTTAGGTTGTACTCTTATATTTCTAATTTAATCCTTAGGCTTTCGCAGATGATATTTTGGTGGACAGTAACGTCATATGGAGAAGGAGCACAAAATTTTCTCCTCATGTTTTTGATCTGCACTCTGCAGTGATAGTAGCATTTGTTGTCCCCTTTAAGATGATGGTATTCTATCCTGTCAACCTGGTCATATTTGATTCTTTTCACTATAATAGATTTTTATCATCGTTTATTTATTTCCTCCACTTCGGATTCTTTTTTATCGATTGAGTTGTTCAGTTTCAGTCATTATAAGATGTGGAGACGGTGGACTCAAATTTTTGCATCCCGAATCTATGTACGTTGTTTTTAAATGCACACAACCTTGACTTCGATTGGAAAATTAAGTGTTGTGTATTGTGGTGTTACAGGTTTGGGGTGATTTAGAACCTACTGTGATCTGTTCTACGAAGAATGAAGTTTTGGTCTTTTTTATTACTTGATCCTAACAAAAAGCTTCTTTAGGTGTTTTTATGCTTCGCTTTATTCCTTTTGCAGTCTTAAGTGGTTGATAATGGGGAAAGCAATATTGTTAACTGTTTGACATAGGATACTTTTAAATGATGTTTTTGTTAGTTGATTGGAATATGATCGTCACTTTCATATTGGTGCACAATCTGGTTTTTCCTTTGGGGTTTCATCCTCAACTAGAAATCCTTTTGGTCAAATAATAGTGGATGTTTATGGAAGAAATGGTGTAAGATTTTTCCTTTCTTTTCCTTATTTCATTTCCGGTTCATCAGTCTCAGTTGTGTGTGGGTGGAGTTAGTGGAGTTTGATCATTTTATGAGGGCTGATGCAGTGTGAAGGGAACTTATATTCATCGTTAGCTGCAGTTATGTATGCATTGGTAAATTGAAATCTCTCTTTCTTCGCTCTTAACATGAAATTGAATCTAGATTTTTTCAGTCATATATATATATATAAAATGCCTCAGGTTCTCTGATGTGTTTCTCCACTTGCAGATAGATTTGACAGGAATGGGATGACACATGGTTACTAATAAGGTGTTAAGTTTATTTGTGGTGTTGGTTTATGAAGTTGTTAGCCTTTTTAGCTAGTTTGTTCTATCTATCTTTATAGACAAGGCCTTGAACTCGAAAGAAGGGAATTTGTTTGGAGTTCTTCTTGGGGTCTCACCTTCAGGGATCAGGAATTACGTTCAAGTGATTTTCAGGATGGTGGGAAATCAATACTGTTAAATTGTTTGCTGTGGTTTGTTTTAAATGATATATTTTGATAGTTTCTTGGAATATGATTTTCACTCTCATATTGGTACAGAATCTGGTTTCTTTTGGTGCTTTTTCATCCACTGCTGGAAACCCTTCGGTCAAATAAAAATGGATACTTACGGAAGAAAGGGTGTAAAATTCTTCTCTTTTCTATGTTCATTTCTGGTTCAGTAGTCTCAGTTTGTGCGCTGGGGGAGTTTTTGTGGTGTCTGATTATTTTATGAGGTCTGAGGGCGTTTGAATGGAAATTTTGTTGTTGTTTACTGCACAGTTACATTTGCTTAGGTGATTTGAAACCTGTCTTGTCTTTGCACTAGATGAAATGGAATCTAGACTTTTTTCAGTCTTTTATATGAAATGCCTTAGTTCCTTTGTTGTATCTCCTTGTACAGATAGATTTGACTGGAAGAGGATGACACATGGATTGGGTAACTAATAAGGTGTTAAGTTTCTGTTTGTTGTTGGTTTGAATTTTGTAATTCTCTCTGCCTTTCTACCTTCAACTTGAAAGAGAAGAATTCACTGGAACCTTCTTCTCGGGGTCTCACTTTCAGGAGTCTTCTTGTTGGATGAAAGCCCCTCAATACTGTCCATCTGTTTGGAGATACCAGTAATTGTAGTTATCATGAGTTTTCTATACTGAAGTCCAGCATGTACTGCACAGGAATTTCCAATATTGCCCAATGTCAGTTCTTTGGAAGTTCTGAAGATAAGTCACCAGTCGATAACTTCTATGCTAAGGCACTGATGCGCACAAAAAAAATTTGATTGCGTGGTAATTTCCTGTTATGCACACATACTTGTCAAAATCAGATGTTGGGCTCTTTAGACTGTTGCTTTAATTTGTACATATTTTTCAATGAGATGGATATTCTGTAGAGTATTTTCAACCCACTGATCTCACAACTTGGATCATTTGTAGTAGGTGAAGTCTATATTTTTCAATATAACCGTCAAAAGAAAGATATAGTGGACTCAATCTTTTGCTCTTCAATCTGTGGATGGGTTCGATCTGACCTTGGGAAATTCAAGTCTCTGTTAGTATCCATTTACTAGTAATTTTAGTTTCATGATTATGGTGAAATATGTTCGAGACTATCAAATATGCAGTATTTACAGGCAAGTAATTGGTTATTGGGGAAAAATCAATATACTTCTAATGTCGAATCAAGATCAACTAGGACAGTCAAAGACGTGTTTAACAGGCGGTAATACTGTGTAATCTATTGCTGCAATTTCTATCACCCTAGTTTCAACTAGGTGGACATCCTTGTACATAATCATTGGATTTGGTAATGTTTCTTAATGTTCAGATGGAGATTTTGAGTAACTAGTTGGTACACATGATAATGAAAGGTTTTAATTTAATTTTTTTAATATCTATCCAATGTAGGCGAAGAACGAATAGAACAGAATAAGTCCTTTTAATTTCATTTTTTTTGGATCTTGAAAGAAATTTGTTATATATTTTATTAAATCTTTTTGTATAACCTTATTTTTGGCAGCTAGAAGTAACTGGTTTTATTATGGACAGCTATCCATGTCGTGCACAGGAATTTCCAATATTTCCCAATGTCAGTTCTTTGGAAGTTCTGAAGATAAGTCTACCAGTTGATAACTTCTATGCTAAGGCACTGATATGCACCAAAAAAAAAAAATTTTGATTGCGTGGTAATTTCCTGTTATGCACACATACTTTTCTTGTCAAAATCAGATGTTGGGCTCTTTAGACTGTTGCTTTAATTTGTACATATTTTTCATTGAAAAATGCTAAGGCACTGATATGCACCAAAAAAAAAAAATTTTGATTGCGTGGTAATTTCCTGTTATGCACACATACTTTTCTTGTCAAAATCAGATGTTGGGCTCTTTAGACTGTTGCTTTAATTTGTACATATTTTTCATTGAAAATTTTCATGTAGAGTATTTTCAACCCACTGATCTCACAACTTGGATCATTTGTAGTTCGGGAAAAAATTAGTATACTTCTAATGTCAAATCAAGATCAATTAGGACAGTCAAAGAAAACTGTTTTAACATGTGGTAATACTATGTAATCTATTGCTGCAATATCCATAACCCTATTTTCAACTAGGTGGACATCCTTGTACATAATCATTCGATTTGGTTAATGTTTCTTAATGTTCAGATGGAGATTTTTGAGTAACTATTTGGTACACATGATATTGAAAGGTTTTAATTTAATTTTTTTTATATCTATCCTATGTAGGTGAAGAACGAATAGAACAGAATAAGTCCTTTTAATTTCAATTTTTTGGATCTTGGAAGAAATTTGTTATATATTTTATTTAATCTTTTTGTTCCTTGATTTTCTATGGGAATAAACTAGTTTCATTAGAAAATTATCATATTATTATATTTTTTTTATTTTTATTAGGTTATCATGAACTTACGCAGGGATTTGTTCTATATCCCGATGTAGAATCCAGGTGTAAGGATATAAGACTGGATTATTGAGGTTATGCAGTTCTATACATTAGTACAATTCAGTGCATTTGGTTAGCTTAAGCTATAAACACTTTTGAGCTGTGTCACTTCAAACTGTTTGCTTTGATGTTTTATTTGATCTTTCCCTTCAGTGTTGCTAGATGACTAGATCTGTGCCGCCTCCTGCTAGGAAGTTGAAGTTCTTTCCTCGCTACCTTCATTTATGTAACTGAGCTTATCAGAATGATAGTTGGATGTTAAATGATCTAAAGGTTGGATGGATGAAGTACAAATGGAAGCTTCAGATAAAAATGAACCAAGTCTTGGGTGCTTTTGCAGTTAGCTTTGTTAAATGATCAAAATCTAGTAGATATCTGATCTTACTATTTTGATGTGCTCTTCTCGTTTGTTCCACATTAGATGGCTGTCGGGTATAAAGTTGAAATATATTTCTTTCCTGTTGGATATCATTCTACTCGTTACTATTATCCTTCTTGTCTGTGGATCTCTTGTCTGTCTGTAGTTCATAAAGTTTTTGATAAAGACTGCATTAAATGAGCTTCTATCTTTCCAAGATGGATCTGCTGGAGTTTCCGGATTGTGGCAGGTGACTTGTACACTAACTGCTGGTCATAATTGGATTTTGTAACTTCATGTTGTGAACAACTCCTTTCTGTTAATGGGTATTCTGCGATGGTGTAGTTGTGAGGTTGGTGTCTTCTGTGTGTATGGAGGCTGAACTAGTGAACTTGGTTGCAGACTCCTAGTTCAATATAATGGTTCTTCATTTCACCTTTGTTCAAGATATACAATCAAGTTCAGTTGTTTTCAAAAAGATTTTTCTGAAAGGCAGCACTGGAGATTTATGATTCTCTAAAGAGTTTTTAAAAAGGGCAGATTGGGCTTGTTTCGCTGGTGGCATATTCTATTTTTAATAGTGTGATGGACTGCACATCTTTTCCTTCCACAATTGAATTTGAGATTGTCTATAAGGCTTCACGTGGTGATATTTGTGAGATGAAACTCCTGGCTGGATGGTTTCTGTTCAAAGTTTTGATTAATTTTCTTGGAATCCTGTTTTGTTTGATTCCTGGTTTCTCCACCTTTCAAGGTAAACATGAAATCAGACAAATAATGAGCAATCCTGCAAAGAAATAGATTAAAAATAGACTAATGAACAACTCTCGTAAATAATGCAGACAATTGTTTTTGCAACTCTTGGGTTCTTTATCTTGCACTATTGGGAAGTTTGTAGGATTTTCTGCTCTCCTGCCCTGCTATGATCCTGTGCATATTACTCTTCATGCAGGTGACCTTCCCACCAACTGTTGTTCATAATTGCATGGGGTTGATTCCTTGTTTATAAGCATCAAATTGAGGTTATATTGATGAATTTTGGGCTAGATTTTAGATGGCTGTTGCAGATATCTATGACTGACCAGCTGGATTTGTTGCTTCAATTGTTGTTGACGGTAGTAAAGATATTAACCATTCTGTTGCAGAATCTCCTTTTCAACTCATTTGACTTATTTGCCTGCAAGATTCTTTGAAGCATATCTGGCTTTCAGTTTGGCAACTGATTACATTAGTTCCATTTGAGCACATGTTCAGATCCTCTGCTCTGTAGTGTTTGCTTTTGGAGACACATTTCCCCTTCTTTATCCAGTTCAAATAGAATAATACAGAAGTAATGAAATTTTGGGGCCGTCTACACGTAGTTACATGTGTTCATATGAAATACTTGTGTTTCTTTGCTATCCTCACAATTCCAAGTATAACCAAGGACTTAATACACGGAGGCTCTTCTGTCCACCTATCCCACTCGAGTCTGACAGCTTGACAGGCTAACTGAGCTCTGCTGTTTTGAAAATTTCAAACTAATCAACTTGGAAAGCAATTTCGAGGTTCTTCTATTCTCTTATTCATTATTGGTTCCATGTTGGCTTCTCTCTTCAATTTTTTTTTTTTTTGCAATGCAATATTGTAGTTTGCAATTGGGCTTTGCTAATGACGTGCGCGGATTTTATTTCTTTACTTGTAGCGATTTAGAGTTTCAATATAGTGAATGAGGAGTATGTGAATGCCACTTTGAGGATCATCTTAGTTGACCACCTCTCTTTGTTAGTCATTTATTATGTTTGCAAGGGTCCTGCTACACTTACAGATGACAAGACAATTCACTGCTTCTAACGGGTGTAAGTTGTAGGGAACATGACTGCACATATTTGTTGTAATTTAAGTTTATAATTATAGTTGAAATTTTTAATGTTATGGTCTCTAGGATAGAAATTTTATATATTCTTAGGATCAAAGTAAGGCTGAAGGTGTGGAGTATGTAGAGAAATATAAATTTAATACCAGTATTTCTCCTCTAATTCATAATTCTGTGCCTTCCGAATTTTCGTAATTTCAACATTTGCTTCTATGCACAATTATCCTTGTTGGTCGGTTGGTCGGTCAAATTTTAAAGGGAACGCAGATGTTCTTGGTGGTTCTGCATACCATAGTGTGTGTCAAATTTGTTTCAGTGTCTTTTGGTTTGTGTAGTGACTCTTATAACTCCGCCTGTGTTTTGCATGTTTGCTTGACACAGCCGGTCCCAAGCCCGGGAAAGGAGGAGGGTTTGAGTCAACAGATGGGATCTCATTTTTAATTATTTATTTATTTTTTTGGCATATTATTAGGTTTCCAGTACTCTCTGATTGAATGGTTGCTGCTGGTAGTGTCAAGCATCATCAACTTTGTCGATAATAATCACACTGAAAGTGTTACGAGCTTTATTCATGTAGTTTGGGGCTAATAATTTTTAAGTGGCTTTTCTATATTTGATTTGAATATCTAATAATCTTGATTTCCATTGCCTTGACAAATTATAACCTTATTTTTGGCAGCTAGAAGTAAGTGATAACCTTATTTTTGACAGCTAGAAGTAAGTGGTTTTATTACGGACAGCTCACCATGTCCTGCGTTGGCCATCCAACCTTATTTTTGGCAGCTAGAAGCAATGTTCTAAAAACGTAACCCTGGCGGCTAGACTCAATGCACGGCGGAAATGCTTAGACGCCTTATTTAACGGTCAACGGCAATCGTTAACCGCTAATGCGCGCATAAGTGCGTTTATTATCTTCTTTCGTTTTTTGCTATTTTTTTTTTACAATTCTATTAAAGTTAAAAATTAAAGGTTGATTTACATTTGAAACTTATCTTTTTGTTGGAAACTTTAAAAAAATATATGAAGTTTCTATGAATTTGTTTTTTAGATGTTGATAGGTATTATTTTTATTTATTATATGATTTTTTGATTGATTAAAAATCAAAATAATATTAAAATAAGGAACCGTTTTTTTACGTATATACCTCGCTTAAACTCTCTTAGCACAGCTTGGGTGCTAAGTATTACGCTTTTTAGAACTCTGGTTAGAAATAATTGCTTTTCTATATTTACGTTTTTTAATCACATATTTCATTAATTTTTATTAAAATTTAAGAAAAATATGATTTTAATTTGATAACTTGATCATTTAATTATTGGACTTTAAGTTAAAACTTAACTACTCGCTTGAATTCATTTATATAAACTATATTGTGATGGATAGCTTAATTACTTCAATTCCTTGATTACATTTATGATTCGTTCAAATAGTTTTTGATCATTGCACCAAAAGGGCTATAAGCAAAGTTTTGAAAGGTGTGACAAGTTAAAACTTCAACTCTTAAAGAGCCTAGATGTGTCATAAGTCGTTTTATTTTTTTTAATAATTTTAAGAAAATTATTAATTATTCCTTTTATTTACTTAGTTTATTTAAAACTATATATATATAAAACTTCGACAAATTAATAGATAAGGCTATCTTTTTGGTGCCTAGGCCCGTGTTAGGTAGTCATAATATGTCTCGTGTTTAGGTATTGTTTTTCATTTTTTTAAAAATATTGGTCATAATATAGACCACTTCATTGATTGAATTGTGTCTCCGTCAATAACTGTCATAGTTTACAATATTGATAATAAAAATATATAATTTGACGGGATGTACAAACTTTACCAAATCTTTTGCGTTCATATGGTGACACCTTAATTGAAAGATACAGTTAATTGGTGTCCTTAATTATTGTCTTTTAATAAAAGAATGTAGTGTTAGGAAATTGCATTAGGCTATGTTAGACAAACTTACTATAGTTGCTTCATGGTTACAACCACTTCGCTGGGAGAAAAGAGGCCTAGGTGACAAGTTCTTATCTTAATAAATAAAAATAAAAATAAATCCTTCTTTTTTAACCACACATTCTTTAAAAAAAAAACTATTCCAAAAATTATAAATTGAAATAATGAGGATCAAATGGTGACATAAGAAGCACATGAGAAATGAGAGTAAGCTATTTTAATTGAATTTCCTTCCTAAACTCGAGTGGTTATACGAGGTCAAAATATATTTAGAAACTATCTGTTGGAAATGGTTGTTCAAAATGAATAAAATTAGTTTGGGATGAAAAATGGTGGTGGAGGCCAAATACTTTGCCCATGCGGTGGCATGGCCATTAACAAGGATTAAAATCCATGTATTAAGCTCTTCTATGCGGTCGCACAAAGTAAATTTTTGGCATTTATTGCCGTTGTGGTTTTGAATCTGATGGCTTTTCATTAAATTTTTTAGCACCATTTCGTACCAGACATCTAAGAGCTATAAATAAGTGATCCTAGTTCATTTGGATAAGTTGAAAAACATTATTAAAATCTTAAATTATTCCAAAGCAATAAAAGTCAATTCTTTTCTTCTTCGTATTCCTTTTTTACCGTGTTCTCAAGTTTGGGTGAAATTACATGTTGTGCTTTAGTGTAATTCTACAACAAGACTTGATTATTCCTACAAATCGCTTGCCACAAACCCTTAAGAATCTCAATCAATTCGGAAATGAGGCAAATTTAGTTTGAAGACAGCGATTACATGTTTGGGCCTTCAGTGTTCATTTTATCAAGTTTGATCTTGATTTTGTTCGTGTTTGTTGATCTCGTTGCTGGAATAATTGATTGTGTTTCTTCTCCAACTCCAGTGCTTCTCAACACCATCTAGAACCTATCATAAATTCACAATATTTGTCACTAATTATGCCACAAATGAAAAACTTCAAATTTTTCACCTGTAGAACGGTGGGTTGTGTGGTTTAAAACCCACAAACTGATTCTTGCTCAAGCAAGGACAGGCTGCAACCAAAATGAAGTCCAAAGCTTATGAAATCTCGGCGTGATGAAGTCAACTCTGCGTTGTAATTATTTAATTTTGAGTAATTTGAACAAAACTCCTCTAACCTTTGCCTCTATTGCGAAAAACCCCATGATGACCTTTTACGTGCGAAATACCTTCCTACTATCTAAGTCCACTAATAGAGCCGTTAAATTCACTTAAAGAGGGCCAAAATGAATAATTGCAATTCTAATCTCAAGCTTTTTAATTTTTGAAAATTATACTCAAATATTGTATTTATATCACTCACAGTTCCAAACTTTTAAAACTTCATCTTATTCTCCAATCCCACCTCCACCCCATCCTCACCCTCAAAAATTCATCTTCTTCCCCAGTTCCACCCCCAAACCAAAACCCAGTTAAGTCCATATGCAGACGGGGATAGTGGATGAACTGGTCCTGGATCAATGCAAAAGGAAGTGGAAATGTGGTTGCGGAAAGGGATCTTATTTATTTATTTATTTGTATAGGAGCCATATGTAGAAAAAATAGAGGGGAAATTGTGACGGTCATGTCTAAATCCGTACAAGGGAACATTTATGTTTAGAGCCTGTTTGGTACAGCTTAAAATCCAATTAAAATTGAAAATATGGCCTTTATTGGGTCCCACCTATCTAATAAAAATCAACAATAACGACTATATTTTCAATTTTAATCTGATTTTAATCTCTACTATACACCCTCTTAATCTGGTGAGTGTAGAGTTAGATTGTATGAATGCCATGGCCGTGCTTCGGAACCCAAGCTTTCATGCCTCGGAGGGTGCACAAAATTCTACAAACCATCCTAGTGTCAATAAAAACTTCCTTCGGAAACCTATAATACTCACATGTCACCCTAACTCGATTTACTTTTTTACACTTTCAAGTGTATTGTTTGGATTAATTTCCCTCCGTTTACTATAAGTACTATCAATTCTGATGTGAACGGAACAATCGGCCCATTGTAATACATATTTCATTGGAGCTCAATATTTCAACCTTCTTAACACTTACATGTTAATCTCAACTATTAGATACTTATATTATCATATTAATTTTACAAAGCCAAAGATATGTGGAAACAATCTGAATTTTCTCTACATTCAGTTTTTCTTAAATCCATATTCCTTACAATCCAAGAGCTCCAAGGGGTGTCTTCCCTTGGCCAGCTTCAAAGTAGAATATAAGCATAGCCACCATAGCAAGTCTTGCATGTTTAATTTCTGCAAGTTTCAATCTCTCAAGCTTCTCCGTATCAGGGATATAAACTCCATCCTTGAGTGTACCGGCTAAGCCCAAAGGATCAAAGAACTTGCCTCCGGGATAGCCTTGTTCGCCGGTTGCATTGGCAAAGTTTTCTGCAGTTTTCGACCATGGAGTAGCCCATTCAACAGATTGAGATTCCGGGTTGAAGAAGTCGACCCATCTTTTGCTTTCGACCCAACCCATAAGGAGGAGTTGGGTGCCAAGGAGAGAGCCAAAAGAGAAGGGTGCAACGGCGCCAGGTGCAGCGCCAGCTTCGAACCAGGGGATACCACTCCAAGCTTGGCCGACGAAGATGCCAACGACTGCGGTCATTGCCCATCTGCCGTGGATCAGCTCGGCTTCTCTGTACCATTTCAAGAATGCTGGATCCTTTCCAAGACCTAGCGGGTCGAAACCATAGTCACCAGGGAGCCTGCAATATGAACATTCAGAATATTAATCTCAAGGGGATGTTGAGAACATGGAATTTCAAAGAAGAAAAACATTCAGAGAAAGCAATTGATTCTAAGCACACTACTAGTCACCAGTTTACAACATTATTCGACAATAAACGAGAAACTATCCAATTTGTGGCGGAGCCACACAATAATAAAATCTCAAGTCGGACTTGGACCACTACTCATAACAACATTTTAAGATAAAACTCCGAATCTTAATAGTGTCGAGGGTCGAGTGGTTACTATACAGTTGAAGGGGGAGGGATGGTGGCAAGCAGTTGGGATAGCGATACTTACGAGCCATCGAGCCACTCGGGGTTGATGAAGTTGCCACCACCTCTAACACCAGGAACCCAAGACTTCTTAGGAGCAGCAGCTGCAACCACAGTAAACCTCTTAGGAGACACTGCAGTTCTAGCTGCAATTGGTGCTGACAACAAAATCTGGGTTTTCTTGCCACCATTCAAGAATGCAGAAGAGCCCAATCCATTCACCAATGCAGCTGATGTCGAAGCCATATTTCTCTAAACTCTCAATATTCCCTAGACAAATTGACACTGATACTGAAACTGGCTATATGGTTTATCTGAAGTGGGAAAATTAAAAGGATTGATTTGTATGGAGCCAAGTAGGACAGGTGAAATCTAGGAATTCCTTTAGATAGATTTCGGACCAATAAGATCATCAACTCCATCCTCATCTTCTTTGATGGGACCATCCATGTGGACATTTTCTTCGCCTCTACTTTTGATCTTTGTTCTCCCATCTATATGCACCACACAAATAAAAGTATTTATTTCAAGTTTTGATGGGTTTTAAATTTTCAGTCTATGTTATGTGAATCAAGTTTAACATCACGTGAGTTGATAGATTTTTGTACATTAATTTTAAAAATATTTTTTTCAATCAATGACCAAATTTTCTCCACGTAGAAGATGTCAACCTTGACGTCAACAAGGAATGTACAAGAAGTATAATTCTTAAATTCTTCTCGATTTACACTGAATTATATGTATATGTTTTTAAATATGCATGATACATATTTATTTACTCATCCAACATTTTTCACCCCCTCCATTAAAATGAATTCATGTTACCAGCTCTATAGTGTTTGTGCACCTTCTCCATTCTACTATCCTACGCAGTCAAACCATTGTAATTGCAATAACAATAAGGAGATCCATGCCAAGGCCTTGTTTGGGCTCCATTTCTAAAGAAAATGTATATTTAATGGACATCATATGTCCAATCTAAATTAGAAGTCTTTCAACTTAATTGTCACCTCGACGACACGACAATCCATTTAACAAATAGGAAACAACTGTCATTATTGGTGTGCATGCTGAAATTAGAGCATGTTTGGCTAAGATCAAGATATTCACTTACAAGTAAATAAGTAAAACTTTAAAATTAAATAATACTTTTATTGGTGAAATTCGAACATAATACTTGTTCGAGAGTAGGTAAAAATTAATTATCCGTCTGTTTGTCACTCATTCTCATTCTCATTTTTTTCTCTTTCTTCATTTCCACCGCACATTCTTCCAATAAAATAATATTACACACAAATCTAAAAAATTTCATGACTTTTCCACCACACATTCTCCCATCAATCACTATTCCAAAAATTTTATTCTCTAAAAAATGGGCGCCAAACATACTCGAAATTTATTTTTACAAAAGGTAACATATTCAAATATATAGAAATAAAAGTGAATTAAAAACCCCTTTGTATTAAAATATTAGTAAACAAAACCTATTTCTTAGTTTAGAAGGCACGGCACAAAACTTCAAGAATATGTATATTTTCATCCTTTTTTATCTATTTCTATTCTCTCGTTGCTATCTTTATATATATATTATAAATAAGACTAGAATTACGTTTAAGTCGTCTCCCTAGTTGTCACATGTGAAAAAGATTGAATACGAAGGCTTGATGTCCTCAAATCCTTTTTATTTACTTTACTTAGCATCATCAAAAATATCGTCCATTTATTTAATAAGTCATTACCAAAATAATGGAAGTCATAATAACATTGTATTAGCAGTCAACTCTTTGAGACGATTGAGCCGAGCCGACTCGATCCTTAGATAATCGAGCTCGGCTTGTGTCCACAAACAAGGCGTTGTTCGATCCCTTGGCTCGTGGGACTCATGGATCAAATTGAATTGTCCATGAGCCCACAAGTCGGCTCCTTTTTAAGAAAGAAATTAATAAAACAAACCAAAAAATGAGTTGGCCCATAAATCGACTCGTAAAAAAATTTTAAGATTGGCTCGTCTATTGTTTGTCTCAAAATAAGCTCGAGCCTGACTCAGGATGAATCGAGCACGCAAAAGGCTATGCTCGTTTGTTATCCTACTTCGATTGTCTAGGACATAACAAAAATTATACTAGAAAAAGGCAGAAAGAAATAGTTTTGAGTACAGATCAAACTGATACCAACCTAGCGAATACGTGTGTGAATAAGCCACATATTTCCTATCTTAATTAAGCTAAACTAATCACCCTTTAGGAATGTAAATACTAAATAGACATGGTTTTTGATTCTCCAATAGGGGCGATCATGTGTCAATTATGTAAAAAAATTGGTAAAATTTTAGGTACATGTAGCATCTCTCATCACGTATAAGTTTGGGTCATGTCATGATCAGTTTAGACCATATTTCAATCTCAGCCCCTGTTTGGTACACATTAAAATTTTCATTTTCATTCTTCTACTTATTTTCAACCACACAATATTCAATAAAATAATATTTTTCATCACATCAATAATTTTTCCTTTTTTTTCAACCACACATTTTCTATCAATCTACTATTTCAGACGACATTTTTCCAAAATAATGTGGCTCAAACATATCCTCAATAATATTCATCGACATTGTATATTAATTTATGATCTCTTTATGGCGTAACTCAAAAAAAAAAAAAAAAAAAAAAAAAAAAAAAAAAAGTATTCTCTTTCTTCAATGAGTTTTTAGTTTTAGACAAGTTTGTTTATTATACTACTATAACAAGTAGAGGTTAGTTGGAATCTTGTTGTCATCATTTTTTTAGACGAGTTTGTTTACCTTAAAATTAAGATAACTAGAAGTTAGTTCAAGAACTACTGTACTTCAAGAATCCTTGAACAATGTTTAGGTATTCGCCTAAGTTCTATGTAATTATACAACGCACCAATAAATATTGAGTTTGAATGCATTTTATTTATCTTGACCCGGAAATAGAGGTGTCAAACTCATGGGGCTAGGATCCTTTCGTAGATATTTTATGCTACTCGACTTTGACGGGTCGGTCCAAAAAGGTCTATAAAATGCAATTGAGTTCAACATTTGTTTGTATATTGTATAATTACCTACAACTTAGGGGACTGCCTAAATATTGTTCAAGAATTCTAAATAGTTCCTTGCTCATTACAATTTAGTCCAACTAAAGTCCTTTTAAATCAATTAAGAGCTTCTAATAATTCATTTCTCATTGTAGTATAGTCTAACCAAAGTCATTTTTAAATAATTAAATACCCTCTAATCAAATCATTAACCAAAAAAAAAAAAAAACCCCCTTTCCTCGTAGAATCATTTGTATTATGCAGTGGCGAGTGACACAACACCAAATGCACATAAAAGTCACCAAAGGCTGTGGAAGTGGCAGCAAGGTCCCTGTATCTAAAAACCACACGTTGTCGTCCAAACTGTCCTTTGTTCAATAATTTGTTTCTCTCTATTTCTCCATTCAAATCTCAAATTCTATATCTTTTCATCAAGGTAAAACCCAGTTTTTTCGTTAATAGAATTTGTGTTTTTTTATTTTTCTTGTTCTTATATGTGGGTATCTATTTGTCTGAATTATTTTTTTCGAGGGATTTAATTTGGTCGGTTCTCCTTGAAATTCTTTATGATTTATTATCTGGGCTCGCTTTGTTTTCTCAGATGCTTTGTGATTTTTTTGGTGGATAAAGAATTAAAGATCGTGCCAAGAAAGTAAAATTTCGGAATTTTTATTTATGGATCCTTGTCAATGATTTATGATTGGAAATTTCCTGTTTATGGGGTCGGTTTAATGTTTTTTTTTTTTTTTACTAGGAATTTATTTTGGTTCAATTTTGATTGTATGAATTGCAATTCAATTTAATTTTCTAATTTTAATATGGAAATTTTTTAAATCATATATGTTTTGAGTTATTGGAGATAATGGGTTCTGGTATATTGTAGTTTTGATATTTTACGGTTTTTATTTTTTCTTTTGAATTGTACATAAAAATTTGAATTTTCTATTAGGATTTTAATTATTGAAGTCTCTCCTAGTTGATTATATAATTCCGAGAAATGTTTTGTCCATAAAAAGTGGTTTGTGAATTTTTGGCTGATGATCATCAATTGATCACTCTGTTTTATGCATGTGTTCGGAATAGGAATTCTGTAGTTCATTCTTTCTGCAAATAGCTTGCTGTGTTCGTTTATCATTAATAAGCTCTTTGAGCGACGAGATGGAGCTCCTCGCCATTTTCCTGGCTATTCTATTTTCATCTCATCTTCCTCGGAAACTGATTTTGATCGAGTGATATTACTTTGGTAATTTATTATTTGATTGAGTGCTCGTAGAATGTTATAATAACGAATCATTACGTTATTGTTTTCCTTGTTCTTGTTTCCATTTTTCTGACCTTATACTTGTTGGATATCTCCTTTAGCAAGACGGTGGATTTGGAATGCATGCAATAGAGGATTGAACGAGTCATAGATACTAATTTTTCTTATAGATAGGAAGGTAAAGAAGAAGAAGCCCAAATGGGAGCTATATTGAGTTTAAATAGTCAAAAGGCAAGCACAAGTGGACACTTCGAGGTCTCTCAGATTGAAGCGTGTAAGCGACAAAGGACATCATCGAGCTTTTGGGATGAGAATCCGCGGCTATTTCCTAGCCTTCCAGATGAAATATCCATTCAGATCCTCGCTCGACTCCCGAGAATTTGGCATTTTAATGCAAAGCAGGTCTCCAGGAGCTGGAAAGCTGCTATTATGGGCGGAGAACTTTATAGGTTAAGAAAAGAACTTAGAACAACGGAGGAGTGGCTCTACATTTTGACGAGAATCGACAGCGATACGCTTGTGTGGTATGCCTTCGACCCCGTGTCCCGGATATGGCAAAGATTGCCTCCAATGCCTAATGTTGCTGCTGAAGATGGTTCTAGGAGGGGCTTATCTGGATTTCGGGCGTGGAACATTGTCGGTTCAAGTGCTAGAATTGCAGATGCCATAAGAGGCTGGCTTGGCAGGAAGGGTGTGTGGGATCAAATTCCGTTTTGTGGTTGTGCCATCTGTGCTGTCAATGGCTGCCTTTATGTCCTGGGTGGTTTTTGCAGGGCTTCAGCCATGAGGTCTGTCTGGCGTTATGATCCAAGTGTTAATTCTTGGAGTGAAGTGACGCCCATGTCTACTGGTCGAGCTTACTGTAAGACAGGTGTCTTGAACAACAAGCTTTATGTTGTCGGAGGTGTCACCCGTGGTCGTGCTGGACTTACCCCTCTTCAATGTGCAGAAGTATTTGATCCTTGTTCCGGTATATGGACCGAAATCCCTAGCATGCCATTTTCAAAAGCTCAGGGGCTACCAACTGCTTTTCTATCTGATTTGCTGAAGCCTATTGCAACCGGAATGACATCATATAGGGGGAAACTATATGTTCCTCAAAGTTTATATTGCTGGCCATTTTTCGTCGATGTTGGAGGGGAGGTATATGATCCGGAATCAAATTCGTGGGTTGAAATGCCTAATGGCATGGGAGAGGGTTGGCCGGCCAGGCAGGCAGGGACGAAGTTGAGTGTCATCGTTGATGAAGAGTTATATGCACTGGATCCTTCGAGCTCTCTTGATAGTGCTCGGATCAAAGTGTATGATCATCAAGATGATTCTTGGAAAGCAATTGAAGGAGATGTACCCGTCCGTGACCTTGCTGATTCAGAGTCTCCATATTTACTTGCCGGTTTCCTTGGAAAGCTTCACGTGATCGCTAAAGACGTGAATCATAACATCTCGGTCATGCAGGCTGATAGGCAAAACCAATTTGGTTCGACTCCATCTACCTCGTCGTCTTCTATAGGTGAATCCTCGCTAGAGCTTTCTGAAGCAGCGACTAGAACTCCCGAAAGTATTTGGAAAGTCATTACCACAAGGCGTGCTGGACCGGCCGAGCTAGTCAGCTGTCAAATTCTCGATATCTAGTGAGATTAAGCAACGAAGTTGATCGCCGTTCTTGATATCTGATGTTTCCTCCTACTATAAATCATTTAAAATGATGGTTCGGGCAAATCGCATCTAAAGTTTCACTTCCTGTGAGATTAGTGAACACTACATATTTCTGAACATGTTATGCTAAATATTTGAAATATATGATATGGGGCCCTGTTTACACATCTGGTAGAGCACATTTGCCGGGTGTCGAATTTCATCCGGACGATGAATATTTTGAACTTTAATGAAGAGTTTGGCTGCACCTTGGATAACAACAGCATTGTGTATAAATTATATAAAGTTGGTAATTTCATTTGCCAGTACTATTTTTCTTCTTTTCGTACTGTACATGCCCACCTACTCAGAAAAGAAATCATAATTCCTATTGTTTTAAAACTCAGCCAGGATTGATCGGGTCAACTTGAAAACCGCTTATCCAGACGGATAACCGGACCGGACCATCCCAATTCCTGTAGGATCAAGTAGCATATGAACCGGTTAAATCGGAAATTGAGGTTGAGATTATCTAATTCATTAATATACAATTTCTCTTTCGTTGATGATAAAACGATTTGAACATAAAATAATACGTATAAATATAAACTTTATTGAGATTCTATATTGTACAAAATTACAAAATAATGTGTGAACTTTATGGTAACATAGTCTGGGGCGGACCAAGAGCATTTGTGTTGTGGGGTCATTTTGGGGTCAAAAATGAGAATTCAAAAAAAATGTTGCGTAAAAAAAAAACTCATAAAAAAAAAAAAAAAAAAATTGTGGGGTCACTTGACCCCACGACCCCATGGGGGTCTGCCCGTACATAGTAAATAATTTAAAAATTAAACTTGCCTGGAAAAAATTACACCCTGAAACTCAACTTATCAATGACCCACCAATTCAATCAGCGAACCAATGGACCCTTACCTTCATCAGGGCCGCTGAAAATTATGTAGGGAAAAGTGCATGGATCATGCATTTACTTTACCAAAATCAAAAATCAGATCCCAAAGTTTAAAATTACAAAAATCAGGTTTTATTTTTAATTAATTAATTATATTTCACAATTATTATATTAAATTAAATATTTAATAGTAATATAATATAATTGACCCACCCCACCCCTACCCTACCCTACCCCACCCCCACTGCTCCGGCCACCGACGACTTCTCCGGCGACTACTCCGGCCACTCTTAATTCCGACAAATATTTCCGGCGACTGCTCCGATTCCAAGGTCACAGATAAAATTTTTTTATAGATCACATATTTTTAATTGATCACAGGTTAAGAAAATTTGTTGGTCACAGATCATTTTATTGGTCACAGATCAATAAAAATTATATGTCACAAGTCATGTATTTTCAAATTTGTGGGTCACAGTTCGATAACTAAGTCACAGATCAATAGTTAGGTCACAGACACCAAAAAAAATCCACAATAGTTCAATAGCTAGATCACAGCCACTAAAAAAAATCATTACAGTTCAATAGCTAGGTCACAGACACCAAAAAACCCACCACATGTTCAATAGCACGGTCACAGACAAAAAAACCCACGATTCAATATCTAGGTCACGGACACCAAAAAAACTAGGTCACAGACCAAAAAAAAACATCATAATTCAATAATTAGGTCACAGACACCAAAAAAAGCTAGGTCACAGACGAAAATAAAAAATCAAGGTTCAATAACTCAGTCACAGATCAAAAAAAAAAACCAATCACTGCCACCACCCAAAACATACCACCGTTCACACATCCGCCACCACACCCACAGATAAGCTACCCACACACAGATCCATCTCCAAACATACAGATCCCCACAAACAGCGCACACCCATAGCACATCATCTCACACCCACTGCCTTTCTACCACTCAAAAATTAAAAATCTGCTCAAAAATAAAAATTAAAAATTAAAAAAAACGCTGCTGAACGGCAGCCAGGCTGAATCTCAGCAGCGTCGCCGCTGCCGAATCTGCCAGAAATGGGGGGGTGGGGAGCCGGAACCGAGAGAGAAGTAGGAGGGGAAGGGGAAGGGGAAGGGAGAGGAGGAGGGAGAAGGGAGGGGGAGAGGCGGCGGTCGCCGGAGCGGGCGGCGGTGAGAGAGGCGGTGAGAGATGAAATGAAAAAATAAAATGAATTAGGGTTTAGTATGATTTTATATTTAAAATGTGGTGGGGGTAAGTAGTAAGGGTAGGTATATAAATTAATTTAATTTTATAATAATATTATTAATTAATTAAATTTATAAAAACCTGAAAAGTGAATAAAAAAGTTTAAAACCTGAAATTTTAAAATGTAAAAGAAAAAGCATGGTTTGATGTAATTTCCTCAATTATGTATACGAACTTATTATTCTCTCAAAGTCTAACTTCTGTGGCCAAGAAAGCACTAGCTCGCAAGAAGTACGCACAACTCACAGTGATAAGCTATGGACGAATTTGCTGGATTATTGTGTTCTATTCTCGAGGGAGTGATCAAGATTAAGATGTATTAAAAAATGAAAAAAAAAATACTTATTTAAAAGATGATGAAAGGAAAAGTTGGCACAATGATGCAATGACCCATTGGGCCAAAAGAATTGGCCCAGCTGGCATTTAAATTGAAAGCCCAGCAACTGTTTGTAAACATGGTGCAGATGCGTGTTTTTGGAAATGAGATACTAAAGTCGTGTTTTACTTGCCCTTATTTGAACTGAACGGTCCGGATGTCACCAAGTGTAACCTCCATTACCATTGGATTGGGGACCTTCTGGAAGACTCCCATAAAACCGTCTCTAGGGCTTGATTATTTGACTGCTTGGCTTCTCGACTCTTCCATTGTTCTCTCTGCTGCGCCGTTTCTTTAGGGTTTTCTCTCCTTCTCTGTTGACAATCAAATCTCCTTATTTGATTCCTGATTTTCACTCAACAGTTGGTAAATCTTGTGTGGTTTTCACTGATAAGAGTGGGTTCTTGTGTGAACCGTGTATAGTGAAGAGAAATCCTTTATTTTGTGTAATAATCGGTCTTGTCTGAGTGCTATCCTTTTGTAATCCTTACCTTGGGGTTGATTCAAGTATGGTGGTGTTCGATCTTGTGTGATTGAAGCACAAGTCATTTAAGAAGTGCAGTCACTGGTCCTTTTCTTGTTCATTTATAAAGATAAGTTTCTGTGAAACTTATATTTGTTCATTACGTTCAGATTCCCCTGTGTAGTTGTATTCAGTATTATTGCAGTTTCTGATTCTGTACATTTCAGATTATTGAGCTTATAATTTTAGCACTTTTATTTCGCGATTTTATTGTTGATTTGTGAACTAATTGTGTAAACTCCTCCCAACAGATGACAAGGCAATTAGTTTGAGTTAGATCTATCAATTGCCCTAACGTCATCTTTGAAATATAGAATTAGATTGGGGAGCTTGATAGGAAAGTCCGATTTTTATTAATAATTGTGGAAAAGACGCCTTCAACTTTTAACAGCTACAGGCTTTTATCTCGTAAATCTACAACGAACTTATTTGGATATACTCAGAAGTCATAATTATGATGTGTATCGTGTTTAACAAACTTACAAATTATCTTCTAGTTCACGATGGGGATGACAATGAACAAAGTCAAGTTGGGCTCAACTTTGCTCGTAGGCCTTTTTAATGGAAAAACGGTTGGCGAATTGATTATTTAGTGTTTGTTTGGGTCAGGTTTTAATCTGATTTTAATCTAAGTCAAAGTCAAACAATCAATATCAATCACATCTTTCATGGGTTCCACATCTTTTCATTCACACGTTTCAAAAACTTCTATCACAATCCACTTAAAATCCGATTTTAATCTGCACCAAACACCCTCTTATTTTCTTCCTCAGTTTTTTTAGTATTTTATAGGGGTGTCAATTGAACTGGCTAATTTCATCAGTTTGAAATATCAAACAAAATAAAATTCAGTTCAATATGAAAAGTTGAAAAATCTTACGATCTACAAAGTCAAGTAAATAAATAACAACAAATTAAAAATCAGTTCAAAAATTAAAATCATTTCATTTTAGTGTCAAGTATTACGTATAAAATATGCACTAATTGGTTTTCTACTCTTAGCTGCACTATTATAAAAATCGATTCCGAGATCTAATTCAAACGACGACTCAATCCTTCAGTTTATTTCTCGAGAATGATAATTGAAAATGGGACATTTTATCACTATTTATATTTATATTTATTGTTTATATTAAATTTTTATTATTTTTATCAACAATATCAATAATTTTATGGGCTCGAAATTCATTGAAATCGGGGTACAACTATAATATATAGCCCATGTTTGACAGTCTTTATAAAGAGAAAATAAAGTTTTGAATAGTGAATTTTGGAGAATGTGCGGTTAAAAAATAGAAAAAAAATATAGGTTTACATTCAGTATGTTTTATTGTATAAATGTGTGATTGAAAATGAGTACGTGGAAAAAAAAAAAAGTTTAAAAAAAAAATGTGTCAAACAGGTACATTTAATTATGAGAAATTTACAAAATGTACTCCTCTCTATTTATAGTGTATTTGCACTTTCAATAATTCTAAATATACATTCATTGAATTATATTGGGAATGACATTTCCTTTGTTTTCAAAAAATTGTGGATGAGAAAAATATTTAATATATATATATATATATATATATATATATATATATATATATATATATATATATATATATATATATATATATATATTCAATGTAGCACAATGTTCATATAAAAGATGATGTACATGTAAATAATACATTTAAAGGTAAAAAAAAATTTAATTTTTGCTAAAATAATTACAAACTTGCAATCAAAAATATCTAAATAGACAAAAATATTCATAATTAAAAATAACATATAACACCCTTTTATATTACGTTTGTAGTAAGCATGTACATTACACGTATTATGCGTAATTTTTTGAAGTACTAATATTATTTTTAAAAATAGTTGAGGTAATTAATATTGTTAAAGAAAAAATTAAAATTGTTAAAAAGAATATATATGAATATTTTATTATTAAATTACGTATATAATGTTAAAATGTTGAATAAACTAAATTATAATAATTTCATTGTACACATTATTTTTTGTCATCGTCCCACAACTTTTATTCTTTCCATTTTCTGTTTTTATCAGAACTTTTGTTATTTTCATTTAAACTCTAAAAGAAAGTGCAACATATAATTGCAAATGAGAATAAATATTCAGGAAGATACATTTTAACAATAGATATTGTTTATCCTTAGCCTCGTTAATGGTCATTGAAAAAACATCTTTCTATATATAAAAAGTGCCTATTTAACGGAATTTGTTGGTTTAACGGAAAAATTAACGGAATTTCTTGATTTAACGGAAAAATTAACGAAATTTCTTGTTTTTAACGGAAAATCTTTTTTCACCACCCCTACTTTCAAAATTATAATTAAATAATAATAATAATAATAATAAATGAACTTTTGATAATTCCTTCAAACTAAAATATCTTGGAGTTAACTTATCCGAATCGACTTTTTCTCGAATATGATTTATATATCTAATTACGATTTATCCAACGAGACCAATATTCATATATTTATTATAACTCCATCAATATCTAAATATTTGATACAAATAAAATATAATTTGATAAATGTATCATTTAGTCCCTAACTTTCAAAATATTAAAATATAATATATAAAAATTGAATTATATTTTATGAAATTTTTTGGGGTATTACATTCTCATCCCCTTAAAATATTTTTGTCCTCGAAAATTTACCCGTCACTTACCAATACTAAGTCTAACACATGATATACATATATTATCGTAATACATATAATACTTTAGCGATAAAATGAATTGTATTATTACTTAAAAAAGAGTAAAAAACTTAAGTCATGCAAAAAGTTTAAGTCTCCGTTTGTTTCTCATTAAAAACTCATAAAAATGAAAAATATGACCGTTATCCATCATATCAATCTATCAATTTTGAATTTCTATCTCTTGTGTGGGGTCCAATAACGGCTATATTTTTCATTCTCATTCTACATTAATGAGAATCAAATGGAGCCTAAGTAAACTCATCTTCTTACCCCTTAACATACCTTAAGTTTTCTGTTTGTAATTTTGGGTTGGAAATGACAGCGAGAAGCACTTTATTTAATTATTTATCAATTATATAAACATTACATCATTAATTATTTAATTAACCAAAAAAATTACATCTTTATTAATAACAAATTAATTCTTAAACAAAACTATTAAATATAAACTAAGCAAACGTGCATTGCACGTTGCTTACACCTAGTAGACATATAAACATGATGAATCATAACTTTTATCAAAATCTTGCAAACAACCCTTAAATTTCTTCTAATTTTTGTCTGTTGATCTCAAAATATTCTGCTAGGTTTTGATATTTCTTGCTTCACTTTAAGAATTAGGGTTTTTTCACAAAAACCTAATCAGGTACTACTATTTTTTTCCCCCCATATCTTTATTATTATTATTGAAAATTCCAGTCGCAGTATTGTGTAAATTAGTGAACTCAATGGCTACGTTCGGCACTACGTCTGCCACTGCAAACTCAAATCCTAATCGTTCTACTGAGGTAATTTTCAATTATTTTGTACTGTATTTCACTTCTTTACTGGGTTTCATGAATCAAACTTAGACTGTTTGGACCTGTGTATGTATGGGTGTATGTATTAGGGGTCTTCACTAAGTTTGGTGGGTTCTATAATTGATTGATTTTTCGAGTGTGTTAAAGGTGGTGCAACCTCCAAGTGATTCAGTGTCAAGCCTTTGTTTCAGCCCCAAGGCAAATGTGCTGGTTGCAACCTCGTGGGATAATCAGGTAATTTTCTTGCTTCAAATTGAGTTTTCATCATTACTTTTTCTACCTACTTAAACATATCCAAAAAAATTTTAGGGGAAACTGTCATTACGGTTAATTGTTGTAGATATTTTTTATATTGCTAGTTTGTAAAATTCGCTTGCATTTGTGACAAGACCTATTATGGCCTCAAATTTGTATTTATGATAAGTTATTCAAATTTGAGCTGGAAAAAGTCTAATTTCAATTCCAAGGCCCCAAATATATGCCTGCATATAGTGTTTTTTGTGGGGAAATACGAGTGACTGTAAATCTAAGCTCTTAATTTAGAATGTATAGCATTCTACTGAAGTGCAGGACCCTAAATATTTGGATTGCTTTTGTCTTTATGTAACTGTTTTTGTTGGGATGCGGGTTCTTCTGAAGGGCTGGTGATTGATTGAGGGAGGGTATTTGTTGGAAACAAATTAGTTGATTAGCTGTTTACAGACCTGCTCTGGTACATCTGTTTGAAAATTCTTCATAGGTGCGATGTTGGGAGATAATGAAAACTGGAACCTCACTCAGTACTGTGCCTAAAGCATCGATATCACATGAGCAGCCGGTAAAATATCAACTTCTGTAAACCTTTTAATGGTACTTCGTTTATATTCAGCTGATTTTTCATAGTCAATTTGTAAATTATTGTGTTTATTTTTGCAAGGTGTTATGCTCTACTTGGAAGGATGATGGAACAACCATCTTCTCTGGAGGCTGCGACAAGCAAGTTAAGATGTGGCCATTGTTGTCTGGAGGCCAACCTGTAACAGTGGCCATGCATGATGCTCCCATCAAAGAAATTGCTTGGGTTCCAGAAATGAATCTCCTAGTAACGGGAAGTTGGGACAAGACCCTAAGGTGAGTTTGGTCTTGATAGCCATTGTAGTTACAATGAGAGGTCTCGCACACACTCGTACGTATGTACCTTACACTCACAAATACATATAAATTTGCTTATGTATATTCACATATCAGCGTTATGAAAACTTGTCAACAGATCAGAATTTGATGGGCATACACATCGCATAAAATTTCAATCAAATGTAGGCATTCCCTCATAAGCCCTACTGATAAAGATATATCCTGACGAAGGATTCCAGTAACAAGGCTTCTCTAAATTAATTCTAGGAAGATATAGGCATGAAGATGCAATTTTCACTGTGTCAAACTCATATATTTTCCCATTTCTCTGAGAAAAATTGATGGCATATTTTGTGGTTTCTTATAAATGCATGATATGTGGTTTTCAGTTTCATATATGTTTGTTTGCATAGCACATGCTATCAAAGCAATAGTTACATATTATGAAGACAGTGACTCTTCGTTATCTATAGAGTGAATTGCTATTATTTTATTTATAACTCTCTTCCGCTTCATGGAATGGTCCTGGAAATGGTTGAATTATGGCAGGCTTTGTATGCAACATTAGACGACATTTCTGCTTGCTATTGACGGCTTTTTATTTATACTGAGCAATGTTTTCTGATATCTTTATTATTTTGTAGAATTGCACTGGTATGCTGGTGTTGTATCTAGTTGCTTTCTGTGTACTTACAACATTTCATGGGGTAGCAAAGCTTTTCTTTACCCAGATAAATTCGCATTTAGCCTATATCTGGCTCATGTTTGCACTTTCTTATAAACACTCGAGCCATTTTTTATCCACACATTTCAAGGGACTCACTAGTATCTCCACCACTCATTTCTATGTATATATAATTTAAACCGTTTATAAACACTTCGTAGACATGCTTTGAATTTAATGAATCAAGTCACCGACCAGCTTTTCTTAGATCTCTGTTCGCACGCGTATTAGGTATCTTTTCTTTATGGCTTTGACAATATAGTCTGCAGGCTTCCTTCCAATAAAATACCATCAATATCTCTTATGTGACATTTCCGCTTAGTTCCCAGTTCAGTTATGCACCTGTCTGGTTTATTGCATCTCTAACCCGTTTTGCATAAACATTTGATAGCGAAGTATTTTTTTATGCAGTAACGAGGTGCTATTCTTATCAGGTATTGGGATTTGAGACAACCAAATCCAGCTCATGTCCAACAACTTCCTGAGCGGTGCAATGCACTTACAGTCAGACACCCTCTTTTGGTTGTTGGCACTGCCGATAGAAATCTTATTGTTTTCAACTTGAAGAACCCGCAGGTATTCTTTTTCCTTTATAAAGAATGCTGAAACCAATAATATGTTTCCTGAAGTGGTCAATACTATCAGCTTGGAAATATATACCTTAGAAAAATATATTGGGCAGAAGCTACCTAACAATGAAACAGTAAACTGGAGATTTGAACTGGAATATTGGGTAAATCAAATAGAAATAATTTTCTGCTTGGAAAAAGATAACCAGTATTGACTCAACAATTCCCCGTCAGTCATTTATCATTTGTAATCGTTCATTGCATTGGGAGTTGACTTTGTTCAATACTTCGATCTACTTTTGGGTGAGTAATATTAAATTTTTGGAAACTAAATAAGCACTGCAGGAGCAAACTTTTGAAATTGTTTAAAAGAGGTGTAAAGTGTGGAACACTTTGTAAAGGGAACGAGAAACAATACCAGTTGCAAGCTGGAAACTGGAAATTAAGGAAGAAAAGTTTAAATTTCATACTTCAAAAAAATAATCCAAGGAGGCCAATATTGATGAAAGTAACCATCTTCTGGAGTATTCCTTTGTCCCTTGGTAATAGCTAATTTTTGGGCACTACTTTCATTGAATATGCAGAAAACAACGTTTCTAGTTCACATCAAATACAAAGTAAGACTATAAGATTTTTTGAGCTCCAATTCACATAATGCACCGCTAAAGAAGAGGTTTTAAACTCCCTTTCTTGCTGCTATATAAGCAATATGGGAAATAGATGAATTATAAAATTGTGTATCTTGGTTGGAGCTGATACTATCAAACAAGCAGAAATCTCGGTTAAGGGTCTCCTTCAACTTAAGCTATTATTGTTAATTTTCTTAAGATCTTTGGAGGCTCAAAGATTTTTTCCTTATAAAGTCTGATGAACTCATTTAGAGAGGACACTTGCAGTCTTGCATGATAAAAGACGGGATTGACGTCAACTATCCAAACTATTGTCAGAAATGGAACTCTGTCAGTTATGTCAATCGAATTCTTTCCTTATCTTTGTTGATTGTTTGGTTAAAGAAGATTTTGTTTATATTAATTGGTATAGTCACATAAATAAGCCTCTTACAAATGGTTGATGAAACCTGTACCTCCACTTTACTGGCCAAATGATTATCTGTCCTCTTTCGCAATAAGACCATCACTCTGCATTTTCTATGGGTTTTGCCAGATCAGCAACAATCAAAATTTGTTGTTTGGTGTCAGGATAGAAACGTGTTTTTGGTGAAGTCCCACCTTAAGTCAGTATTTTATTTTATTTTCTTCCTTTTTTATCACACCAGCTGATTGTGAGAATATAGGCACCAAACCTGGTATATATTTCTAGCATTCCCTATTAGTTAACCAACTCATGACAATAATTGCAGTTTGGGACATGGGGCATGTTTTTCTGAAAACGGTATTTAATACTCTTAAATTCTCAGTGTCCCTCTTTCTGACATTCTCTGCAACATTTTTATTGACTGACTGCCAAAAGACTTTCTAAAATTTACTAGCTATTTTCTTTTATTTATGCCATCATTACATGGGTGATTGCTTTTTGGGATATGATAGGCGGAGTTCAAGAGAGTTGTTTCACCCTTGAAGTACCAGACAAGGTGTTTAGCTGCTTTCCCAGATCAGCAAGGTTTCTTAGTAAGTTCTCTCTGAATATCTGTGACTTAAGTTTATTCTATGGATTATCTTTAATCTGCAACAGTGTTTTGTTATGCTCCGTTCTTATGTTGTATTGGTTACACATATTTTAACAGCTTGATTTTACATGTACCATCTCAAGTTGTTCCCTTGGTAGATAATCTTAAAATATTTGTGATGCATATACTTAATTGAACGCATCTTACTTGAGTATAGCTAGAATGGGAGTCCAGCAGGAACAAGTACAGACATTATCAATAATAGTAAACTGATATGCAGGGATAATACCATTTGCATGCTAATTTGAGATTCTCAAGTGTTTGATTGATAAAAAGTGAACAAACAGTGGAGAAGTAGGAATTCTAAATAATTTGGATGAATATATTTGATGTCAAGGATTGCAATGAAATCTTATATTTACTTATTTGGCGAACTTTCTTGTGTATCAAATATATGCAAGGAAATAGTTAGCACTCTTGCTGCTTAACCTACCCAGGTTCTATTTCCCAGTGTGCTAGATACACAAGTCTTTCACAGATAATTATATTTCCACATTCATCTCTTGAACTTACAAAAAGAAATTGCAGAGGGAGATCCCTGCACTGTGGTGGTCCTAAGAGAAGATAGAAGATTGTCTCTTAATCTCTCTGGTGATATTTGCTTTCTCTATTCTGTGCAGCATTGCAGGGTTTAATTTTTAAATGATTATAATTGTGGGTGTTTTTGCATCTTTGATTTGTGAAGAAATGCGTTTTTTTTTATTCATATATTTTTCTTAGATGTGGAGAAATGCTCAGTAATCTTCTTACATATCTAAATAAATAGGAAAAAACGATGCATGAAATCATATGATTATTTCATCTCTATGGCATTGGTATTATTATTGTTATAGGTTCTGTGAATTTTCTGATTATATAGTGACATTTGGCATTGTTCTTGTAGGTTGGCTCAATTGAAGGAAGAGTTGGTGTACATCATATTGACGATGCACAACAAAGTAAAAACTTTACGTTCAAATGCCATAGAGAAGGCAATGACATTTACTCCGTCAATTCGTTGGATTTCCACCCTGTAAGATATTTCATTTTAAATGATGTCACTGGAGCTTGCTGTCATTTCTCTTCCTCCCATCCTCCCATTTGTTTTTTCCTTCTATCTTTCTTTCTTTCATTTTTATTGTTTTGGGTGTTTTTGTGTGATGTGGAGGGAGGGAAATTGTTGGCATCTGAAACTTTCTAGCATTTCAGATTCTGGATTTTTCTCGTTCTTCTTGAGTTTATGTCAGTGAACATGCATTGAGTATACCTATTATTGGTGTTGTATGCCTAAGATTTATAAGCCAACATATGTAGTCTGCAAACTTTCTAGCTATTTTGCTTTTCTACTTAATGGAGAAAAGAAAGCACAGAAAACATTCTTGGCACATGGCAACCATAGCTTGGTTTGTGGATGGAATGTGTATCATTTACCTAAAATTGATCACTTACAACGCTCTACAGACAGTGATATGATGTTTTTCAGCTCTTTACTCAATTTGATGTTGAGCTTAGCTTGTTACATGGGAAGACATGGAATGTCTCAAACTAGAGTTCTTCATGAGGAAATGGTGTTTTTGAAGCACTATCTAGAGAGAGCGCCTTGTTAAGTTTTATACTTGAAATAAAAGCAGAAATTTGCTATGCATTTTCATGAGATCAACAAATGAGAAGAAAGATCGTGAGGTGGAATCTGTTAATTGCCTATTGCTACATGAAGAATCATTCTATTTTTCTTCTTACGCGGATTAATTTGTGATAACATCAAGACTTGTGTGGTGAAAATAGTTATATTTTCCCTTGGTTTTATCTGTTATTTTGCCAATCTGGTATCTCAAGGAGTTATGAATTATGACTTTACTAAATTGTTGAAGATCGAGTCTTAAATTTGTGGCTAATTGCATGCCTATCTATATGGGGTTTACAAAATTCTAATTGTCTCCAACTTCTCAAAGATTTATTAATCAGTTTAGCTTTTATGTTAAAAGTTTGTTACTTCCTAAATTATGATCTCAATGCTACAAGAATTATATGTTATTGTGCTAAAAAGTTCGATAGAATTCGTGTTTTCTTTATCGATGACCTGGATCTTATACTATATGCCTTGTCTCAGATACATCACACATTTGTAACATCTGGATCTGATGGAGCCTTCAACTTTTGGGACAAAGACAGCAAACAGAGGCTTAAGGTATTATGGAATCCTTCTTCTAAAGTCTTGAAAATGCTTACAGTTATCAGTTTATTCTCTATTGCTTTGTTAGGCATGCTCGTGAGTGTTCATCTTATCACCGTGTTTCTTAGGCTATGTCAAGGTGCGGTCAGCCCATTCCTTGCAGCACTTTCAACAATGATGGCTCCATTTTTGCATATTCGGTGAGCCTTTGTTAACACATATAATTGTATATTATCTTATGTTCATCATTTTCTTAATCATATTAGGGACTGTTATTTCCTAGAGAAGATCGGTGCTAGAAAGATATTCTCTATGATGTTGCATCATTGTTTTATGTCTGCGATGATGATATGATATTTATTTTACTTCCAATTCAATCAGCTTGAGGAACTCTTGACACTTTGTCTGGATGCTGAATTTTTTAACCATTATAATTCTCATTAATCTTTCTCCGTATAACTAACCGAAATATTTTCAGATGAGTTATTTGGCTGTCCTAAATTTGTCTTCTTTTCTGAAAATTTTGCCCAAATATTTTGTTTTCAGGTTTGTTATGATTGGAGCAAGGGTGCAGAAAATCACAATCCGGCAACAGCAAAACCTTATATTTACCTGCATTTACCACAGGTCCTTTTCTTCACTTTTTGAAGTTATTTTTGGAAATGGTCTCCCTTTGATATTAGAACTCCATTGTGCTTTAAATCCTGTAACACGCCATGTTTTGTTGGTTGAGCAGGAGGCTGAAGTCAAAGGCAAACCAAGGATTGGAACTGGTGGTAGAAAGTGAATCTTGTCATCCTATTTGGGAGAAGGGGAATTTGGAAATGTGGCCAAATCTGAAGGGTGGATTTCAAATGAGTCTACTTTTAAAACTTTAAAATTGGCTACTTTTTGATGCAAAATGTCACATATGCCCTTCTGTAAAAATGGCCACTTCTTTTTATGCTCAAGATTTCATAGCACTCAAATAAGTGTACAAATTTTGAGAGTAACATATTAGTTTCCAAGAGAAGCTATTGCTTCTAGGATTTTGTAAGCTTTGTTTTTCTTGAAAAACAATGTTGGGCTTGGAGGAGAGAGACAAAGATGTACGGGTGATTTTTGAATATGAGAAAGAAGTAGAGGGATTTAGTAGGAAGTTTTTTTTAAAAAAAAAAAATCAAATTGGGATTTTGAATGGAATTTGACTTTTTAGCATTCTTGATTCCTATGGTATCGGAGTTATCCTTTCAATTTTGACCCAAAAAAAAAAAATCCTTAAATCAACGTTTTCTTTTACAAGAGTGGTCATTTCTGTCCATTGATCTTTTAATCATTTATTATTTGTGTCTCAACCTTTAAATTAATATGTAATGCGTTGTCCCTTGAATGGTTTCACCTAAAAACCCTTTAATTGATCTAGAGGATACGTATATACAAGTATTTGACCAATTTAAAGAGGGTCTTTGCATATTATCTCATTTAAAATAATTAAAATATTTCAAAAAAGTGAAAAAAACGGATAAACAAAACAAAATTAAAAAATTGTGATTGAATGAATGAATTATGAATGATAGGAGAAAACCATTTTCTTTTTCTCATTTTTAAATTTTTGTTTATCCATTTTTATTTCTTTTATTTTTATTATTATTTTTAAATCTCTTTTTTGAAATATTTTAATAAATGGGATGATATATAGGCACTTTTGTCCTTTTTTAAATTGGTCGAATTTTAATCAATATGTCGTTCTAGAGACCTCGCACTGGAAATAAATTTGAAGGTTTGACTTCAGACGCAAAAACAAAAGATTTTGGACCCCGTGGCACTTTATTAAAAGGTTTGAGACCCCTGGTTCAATTTATCTATTTTTTAATTTTATAATTGATTGGATCAAATTTTCCCTCTGAAATTAAGCACGCAGTCCACAGGAGCCTTGAATGGCCAGTTTAGACGACAATGGACAAAAATGACCTCTCTTGCAAAGGAAACATGAAGTTAGGGTAACCAATGTAAATACAAGAAATATGAATACGATGAGGACCAAAAGTGCAAAAAAGCCAATGGAATTTAGGTTACTTTCCAAGGCTATTTTAGTCCATATGATTTTAAAAAATGATCGTTTAGTCAAAAGTTGTAATAAGTTCAACTAATGTCATGAGTTGGAGTCTTGATTGGGAATGATGTTCTTGTGTCATTAGAACCACAGATTTAGAGAGCATAGATTTTGTTCTTCAAGTGATGAAACTCCCAATAAAAGCTTTTAGTGTTTTTTTTCTTTAAAATTAATTTCCCGTCGTATCTGGTGTGTTTGTGTTTTAATATTGTATTCTATGACATTATTGTGGTGAGATATTCTCGATTTCTTGAGTAAAGAGCCGCCACAAATGTTTTGCAAGCCTCATTATGCAGTAAGTAGTATCGAAGCAATCAGTACTAGATGGAATTGAACAGTAGTATAAATATAATTTTAACTTCTTTTTCTTATTCAACGATGATTCTCACGTCAAATACTATCTACCAAACAAGCACTTAAAAGAGCTAAGTTGGAACTTGAATCTCTTGCGTGGAGGTACAAGCTCTCAAGAGCAAGTGATTCCTCGGTTGTAACAATTCTGCTTATTTTTTTATGCTTTTCACTATTCAAATACATAAAAGGAAATGTACATTGACAGAGAAGTCCACAGCCATTTCTGCTGCTTGCACATGAAAATGTCAAATGGTGACCTGAACAAAAATCGAAAAATATATGATCATTTACAAAGACGACAATTATCAATCAAAACAGAGGGCCTCCGTGAGTTTTATATATGTTGATCATTGAAGTTTATCTTGGCCCGGATAATTCATCCGGTCGGATATTGGAAGTGGAGTCGGCAATTATCCAGTCAGTATTCGGGTGGTAGGGGTGATTGAACTCTTGACGGAACATTTCTTCCTTTTGCCACTCCTCCCACCTCTCGGCCAAGCCATCGCCTTCAAGCATCCTGACAACATCTGACATCTTGGGTCGTTCCATAGGGGAACTTTGTGTGCCAAGCAAAGCCACTTGAATTAGCTGTTCCACCTCTTCCTCAATATAATTGCCCTGTAGGTCTGCATCGACTAAAGTTTCCAACTTTTTCTGCTTTAGAAGTTCCTTAACCTGAAATTCAAGTCCAAAGTAAATGCAATAATAAGTCCAGAGGGGAAAGCACGCAAAACACAAGTGCACATTTTGTTGGCAGTACTAAACAAGATTCACAATATTATGAACAAGATTTAAGCTTCTTTCCTTCCTTGATAATATCCAATCCTGTATAGGCCATAAAGGACTTGGAATAGATTTTAGGTGAGTATCATTGAGCACAAGAATATAATGGAGCAATGTAATTTTTTCCATCTATTGCAAGGTTCGACATTGAAGACTGCACAAGAATCTCTTATTATCTCATTGAAGGATGTACAAAAAGGGAAAATGATAGTGCTCACCCAATCAAGTAACATCACATCATCGTCATTAGCAAGACGAGCCAGATCGAAAGCTCTCTGCCCAGTAATGAGTTCAAGAAGCATAACTCCATATCCAAAAACATCAGTTTTCTCGGAAGATTTACCGGTGGAGAGGTACTCAGGAGCTATATGACCAATTGTGCCACGTACAGCCGTGGTAACATGAGTATCCTTGTAGTCCATGAGTTTGGCCAGCCCAAAGTCACCAACAACTGCTTCAAAGTCTTCATCCAACAATATGTTTGCAGCTTTGACATCACGGTGAATAATCTTAGGGTCACAGTGATCATGCAAATAAGCAAGCCCCCTTGCAGCTCCCAATGCTATATGCTTTCTAATTTTCCAATCAAGTGGAGGTTGTGATTCGGATCGCTCTATAATAGTGCATTAATAAGCTCTCAGAACATAAATAACAATATAAAATTATAAAGTAGAGCCTTTCCAGATACTACACTGTCAAATATCAACATTGCAAGATCACATTCAGCCGCATTATTAGATCCATATCACAATATATGAAATTAATTATAAAATTTTGCTTAAACCACAACCACATTTGCTGTGACTATAATGGACCACTTTTTGCCATCCACCAACACCAATATCATTATCAAACCAAAGACATTTAACTGTCATTTTTTACTAAATCATCATGATAAATGATCATTCCTTCCTATCTCTCACACACACACATCTGCTTGTTAATTTTGTCTGTGTAATAACGGATCAGCTTGGTTGCTGTTGATTGTTGTGGTATGATATAAACTGGCAAGGATTGATGGTGGCAGCAGCAGAAGCAAAAGTTGACAAGTTTCTGTGATAAGTAGAAAAAATGACTAGGAACAAAAGGAAATTAACCTGGAAAGAGAGAAAAAAGGAACAAGTGACGAATGTGAGGTGTGTGGCCAAGAGTTAGTACCCTTTCCATATCAACAATACTGGTCAAACAAAGAGACATCCTATTAGTTGAAATTTGTTGCAAGTGTGAGCGGGAATTGAGACTTTGGATTCACCCCTTTGCCACATATTAAATACATGTGGAAACCAGAAGTAGTGTCATTTTAATTACTAAGAGAAGTGATCCCTAGTGTTCAAGTGTCACTATCCCTCTATCTACAAATACACAAGTTAATTATATCCACCACAATGCAGTAAATACTACTCTTCTTCTCCCATACACAAAAAATGACATGCCAAGAAAAGTAGAGCAAATCATTTCTTACATTTAACTAGTGAAGAAATTTGGGGAGTTTATCGCATAATTAATATTATTTGTCAGATTCATAAAACAAACAAATTCAGCTACTTTGGGTGATACATGTTGCAGATTAGAGCATGTTTGGAAAAGCTTAAATTCTAACTTAAGCTGGTCAAAATACTTTTTATCCACATTTTGTAGAACTCACAGCTTATAAGAACTTAAAGCCCTAGCAAACAAGCACTACACATACTAAGGGTCTGTTCGGTAGGGATTAAAGTCAGATTAAAATTGAAAAACTAGCCGTTATTGTTGACTTTTATTAGACAAGTGGGACCCAATAACGGCCATATTTTCAATTTTAATTGGATTTTAATCCCTACCAAACGGGGCCTAAAATGAATTATCTTAAATTAAATTTTAGTTAGCATCTCATGTAAAGAATTTCTTAGTACTCTAGATCCAGGTCTCAATATTATATTATTTTTCAGATTAAGGTTTTCATTATAAATTAAAGTAAAGAGTATTATTTCAACTTTCAAATCTCTTTTAGTCCTCATAAATCAAATTTTGTTTCTAATAAATATCATGCTTATAAATATTTCATTGCTTAAACTACATAATATATTCTTTTAACAGTAACATTATTATCAGCAAACAACATTTAGCACCGAATATATATATATATATATATATATTTGTGTGCGCGTGCGCGACTTAGTCAAGTAAAGAATATACGAAAATGATAAAAAGCAGTACCTCTTAAGCATGATGCTACACTTCCATTAGCCATGTAGGGGTAAACAAGCAAACGTTCTGTAGGTGTCATGCAAAATCCACGTAGCCGAAGTAGATTTCGATGCACAGCCATGCTGATCATTTCTACTTCTGTTTGAAACTGCAGCTCTCCACCTTGTGTACGTTCTTCTTTTAGTCTTTTAACCGCCACAAGAGAACCATCAGCCAACCGGCCTTTATAAACTTTGCCAAATCCACCCCTGCCAAGAACATTTTTGTTGCTAAAATTATCCGTTGCAACTTGGAGTTCCCGCAAAGAAAATCTTTTGAGCTGCCCTAGATGGACTTCTGGATCCTCCTCAGCTGCCAATGAATAGAAGATGATTAAGAACACATTTTACACAATAATCACGATAAACTAAAGCCTTCTTTAGGTCCACTAACCAGGAACATCAAAGAAAGGAACTGGTTGCTTCCTTCGTCGGTACAAAGCAAGTGCGATTGCAGGAACAGCAAAGAGAAGAGCCGCTCCAGCAGCAACTCCTCCTGCAATGGCCCCAGTTGCACTGTTGCCAACTGCAGCAGCAATCAAGTTATAAGTCTGTGCCACTCAAATGACTAATTAAATGGTGAAGTGAGTTTGACATAATAAAAAAATCCTCGACCTAACCAGTCCCGGAGTCAAAAAGTTTTTCAACGCGTACCAATTAAAAAAAATGTGATGAGCTATTTGATGAGCATAAAAATAAAAAAAATTCTATGGTTTGAAAAACAGGAGAATAAAATTAACTATATGGTCTAGAGATCACATTAAATGGAAATGTGAAAAGCAGGCAGTAAATATATCAGATATTCCCGCCAGTTAATAAGAGAGCATTTCCAACATATGATCTCTCTTGTGTTCATATTCACTAGGTCATACGAGCAAGGATCATCTTCTTAATATGCTATTGTCATGTGCTGAGCAAGGAAAAGAAATTATTCAGGAAAAAAAAGGATATACTATAAAGAATTAACGAACCTCGCGATGAAGATGGGTTTGTCGGTTGAAGTGGAGGTGGTGGAGTAACAGGAGGAGGTATCAGGTTAGGATTATTGTTGAAACTGGAAGATAGGAACTCAACAGTCAGAACAAGACCTCGATGAGTGACTTAGTCTAGCATGGAAAAGACAGAAGTAATTGCACTAAACCTGATAGGTGTGAAAAGTTGAAAGGAGCCATTGATTGGAACCGTCCCTGATAAATTGTTATTTGACAGATCACTGCATTTATACATGAAAATGATTATTAGTCTGCCAAAAACAAGAAGCAAAGAAAACCACCAGTGATAAAAGAAATTTATTAATCCTCTACTCACAGGACTTGAAGTGAAGTGACGTTGGTCAGAGACATAGGAATAGTTCCAGTCAAAGTGTTATTGTTGAGCCTCCTGTGTAGTCAATAAACACTCATAATTAGGTTTTGAAGAATCTGGGCAATTAATTACATAAAAACACACTTTATCCAAAGTAACCTGAAAATTTCTCAACAATTATTAATTATTAATGAACCTAATCAGAGGGAGTTGATGCATTAATACCTTCTTCACATATAATTTGTCTATTGGGCCTTAATATGTAGGAGCTGAAAAATTCAAGCATTATCCCAATTTTTCACTTGGTATATTGTAGGGGAATGATAATTGTAGCAATTCTCAAGAGACGGAGAACAAAATTACTTGCAAAGAAGAGAAAAATATAGGAAAAACAATTAAGAATTCTACACAATGTTCATATTGGGCTTTCGTAAACAACTATCTAAGGCCAATTTGTAACCTTTCTCTAAATGTCAAGAACTTTAAGAAAAGGAAAGAGAGCAAAAAAAAATATTTAGATAAGAAACAAAAAATGTATCACGTACAGGAAACGTAATCTCTGAAGCTGGCCCAGGGTCGTGGGGATGGGACCATTTAAACTGTTCAAGTAAAGATCCAAGCTCACCAAGTTGGTTAAGTTCCCAAGATCATTTGGAATTCTTCCACTTATGTTGTTACTGTAAAGTTCCCTGCCATATGCATATCAAAAAAATAAAAAATGAGAGGTACACAAAGGTTAAGATGATAATATGTAAATTAAGCTCTTGTTTGAGCCCCATTTTTTCAGGGTCCTAGGTTTTGGAATAGTGATTTTTTAAAGAATGTGTAGTTAAAAAGTAAGGAAAAGTTTTGGGTTTATGTGTAAAATTATTTTATTGAAAGAATATATGGTTGAAAATGAGTTTTGGAAAAATGGAGTTCAAACAAAGGCTAGTTATCACCAATAAAAAGAGCAGCCTGAAAAAATTATTGGTCCAAAGAAATAGACATGTAAATCTAAGGTCTCTCAAATGTCTAATATGTGAGGTAGCCAATATTCTGACTACAGATCAACGAATATAATGCTTTAACAGCATTGCAATTTACAGAAACAAATAAATTTCTAAATATATAATTAAAGCAATATTACTACTTTTTCCTTTGCATCATCATTCGAGGAAAGGAACCGTACACTAGAAATTAAACCTTTTTTAGCTTTTTTTTCCAGTAATACGGTGATTAATGAAGGCAAAATGTCAATGAAGGGATAAAAAATATGATCTTTGAGTAACCAAATATTAATAGCTTTCAAAATATTGAACATATAATTTTTCAAGGAACCTCACGGTACAGTCGGCATCTAAATAGGATATTAGTATGTCCTTTTAAGGGAAATCTCATAACTAGATAAAAACCCACGAAACAGATTGGAACAACAAACAAGATGTGTCCTCAACAGTTCACATTCTCCTTTTGGACCATCAGCAGAAAATATAAGAAATATACAAAGATTTCATCTTTCATCTGTAGGTCGAAAAATGTATCACGTGAATCCATAGTAAGGTGACACAGAGAAAAGTGTAAACAAATCAACAAGAATATAGTGGGAAAATGTGAATGAAGTGATTATGTTTTGCAAAGCATGACTTACAAATACTGCAAATTCACGAGCTGACCGAGCTGCGGAGCTAGTTGACCGGACAAATTTGCGTTACCAAGATCACTGAGCACACACAAAAATAATTTCCATAATTGGAGGATCGTGTTAATTCTAAAATTCAACTCTTGTATCTAATTATGGAAAGGACAAAGCAGTCTCACACTCTAGTAACACTATTGTCACTGTTGCATGTAACATGAAACCAAGTGCACGGATTGACAAGTGTAGCATCCCAACTCTGAAGAACGTTGTTAGGATCTGCCAAGTTTGTCTTAAGCGCATTCAGGGCATCACCTGTCGCGCATAAATCAATTAGCAAATATTAAGGACAATCTACTTTACAAATTCAAGTTAAGATGCTACCGAACACATCTACACATTTATTTGCAAAACCAACAAAATATGAGTTAATTACTTTATAATAATAGACCTCAGATGCACCACAAATATATTTTTCTTCATTGTTACAATGGTCAAGTCAACGGTTAAACTTTCCTGAACAGAACAAAAAAGGAGAAAATTCTCTAAAGCTACAGCTAATATAAAACGGAACTCTTTCATTAGCTTCAAAATAAATCCTAACGAATCCCTCAGCTTTGTAAACAGAAACTTAATGGGTCTTCAATCTGTGATTTGAGTTTACAATAAACAAGAAACAGGCTTGAAACACATCAATTATAATACAGTCAAACTCAATTCAAGTAAAAACGCAATTGAAGCATCGAAATTACTTCAATTGAAATACAAAACAGAAGAACAGACCTTCGGCGTTGGCAGAAACCTGCGAAAATTGCAAAATCCCGATAATTAAGCAGAAGAGTGCGATCGCAAATACTGACCGATCCATTAACATTTGACCCCAACCTATCACCTAAAAGCCTAGATTCTCCATTAAAAACCTATATGTTTCCGTACTACTATACTAAACAACCACCGACCCCCCACCTCAAAACCTACAGAAAAAGTCAACCATAACCACAATAACTCAAAACCCTAATCCAAAACTCGATCTCAAATCAATCTGAAGAAGTTAAAATCACAAGTCAAAGAAATAGTAATTCCTTAGCAAATGGACATTAAAACAATAATTATGTCAATTATTTGCCGAAAATGAGCATGCAAGTGGAGAAAATGAAAAGGTTTATCTCTGGTAATATTGATATGTTCGAGTATATTATTATTGAGGGGTTGAGTGTTCAACGGTCAGTGAAATGGAATCGGGTGAAGTCATAGCAGATGAAGAGATGCCAAGTCAAAAATCTCTCCCCTCTTAACTTTCTCTTAAATCCACGGTCAGCACTAGTTGTAATGAATAATGTATATTAATTATAAAAAATTGACACCAACTGGAATCTATGATTTCTTTATTGCAAAAAATTGTAAAAAAATAGAAAATACTTGCACATAGCAGTGTTTTAAAAAGCGCGTCTAGGCGGCACCTAGGCACGAAACGTGATGAAAACGCTTCGCCTTGAATCTAAGCAAAAATTAAACGGTCAACGTTATTGTTGATCGCTTAATGCTCATTTAGACGTGTCTAAGTGTTCTTAGGCTTGCTTCAGTCCCAGATTTTAAGGAGTACCAATTTATTTATTTTTTTAAATAAAACCCTCCAGATTTAGTAGCCCACTATCTTTTCAAACTTTAAAAACTCCAAATCTCAGAGAACTGAGAAGACAGAAGAACGAAAAAAAAAATAATACTTTAAAATGAATTGGAGTTTGATAAGAAGTTATATTAGATAAAATTTAAGCTAAAAATTATCTACGTTATGTAATTATGATTTTGAAACTTATCTTTATGTAGGAATTATTAAGTAAATACAATATTTTATAATTTTAGATGTTTGGAATGTATTATTAAATTATTGAATTTTTTTTTTTACAATGATTAAAAATTAAAATTAAAAAAACGTTTTTTTACACCTAGGCTTGTAAATATTGAAGTTTGACATCTACGACTAACCACATTTTACGTTTTTTAGAACACTGGAACATAGCCACCATTTTCTTTTATAGATTGATCAAGTGACCATAAATTAAATTAAAATTATCAAAATCTCTTCGTCGCTTAAACGATTATGCTTATATGATGTGGGTTAATGGCAGAAAGAAATTTGGGTTGGGTTGGGGTTGGGAGGGGGGGGGGGGGGTATTTGGTACGAAAGATTTTGACTCAATTAAATCTCGTCACGTCGTCTAAGCTGTGATGTCCAAGAGGTAGAGTCGAAAGAAAGATGATTTGAAAGTCTTGAATGAGACAACCAATTATCGTATCCTACTAAGAATAGCTCCTTCAGAAGCATGGATGTGCGGATTATGAATAGCTTGCATGACGTTATTGCCATCTGACTCCATTCCAAAATTGAGTCCCTCAAAAATAGCGAGGCGCTTTCCAACAAGTGGTTATACTAAACCTTGGGTAGATTTGGATAAGGCGGCTATCATCCATCCCTCGTGATTTCTACAAACAACTCCAAACCCACCCACCCCCCACCCCCCGCCCAAAAAATAAAAAAAAAAAAAAAAAAAAAATCCTTTCATTTTACAGCAACATCTATTTAGAATGTTTACCGAAGGTGGCGACCATCTATAACCGAAGTTCCTCCATTTCGAAGTAGAACATAGGAAAGTCGCGTATATCGGGTAAACCTACGAGGCATTGCGAGAATCAATTCACTATCGTCCGGTTAGATCGAGTCCCTCTCTAGATCTATCTTCCATACCCCTTCTCGTAAAAATCAATTTGGACACACTAAGGAGAGAATGTCTCGAGGGACCAGTTTTTATTCTTCTATATATTGAAATGTTTTACTTTTTATTTATAATTTAAAACTAACTTTTTTTAGCTATGTAGAAGTTATTCTTACCTACCATTTCTGAAAAGTAATAGATGCCATGCCACGAGTGAAAGTAAATAAAAAAAAAAAAAAAAAATTCTTTATTTTATCGTGTTTTCGTCTCATTATTTTCTTGTATAATTTGCTTCAAATTAGTGAATGATAATGTTTTTATAGCATTTATACTTTTCATTGACGCGGTATATTTCCACCACGAGTCTAAAAAACATTAAATCATCCTATAAATTTGCTTGGTTCAATAATTTTTTGGAGTTACGTTAAACTTCTACGATGATCTTGTTAGCAAAATATAAAATACAACAAAAGAAACAAAAGAAGAGGAATATGAAGAAAAAATATTCGAATCATACTTGAACACGAAAATATATCGTTGTCCTCAAACGATATTTGTCTCCTCTCATTATGCTTTTAATGATTGAAAATGGCAAATGGTTTGTAGGATTTATCAAGTCTTAATGAAGAATACCAAAAACTAAGTGTATCTTCAAATGAACAAGTCAAAAGGTAAAAAATTGATTATGTAAAGGAATAGAATTTCTTCAAAATTTGAATGAATAATAGAATGGATTCTCATATATTTTGGATGAACACCAATATGTGTATATAGATTTCAAAAATTCCTACACTGAGTGGTTCAAACTCATAAAGAAAATGTACAATGTTTCACCATGAAAACCACCAAAAATTCGAAAAAATTCAACAAACGGTCGAATTTTATAACTATGCAACCGCATAGGCTATAATTATGCAGTCGCATGGTTATAGTCTTGGCCACCTCTAAATTTCGTGATTGTTCCTATGCGACCGCATGCATAAAAGTCCCGTGTGGTCGCATATAGGGGTGGGCAAAACTCAAACCAAACCGACCGACCCGACCCAAACCGACCGGTTTGGGTCGGTTTTTTGAATTTTTGGGGCGGGTTTCGGGTTTTGGTTAGCTTGATCGGGTCGGGTTGGGTCGGGTTGCGGGTTAGGAACCCAAACCCGACCCAACCCGAAAAAAAAAAAGGTGAACTTTGAACGCGCTTTCATTTTCAAATTTCAATTACTAGTTTTGATTATTTTGTTTTTGTTTATCCTCGAAGGGATCCAAGAAATTAACAAAACTAAGTCTCCTCTCTCTTCTAATTAACAAAATTTGAAGTCTTTCGACCTTCTAATTAACAAAACTAAGTATCTGCTCTCTTCAATGTAGATTTGTTCTATGAATGTTTTATTTATTTCTTATTTTGGCTCAACTCCATTAATTTTTGTTATTGAGAGCAACATAACTATATTTATTTCTTTGATTGATTCCTTGAAAGTAATTAATCTGTTGATAGTTTGACAAAAATATGTACATATATTTATGGAATTTCATGCTGAATTCTACTAGTGTTATAATTTCTATTTTTTTTAAATCATGACTTGAAATAATGATATATTTTTCTTCATATGAAATTACATTTCAATAGTCTCTTGTGGACATGTTAAGTATGATTTTACCATGTATGAAGTACTTTGTTATTTTTTATTAAACTGTGATTTTTGTTGATGAATATTTGATGGATTATTTTGATGAATATTTGATGGATTCTACTATTTTTTTTCAAGTTTATTGACATTGGATGACTAATGAGTATTATTAATGTTATTTTACATAAAAAAAAATTGGACGATTTTAATTTTTGTGCAATAAATTTTTATCAAACCGACCAACTCAACCCAACCCGACCGACACATGATTGGGTTGGGTTGGGTTGGGTTTCAACATTTACGTGGGTTGGGTTGGGTTGAATTTTTAACAAACAGACAATGTTGGATTGGGTTTGGGTTGGGGCAAAAACCAACCCAACCCAACCCACGCCCACCCCTAGTCGCATAAACCATTTTCATGGCATCAATTTTCCCTTTGCATGCATCCACAATTCATCCTTCCAAAATTTTGAACAAGAAGATTCCATCAATCCCCCACTTATTCAAAATCAACGTTAATCACATTATCAAATATTAACACTTATGCATAAAAATTAGATATCTTTCGATTTGAATCTAATCATAGTGTAAATCTGATAGAGCATTATCGAAATTTCAAGTAGCTAGAACGCTTTGAACGAGTTATTTCTAGTGACAATACCGATGAAATCACACACACGTGTTGTATTTCACAAATTCATCTAACTTGCTTAGTGCTAATATGGCTTTGCAATTATACTTTTTTCTTTGAACTTTTAAAGAGAGACAACTCCAACTCTTTCATGAGGCGGCACCATCTCGAAGTTCACATAAATGAAGTTCTTCCAATATATTTGTTACTTTTAGAGATACTTATACCCCGTAATGTGCTTCATTAAAAGTTTTAATTATAACTCATTCCTCCAACAGTAACAACCAACACTATTTACCAAAGATAGGGTTTAATAATTTTAATAGTGTTGAAATACATCCACTTATCACACTTATCAAATGATTTATTATTACCCTTTGAACCTAAATATACTTGTTTAGTATATTTTTGGTAGTGTTGCTATCATTGGTGGATTTAATTAAGGAGTTTCAACCACATCCTACTAGATATCAATCTTACTAACTCTCTCGTGAGAGGTTTAGTAAACAGATCAGTTAAATTTTCACTAGACTTAAAATGTGTAAGATAAATTATTTCATGCTTTATTAATTTCCTTACATACTCATGTCATAAACTCATGTGTCTAGACTTTTCATTATATACTTCGTTATAAGTTTTAACAAGAGTAGCTTAGCTATCACACAAGATAGAAATTAAAAAAATATTATTTATGTCTAAAGGTATTTCATACAACAAATCTCTTAGCCATTCACCTTCGTTTCCAATTTCGGCCAATGCTACAAATTCCGACTCCATTGTGGGGTGAGTAATGTAAGTTTGTTTCCTAAACTTCAAAGAAAATGTACCTCCTCCAAGAGTAAATACCCAACCTGAAGTGGATTTATTTTCTCTTGCATTTGATATCCACCTAGCGTCAATATATCCTTTTTAAGATTTTTAAGGAAATTTGTACATTGCAGTCCAAGGTTTTTGGTTTTCTTTAAATAACCAAGAACTTTACCGATGGCTTTCCAATGTTCGGAACTTGGATTGTTAGTAAACCTACTTAGTTTAGGCAAATGCTACATCAGGTCTTGTATATTATGCTGCGTCCATAATACTTTCAATTGCACTTACATATTCTATTTGAACTATTGCTCTACCATCGTTCTTTATCAATTTGATGCTTGGATCTAATGGGGTATTAGCCTCTTTAATGCTCAAGTGCTTGAACTTATTTATTACATTTTCAATATAATGTGATTGGTTCAATGTAAAATCCCCACTATCCTTTTTAACTTTGATACCAAGAATAATATTTACTTGTCTAAAATCTTTCATTTTAAACATGGAAAGTAGAAAATCTCTTTGTCTCTTTGATATTGTTTATATTGTTGCTAATGATCAACATATAGACATATTAACGTGATTATATTATCACTTACTTTAGTATATAGACATTTGTCTACCAAATTGTGATTAAAACCATTTGACATTACTTTAAAGTCAAATTTCTCATGCCAATTTTTAAAGGCTTGTTTTAATCCATATAACTATTTAATTAGTTTACATACCTTATGTTCATTTTTCAGTAGAAATAAACCTTCTCTTCGAGATCACCTTTTAAAAATGTCGTCTTTACATAGAGGTAGCAATCGAGTCGAGCGACTCTTGAACCCCGAGCCGAGCAAGCTAGATCGTCAGGCTCGGCTCATTTTTTGGCTAATGGATCGTGGGCGAACCAACGAGCCAGGCTTGTGGGCTTGTCCAAGTCGAAGGTTTATTTTATTTTTTTAAAAAAAAAGGTTTATCTTAAAAAAAATTGACGAACTCACGAGCCGAAGATCGGCTCGGCCCATGAGCTACGAACTCACGGGTAGAGCCGAGCTCACCCATAAAGTAACGAGCAGAGCTTTTGCTAATCTATCTTTATAGGTATTGAGTGTTCCATCAGAATTTTATTTCCTTCTAAGCACTCATTTACAACCAATGGATTTAAAACCCTTTGATGAATCAACTATTTCTCAAGTGTTATTTGAAATAATAGAATTCATTTTATTATTTATCGCCTCTTTCCAAAATATGCAATGTCTGGAAGACATTGCTTTTTTATACGTTTTAGGATCACTTTCGACTTAAAGAACAAAATGAATTGTTCTTACAACATCCTTCATATCTTCATCCACTAAGTAGAAATAAATAAGTTGAGAATCCAATTCATCCGATTCTAGACTTTTTTCTTTTCTAACTTTCTTACTTCTTCGAACTTCACTTTCAATGTCTCTTGTAGATGTCTCTTCTTGTGATTTTTTAGAAGCTAGAATGTCTAAATAAGTCTCATTTTGAGAATTTCTTATTGCCAATACATTCTCAAAGAACTCAACATTCCTTTATTCTATTATAACATTTAATTCTAAGTTTAGTAACCTATAGGGCTTGCTATTTAAAGAATATTTCACAAAAGCACATTTAATACCTCTAGGACCTAATTTAGTTCTCTTAGAATCCGTATTTTTGTGATAAACAAGACACATCCACACTTTGAAATAATTAATATTTGATTTTCTACCTTTCTATATTTCATATGGAGAAACATTATTCTTTTTCAAATGAATCATATTTACTATATGACAAGCACTAAGTGAGGCTTCATCCCATAAATTATATGGTAATTCAGAATTCAATAACATGGCATTTATCATTTCTAAGAATGTCATATTCTTTCTTCCTGTTAGAATATTTTGTTCTGGTGTTCGTGGTGTAGAACATTGATGTATTATTCCATTTTGTTCACAAAACATATTGAATTTATTAGAAAAATATTATATGCATCTATCGCTTCTTAGAGTTTTTAGTTTCCTTCCTAATTGATTTTTAACTTCAATTTTGTATTTTTAAAGGTACTTAAAGCTTCATCTTTATGTTTTGACAAATATACATAAGTATACATAGAGCAATCATCAATAAAAGTAATAAAATATCTATTATCACCTCTTGTTAGCATGCCAATCAATTCACATTTATTGGAATGAACAAGTTCAAGTAAGTTTGTTGATCTTACTATACTATGAAATGACTTTTTAATCATCTTTGATTTAATACAAGTTTCACATTTTCCTAATATATCAATTTCACATTGTATCAATCCACATTATATCATTCTTTCATAGTGTCAACTCCTATATGTGCTAATCTCAGTGTTCTAAAATGCGTAATGCGTTGCGATGCGTCGAGAATAAAAAATCATAAGTTTAAGTGTGTCAATGCGGAGAATATGCGTCATAATGCGTTTCGTACTTTTAATATTATTCAAAGTATAATAAATAGATTTTTATATGAAAAAAGCAATTTTTTTATATAAAAATAAACATACACATTTACTATTAAATATTACTTATATTGTTAATGGATTGGACACTAAGTAGAGGATTTTCTTGAAGCCTTGCACAATTAAACTCATTGAGTAACCAATTCTAGACAAGCAAACTTTGATAATATATTAATATATCATAGATTGGACGTTTCTTGAAATTTGTAGGTGATGGGCCGGGTCTTTAAGTGTGGGATGTTGGGTTTGCTAAGGTTGGGCTTATTAGAAATTAGAATGTTATTGTTAGCAATCCATTAACTTTAAGGCGCGCCTAATCCAGTTTGAACGCGCCTAATCACGCGTAATCGCACATTGTGCCGCCTATTCGCGCCTATTCTCGCCTAGGCGGCGCATTTTCCCGCATTTTAGAACACTGGCTAATCTATCATGACATAAATTAAATGAATCGGTAACATAGGCAAATGATTTATTTTTATTATTATTATCCTCAAGAGTACAAAGTTTGACCATTCCTTCAGTGAAATAACTCTTTCCAACAAAATACTCATTATGGATTAGTACAAGTTTTCCAGATTCAAATACATATTTAATTCCTAGTTTTCCCAATAAAACTCCACTTGCTAGATTTCTATTCATTTCTGGTACATGGATGACATTTGTCAAAGTGATCTTTTTCTCTAGGTGAAAACGAGTTCTGCATTGCCTTTGCCAATCACTTTAGATCTTTCTTCATTTCTCATTTGGATTTCTTGGCCATTTTCATTGTCATGATAAGTTTTGAAAAGAGACTTATCATAACAACATTGATTGTTGCACGTGTGTCATAACACCAATCCAGAACTTTTCCTTAGATTGCATTGATTTTGCTCACCGAAGCGATAATTTCATTAATGAAATTTACTTGTCCCTCTTTCTTTTGTTGTTTCATATGCCTACAATCTCTTGCATAGTGCCCCAGTTTTCCACAAAACATAGGAAGGTCCCTTGAATTTGTTTTTGAACTTCCCTTGATCCTTTTTTAGACCAAGAAGATTCCCTTTCTTCTTCTACTTGTTTGAGTTATCCACATTCTCCACGGCATTGACTTTTGAAGAGTCATCATAAGAAATTTCAGTCTTATCTTTTGCCCTTAAATTTTCTTCTATACGAAGATGTTTTTGAATTTGTTCCAAAGAGAAGTATTCGAAATTGTGAATGATCTTCTTCCTATATCATTTCCAAGTATCTGTAAGTTTAGCGATAATAGCTCCTACTTGGAAAGATTCGGGAAGATTGATTTTTACCGCTTTCAATTTGTTGATATTGACTTGCAATTCATGTACTTGATGCAACAAAGGAATATTTTCAAGCATTTTGATATCGAAATATTTAGAAATTAAAACTTTATTGGTACCTTCCCCTTCGGACTTATATTTGTTTTCAAGTGCGTTCGAGATTTCCTTTGTCTAGGTGGTGTTGGTGTAAAGATCATACAACCGATCCGAAAGAGCATTTAGAATGTGACCACGACATATCAATTCCTCATCTTGCATTTTCTTTCTTTCTGCACGAACTTCTTCAATATCTTCTTCGGTTGCGTCGACAATTTGTTCCAAGTTTGGATCAAGTACATAGAAGATTATTAACGCCGTTAGTAGGAATTTGAGTTTGTCTTGCCATCTTGTGAAATTTGATCCATCGAATCTATTCAAGCACATCAAATCTTGATTCATCAACTTGATGGTAGCAAGTGTAGTTTCTGTTTCCATCGCAGTAAAATGATATTGTCATTTGAGATTGTTAGCAAAATATAAAATATAGCAAAGGAAACAAAAGAGGAAGATGAAAAAAAAATATTCGAAGAAGACTTGAACACAAATATATCATTGTCCTCAAACGATATTTGCATCCACTCGTTATGCTTTTAAGGATTGAAAATGACAAATAATTTGTAGGATTTATCAAGTTTTAATGAAGAACACTAAAAGCTAAGTGTATCTTCAAATGAATTAGTGAAAAAGTAAAAAAATGATTATGTAAAGGAATAGAATTTCTTCAAATTTTGGATTAATAATAAAATGGATGAACCCCAATATGTATATATAGATTTAAAACATTCTTACACGAAGTGGTTCTAACTCATAAAGAAAAGGTGCAATGTTTCACCGAGAAAACCACCAAAAATTTGAAAAAAATCAGCTAACGATCGAATTTTATAACTATGCGACCGCATAAGCTATAACTACGCAGTTGCATAGTTATAACATTGGCTGCCTCTAAATTTCCTGATTGCACATATGCGACTGCATAGGACTTTTCATGCATGCGGTCACACGGGTCATTTTCATTGCATCAATTTTCCCTTTTCATGCATCCACGATTCATCTATCCATGATTTTGAACAACAAGATTCCAACATTTCTTTCCTATCATTAAGAGATTTTAAAAAAATTATTGTTCTTGAGTTTTAGCCCATATTTGATAACCATTATTTGAAAAAAAAAAAAAAAATTACACTCATTTTCAATCAAATATTCACACAATAAAATATTGTGCACGTAAATTTAAATTTTTTAATTATTCTTTAACTACATATTTTTTTAAAAATCACTATTCAAAATATTATTTTAGCCAAATAATGACCATCAGATAAGGAATTATTGCTTCGGACATCTGGAAAGTTCCTCAATAAAATGTAGAGTAACCAAGTCAAACGTTTTTCAAAAAATGATTTGTAAAAAGGTTTTTATCATCTTTAGCCTATATAAATATAAAAAGGTTTCTTTCACAATAAACTTTGAGTTAATACCATAATTAGTCACTGAACTTTGCCAAAAGTTCTCAAGAGGCTATCGAACTTCAAAACTTTTCTAAGTAGTCACTGAACTTTGCAAAAAGTTCCTAGGAGGTCACTGAACTTCAATACTTCCCTAAATAGTCACTGAACTTTGCCAAAACTTCCCATGAGGTCACCGAACTTTACAAATTGAGACCCCATACATCAATGGTTTAATGACCCCTTAGGAATTTTTTGCAAAATTGAGCGACTATATAGGAAAGTTTTGGCAAAGTTCAATGATTATTTAGGGAAATTTTGAAGTTCAGTGACTAACTAGGGAATTTTTGGTAAAGTTCAGTGACTATTTAGGGTATTAACCCAATAAACTTTATATAGGCACGAAAAATCTTAGTGTGTGTTCGACCCACATTATTTTGGAAAAATGTATTTTGGAATAGTAGATTGATGAAAAAAGTGTGGTTGAAAAAAAAAATTTATTAATGTGATAGAAAATATTATTTTATAGAAGAATGTGTAATTAAAAATGAGTAAAAGAATGAAAATAAATTTTTTAATGTGGCTCAAATGAGGGCTTAATTTAAGAGCCCATTTGACACCCCTTTTTAAGAAAAATGTATTTTTAAATAGTAATTTGATGAAAATATATGGTTTAAAAATAAGGAAAGTTTTTTTTATTTACATGTAATATTATTTTATTGAAAAATGTGTAGTTGAAATTTGAAAATAAAATAGAGAAAAAAGTATTTTGAAAATAATGATGATCAAACAAGAGCTAAATTTAATTTCATAGATACTTGTTCTAAAGAGTTCGTGTTTATAATTTGTTTATAAATATTTAAGTCACTTTTGTTTATACATATAAAAATATTCACGAGTATTATCTATTTATTTAGCTCATGTTTAAGTCATATTATAATTTTCATTCTCATTTTTTTATTAATTTTTAACCACACATTTTTCAATAAAATAATATTTTTCATCACATCAATAACTTTTTTTTCAACCATATATTTACCATCACATTACCCAAAAAAATACATTCTTTCCATTTTAACGTGCCACAAACAATGACTTATTATTTTTTTAAGAGGAGTGGGAGAGTTAGGATAAGTAACCGGAAACTGGCAAACGGGTCAAAGAACGCACGCTCGGGCATGGGCCCACCGGCAGCCGCCTAACGGGAAAAGAATGGGATTGATGCTGAAAGCTGTTACAATTTCCAGTCAACCTTTTGACTCTGTACATTAGATCACTGTTTGGAGTGGGGTGAGTGGCGTGGGGGGTCGCAATTGGAATTTACTTAATTCCCCTTGGGGGCCCTGCTTTTTAAAAAGTAAAGAAAAGTAATGGATCCACTTTAAAATTATTTTATCGGAAGAATGTGTAGTTAAAAATAAATTTTAAAAAATGGGGTCAAACAAATACTAAATTATAAAAAGCTTAAACGAGTTTATTGTGGACAATTTTCTTCTTCTTCATTTAGGGTCCGTTTGATACCCTTAATTTTTCATTTTCTAACTTTTGTAATGTTTGATAGGCAAAATTTTTCCAGGAAAATATTTTCCAACTTTCCGAATTTTCCATATTTTTAAGGAAAATAAATTTTTGATATTTTAATGGGTAAATATTTTTCAGTTTTTTTTTTTTTTTTTTGCAATTAGAAGAAATTCTAAATACAATAGTAAAAAAAAAATTCACTTTTATTGACAATTTTCATGTAAAACAAAGTCAAACGAATGATATTCGGTATGATTATTTTTTTTTCAAATTTTTTTTTTTTGGAATTGGAACAAATTCTAGATCCAATTGTAGAAAATATTATCACTTTAATAGACTTTCAACATTTTTCATAGAAAATTATACCAATCAAACACAATTAATTACAATTTCAAGTAAAACAATTTCTAGAAAATTATTTTCCCTGTAAAACATTTATTCTCACCCTACAATCAAACGATCCCTTATACTTTTTAGGTTGACATAACGTGACTTTTGAAGAACCAACTAACAACTCTTAATGGACTTATAGGACAATTGTTACTATTTATGAACTCGAATTTGGATAATTTGAAGTATTCATGATCAAGATAAGTTTTGATGGAACTAATTGGGAGTACAAATCGACTAACATTGAATAATTAATGTATCATCAGCGATTAAGGGTTAAACGACACTTAAACTCAGAGTGAGTTAGTTCCCAAAATAAGTTGAAATTTTTTATGAAGGGTAATTATATTCAAACTATCGTTTTTGTTAATTGCATCAAATTTAAATTGTCGTGAAGGTCTTCAATTTTTGCTCATTTTTGCACTTACATAATCAACTTTTTTCTTTGCATTCTGATGACGTATATCTCGTTAAAGTGGAAAAAAATATTTTATCAATCTTTTATACGTATTGCTGATAAAACGAAGTTTCGTACGTAGATGGTTCGGTAAAATATTTACATTGAAGTTGTTACGCACCAAATAATTGGTGACATTTTGTTTCCTTTGATGTCTATTTGTCTAACAACGTGATTAACGTGCACACTTTTGTACCCTTGAAAATTTTAAATCATTAGAGCGTAATTTGATCGGGTTAATTTCACAAATGGTCACTGAAGTTACCTGAAAATTTCAAAACGGTCACTGAAGTTTCAAAGTTTCAGAAACGGTCACTAAAGTTTGAAATTTCTTTCAAAACGGTCACTGAATTTTCAGATTTTTTGGCCAAGTTTGAGGCAATATTTCGACAACTTTCGACCATCAAAATCGTCAATTTCGAATGCCGTTGGAAAGCCCACGATGTCCTCTTTAATTACCATCAAAAATCTCCCCAAGACTCCAAGTGATTCGGCCGGAATAAGCCCACGAAGTCGGCAATCGAAAATTGTGAAAATCTGCCCAGATTTTCAGATTTTTTGAGCACATTTGAGGTAATATTTCGGCAACTTCCGACCTCCAAAACTGTCGATTTCGGATACCGTTGGAAAGCCTACGATGTCATCTTCAATTACCACAAAAAATATCCCCAAAACTCCAAGTGAATCGGCCGGAATAAACCCACGAAGTCAGCTACCTAAACTGGGCAAAAAAGTCCGAAAATCTGTCCAGTTTGGATAGCCGACTTCGTGGGTTTATTCCGGCCGATTCACTTGGAGTTTTGGGGAGATTTTTGGTGGTAATTGAAGATGACATCGTGAGCTTTCCAACGGTATCCGAAATCGACAGTTTTGGAGGTCGGAAGTTGCCGAAATATTACCTCAAATGTGCTCAAAAAATCTGAAAATCTGGGCAGATTTTCACAATTTTCGATTGCCGACTTCGTGGGCTTATTCCGGCCGAATCACTTGGAGTCTTGGGGAGATTTTTGATGGTAATTAAAGAGGACATCGTGGGCTTTCCAACGGCATTCGAAATTGACGATTTTGATGGTCGAAAGTTGTCGAAATATTGCCTCAAACTTGGCCAAAAAATCTGAAAATTCAGTGACCGTTTTGAAAGAAATTTCAAACTTCAGTGACCATTTCTGAAACTTTGAAACTTCAATGACCGTTTTGAAATTTTCAGATAACTTCAGTGACCATTTGTGAAATTAACCCTAATTTGATCCAAACATTTTTGTTTGACGTAAATATTTTAGTGTCTCGTATAAAAACTGAAATTTAAAAAAATCAAGATACTTTTATTTTATTTAAATTTAAATTTCAAAAAAATATATATATATATAAAATAAAAATTGGATGACATGACACTCAGGATCTGGGAGTGATTTTGTCTGAAAAAAATAATATTATTTTTAAGCTTACCTAGTTGACCAAGCCAGGCACCAGGAGACGTGGGATCAACTTTTCGAAGAAAGTGCTTTCTTTAATGAATGCGTGACAGCACAGGATCAATATATCAATAAATCATCTATAATTTCATCCAAATTTGCACTTATCCAATTTTTGTTTATTTATAATATATTAAATATCAAATCAAGAATCATTTTTTGGACGATTAGGTGGTGTTCTCTTTGTGTTTCAGTTTTGTGTTTTGTGTTTTGAAAACGTTTTGTGTTTTGTGTTTTGAGTGTCTATTTTGAAATTGTTGAAAATGTGTTCTTTTTGGCAATTTGAAAAATTGTTTTCGAAAATAAAAAATAGGAAACGTGTTCTCTTTCTCTTCATTTTCATTTCGTTTTGATCTCTCTCTCTCTCTCTTCCATTACAGTCGTGTGTCTCTCTCTCCGTCCTCTCCCTGCGACGACACTCCCTCCATTCGACGCTACCCCTGCGAGCGGCGCGGTGGTGGTTAAGGTTTGGGCGTTCACTGATTGGGTGTGTACGGGGATGGTTGGGTCGCGAACGGCTGCGGTGTTTCTGTTGCAAATGGTGATGGTGGTTGGGTCGCGATTGTGTTTCTGTTGCAAACGGTGGTTCTGCTGCAGGTTGGTGCAGGCGATGGCTGTGGATGTCCGATTGTGGTCTTTCTGGTGGCGGTGGGGGTATTTCTGGGATGCCAATTTTGAGAATGGTGGTGGGGGGTTTCTGGTGGTGCTTTTGGTGGTGGTGGTGGTGGTGCGGTGGTGGTGGTGGTGCAGTGGTGGAGATTTTGGAGTGGTGCAGTGATGGCTGTGGATGTCGATTGTGGAGTGGTGCAGTGAAGGATGAACAGTGCAAATCTGTTTCCCGTGTTTTGAGATTTTGGAGGGTTTGGCTTGAAAACGGCCAAAACGATGTTTTCATCGTTTTCTGTTTTGTGTACAATTTTTTTTTTCATTTTCAAAAACGTGTTTTCGAAAACAGTAAAGAGAACGCGTTTTCCCCGTTTTGGAAAATCGAAAACAGAAAATGGCCCGAAAACGGGAAAGAGAACAGCACCTTATATTCCTACTACAATTCACTTATTTTAGTAATATCGTATTTTTCGTTTTTCAATATGTATTTAATTTACAGGCTATAATAAATACTATAAGTAATTTTCAATTAATTAATATTATTTAGAGTTTCACGTTAACATTCACATTTATTTAATTAAAATTATTTAGAATTTCTCATTAAAAATGCAGTTCATTATTCATGAACATGTATGTTAATTTGCTTCCAAATTTCACTTAATTGGAAATTAAATTATATTAATTTAACATTCATTATCGTGTATATATTCCTTGATATTAGTTTTAAATTAATTAACATTCACGTTAATTCATGTATCATATTTGTCATTTATCTTCATTTATGCGTTTAGTTGTAATTCTAATACGCACATTCAAGTACGTATGTATAATAATTAACATTTATTTTTGGAGACTTACATTTATCTCATATTTGAATCAAAACAATAAATGGAAAGTCAAATATACTTTCACAACACTTATAAAGTATTTTAAAATAATATGCAACGTACGTTAAATTCTGACTAGTAAGAAATAGAAGGGTAAAACATATATTTAGGTACCCAACGTCTACAATAATTACTTATTTTTTCTCGATTCCCATTGTTTTTTTTTTTTTTTTTTTTTTTTTTTTTGGCGGCTAGTTTATTTTAATGTTACTTTCTGAGTTGATTTTATCTGTTTATTGAAATTAATGAAAGTCACAAGGCAAAAATGGAAGTTACGTTCAGTGAAATCAGAAGCAACACATTAGCTACAATTGGGGCCACGTACGGGAAATAATGGTCATAATTGCTCAATAACTTCAAACGTAGTTGTGGAATTTTAAATCCAAGACAATTATCTAAAAGTAACATTAGTTTAACAATAAAGGTCACATATCGAGAATTCAACGTCTCGAGCGAAAATTATATATATCATCAACTGTTCAAAACTAATTTTACAATCATAGCATAATGCAATGGATGCCACACAACAAGAAAAATGATACACGATCAATTCGGAACGGAAAGAACAATTTAAAGAGAAATTTTATGGTATGTTTGATTGTAAAATTTTCGTGGAAATGACTCTTTTTCACTCGAATTTCAACTTTTGGAGTGTTTGATTGTCAATTTTTTATATGAAGAATACTTTTCAACTTTTTGAGAAATGTAATTTAAGATCACGTAGTTACTTAGAAATGCATGGTTTTTTTGCAATTTGTTGACCGCGAACTTCATTGGTTCTTCTTTTTGTGATTGGGTTGCTCACTTTGGGCCTTTTGTTTTGGTGGATTTATTTGGTGTTGCTAAGTTATTGGTTGGAGTAGGTGTAAAATGAGTTGAGCTTTACGTCGAGGGACACTATAAAATACGTAAGTTCTACATCGCCGGAGTACAAACAAAATTTGAATTGTACGACAGTTTTTTTTTTCCTTTCTCTTCCTTTGATATTTAATTTATAGCAAGGGCATAACAGTCATTCCAATTATTTTTTTTTAGTTTTTAACTGTCAAACTAATGGTTTCCGTTAGTGAGAATACAATCTCACGCACATTCTTTAATAGGTCGAGAAGTCAAAACCTCATTTTTAAAGGTTAGACAATCGGTCTCACACTAGCTGAAATATTGGAGAACCCACCCTTATTAATCAGGGAGATGCTACATGTACATTATGGATCATATAATGGTGTCCATAATGTACATGTGGCGCCCCCTATTGGGGGGAGCACCTGGCCCACAGGCACTCCCCCAATAGGGGGGTGCCACATGTACATTATGAACACCATTATGTGATCCATAATGTACATGTAGCATTATTCTATTAATCATATCCGCTCGACTTTGAAACATTAATATCTTTTCATTTTCACAGTATAAGTGCATTGGCCATGAGCATTAAACCTACATATATAGAAAGATGAACTATCTTTTTCGACAATTTTTCGCTATAATTCTATTCGATTTAAAATGAGATTGTTTAGAATGACCGTTCAAATGTCGACTCAATGAGAAATATATATTGGCATTTCAATTAATGACTTAACAAGGGAGAAGAGCGATAATCTTCATCTCCAGAGAGAGAAACGTTATTAAATTAAGTATTATTAATTGTATTAAAGAGCTATCAAAACACTTTTCAAATGGTAATACACATTATACATAATTGTAAGTTTAATTTCGTCAAATTCAAATGTTTTCAAAATTGGACAGATTTCAAAAGGATAATTATATTGACACCACAATTTTTATTTGATACATCATATTTTACGCCATTTCAATAGACTTTTGGACATAAAAATGTGTTAACTAATGAAAAATTTGAAGATAAAAATGACACAAAAAATTGAAAAGGACAAAAATATTAAAATGAGCAAAAATAAAGAACCTAAATGTAATTAAAATATGGCGTGAAATAAATAAACGAACTACGATATAGTGCCACATGGGCACTGACAGTGCCAGGGGCCGCATTAGATAAACTCTAAATAAAAATCGTAACATGAATATAATTACCCATTTCAAAAATGCACGATGAAAAGTAGACATTTTTGTGCAATTTCCTCATGCGTACATTCGAAGGTGACACACCGAATGACAATCCCTACCCAAGAGGGAAGGCCGCGTGTGCCGGATGTAAAGACAGCAGAACCAGTGGTGGACCCACATGGGGTCATGTGACCCCACAATTTTTTATTTTTTTTTTTGAGTTTTTTTTTTCTAACCTAAACATTTTTGAAAACTCATTTTTGACCCCACAAATTTTTTTTTCTTGGTCCGCCCCTGAGCAGATCCCAATAAATAATGCGTATATGATTATTGTTCTTTAATTTCCCATATCTTCCTAACTTTGACATGGTCGTGGACCAATTATAATTCACGACAAAATTGATGATTTCAATATGTAATTACTTAGCGATGTCACTTTAGTCACATTTAACCGTGTCTAATGTTTAATGGTTTATCACAATTAGAAATTAACAAAAGTAACCAAGAATCGTGGAGAACTTTCGCAATGAAGAAATTCATGCAAATATGTTCAATTACATAAAAATAAAATTTTAAAAAATGGGACCGAACATGAAGTTAGAACATGTTTGACAATCATTATTGTAGAAAAAAAATTTGAATAGTGATTTTATGAGAATACGAGGTTAGAAAGTAAAGAAGAGTTTTTAGTATACATGTAGAATATTTTATTGTATGAACGTGTATTTGAAAACGATCTTATAGCAAACCATAAAATAAATTAATAGGTGTCAAACGTACACTTAATCGTCACATTGAATTTTGTCGATAATTTTAGTAATGAAAATAAGAGCGTGTTTGGTGGAGATTAAAATCGGATTAAAATTGAAAAACTAGCCATTATTGTTGACTTTTATTAGACGAGTGAGATCCAATAACGGCTATATTTTCAATTTTAATATCTACCGAACACGCTCTGAATAAAATGATCAAATACATCATATGCTAACTCAAATTTCAATATTATTAAACTATCACATCAAATTAATCATGCGCTAGTTTGTCTCTCGTTCTTTTAAAATTCTATTTTCTAAGCTCATTTTAAACCATGCATTCATACAATAAAATATTACACACGCAAATCCAAAATTTTCTATACTTTTTAACTACTCATTCTCAAATTCGTTATTTAAAACAATGTTTTTTGAAAAAAAATGATCACCAAACATGAGCTTAATAAAAATGGATGAAATCGTTAACTTAACGTGGCCCAAAACATTTAGTGCCTATTTGAGCTCCATTTTTATTCCAAGAATGTATTTTGTGATAGTAGATTAATGGAGAATGTGTGATTAAAAAATAAGGAACATCTTTGAATTTGTGTGCAATATAATTTTATTGAATAATGTGTGATTGAAAAGAAAAGAAAAAATATATATTTTGAAAACAATGTGAATCAAACAAACTCTTAAGTGAGTACTTATTATTGCGAGAGATGTGCCATCAAAATTAATAGCACAAAAAAGAAGAGAAAATTGGAATCACGGGCTCCGTCGCATTGTTGAGACATTACCTCACACGGAATAATGTTATCTAACACCAATAATGTTAGAACACAAATTTAGGTAGCGTGACACGTTTTAACAAAAGTAGGGACACTAGATGTTTCAACACTAATTTGATTAGACAAGTCGATATCTGACACGTGTGCATAGTTGGATACCAGGTCATATAAATGGAGGTCATTTTGGTGAAATACATTTAAAGCCTGTTTGAGCCTCATTTTTCCTTAAAAATGCATTTTAGAATAGTGGATTGATGGAGAATGCGTTGTTAAAGAATAATCAAAACCTTTTGATTTAAGTGTAATATTATTTTATTGAAGAATATGTGGTTGAAACGAATAGAGAGAAAAATGTATTTTATAAATAACGGGGATTGAAGACTTAGTAATAAAATAATATTACATATAAATCAAAATGATAAGTAGAAATTAATGCAAAATCGACGTGTGTGTGAAAATTTATGTGAAGCATCATAAATTCATGAAGTGATTCAAAACCCAACCCTCAATAGTCAATTTCTATTTATCATTTTGATTTGCATGTAATATTATTTTATTATTGAGTCTTTAATCCCCATTATTTATAAAATACATTTTTCTCTTCACTCATTTTCAACCACACGTTCTTCAATAAAATAATATTTTTGATAGCATCAATAATTTTTTTTTTCAACCATAAATTTACGATCACATCACAAAAATAAAAAAAAAATAAAAAAGCATTAATCTCTCATAAAAAATGCGCATCAAACATACACTTACAATTATCCTATGAGGAATCATCAATTCATTAGAGGAATCTGCCAATAAGTTATTGACGCGTGTTTTTGTACCATATTCTGGTGTTAATTAATGCAGCGAATTGGGAGCGCAGTAGCCTCGTGTGAAGGACGAGTGAACGCTAGTTGAAGTCTTGACATTTTGATGCATTGAAGCCGCCTCTACACGCCTTTCTAATTTTATTTTATTTTTAATTTTCAGGTGAAAAAATATACTAATATCACATATTCCATACTTACGAGTAAAATTATAATAAGTCACTTATAATTTTTAATCAAAATTAAATTTTAATTTTAAGTACATAATCATATTGTTACTCACTTATTATTCATATTTCTCGAGTGATTCATTCTTCCTTTTATCATAACGAGATTATAGTAAATCTCATTGTCATCGTCTATTTATTACTTGGCAGTTTGACAGGAATTAAAATTGATCTAAATCAAAATTAATAATTAATTTTATTCACATATTTAATGACTTCTAACAACATATCTCATAAATTTTATCAAAATTTACTAAAAAAATAATTTTGTATCCAACCAAACAAGTGCCCAATTTCTTTTCTACTTTCTCAATGAAAGTCAAAATCACAAGTGCTTCAATTTGACAAACTTTTTACAAGTAATAATCATTCACACAAAGAAAAATAGGAATACGTTGCACCACATATTGACTTAAAAATAAATAAATCGCCACTTGATGATAAAATATTAACATAGGAAGAATGATGGCGACTGCGAATGTGTACACCAATAGTGCTATGATAAATTTACCCTTTTAAATGAGCACGTGAATCGTGATGGGCACGCACAAAGTTAAAAGGCGAAGTGGACTTAAATCATGAAAAAGGATAATTGGTGCACAAGAAAAAAAATATAGGTTAAGGGATCGGTGTCGAGGCTCGAGAGTAAAAGAATAGGACTATTTTCATAAAAGGGTCATAGTTTTGGACTATCTTTGCAAATTTGTCAGACCAGCACATTACATGAGCGAAGCCAAAGCCGACAGCACGTGCCGTACTACAGATTTTCTATTTTCTATTTTTTATATTTTATTTCCAAAGCAACAAATCAAAGTGGGCGGGTGGGGGATTAGGACGTGCCACGACAATTCCATATCCACCACTCATTTTCCTACCCTGTCCTCAACAATTTAAAAAACACCAACTAATGTCCTAATTACCCTTGCTCCTCGTTACCAAATATCATATTTCCATGTTTGGCTAATATTTATAAATAGTTTATAATCTGTCAAATTATTTTTTGTTCATATATTTCGTGAGACATGCAAACACTACACACTTATCAGTCTCTCATTTATATAATCTCAAAATCTAAAATATTTATGAATACTTTCTATATAATAGACAGACATAATTTGAAACAATGAATGCATCTTCGTACACCAAAGTTATTTTTTCTCGTGATATTCAATTTGGCTCTCTCTTTTTCATTCTTTGTGTTACATAATTATTTCGATAGTTTGTGTAAATAAAAATAAAAGTCTCACATATTGTATCAATATTGTTACGAACTGTTTGAAATATTTTGTAAAAACGGTATAATTGTACCCCTAAATATGACACGTTTGTAAAAGCGGTAAATATTTAGCTCAAAATGACACGTTTGTACTACATTACTCGATATAGATAAGTATCAAAACTTTCACATGTAAAACTATTCAAGTATTAAGCACTAAATGGATTAATTATATACAATAAAAGTATTCATATTTAAAAGAAATGAACATGAAAATCAATTACATTACATGTCTAGCAAATATCAACATAATAAAATAAGACGACGACAAAATGTGACAAAACTATGAAAACACGACACGAGAAAATCAAGTGGAACACTATGTGATTGATAGGAATGGGCTTGGTTCGAATAGAATATAAGGCTATGTTTGACATATATTCATTAACACTCAAATCATTTTTTGTCTATAAATTTGAAGGATGTACAAGTACCATACGTCTATCTCTCGATTAAGGTCTTCTCTGTCATGTCAATAGTGAGAAATTTTATCTTACCCTTTGAAAGCAGGAGATCAGATTTGCTCATTTATATTTATTTATAATTTAAATAAATCTTTTATACATACTTCCCAGCTCTACTCTTTTTTAGGGTATGTTTGATAAATATTATTGAGAAAATAATGTATTTTAAATAGTTATATGATGAGAAATATATGATTAAAAAGTAAGGAAAAATTATTGATGTAATAAAAAATGCATGTTTAAAAATATATTCTTAATCAAAATAGGTTAAAACAATGAACAGTCCCTTTCTTTAAAAAGTAAACCCTGTCACGAAAGGGTATTTCAGGTAAACTAGGACATGTGATTAGACACATGTGACGCACTTAATCAATTATATTAAAACACTAATTTTGTCCCCTTCTCTTTCCAGTTGCTGTTTTGTACATTTTGTTGGGAGTTCAACTTGTAGCTGTAGCTGCTCTATCTCTCTCTCTCTCAACTAAATTACTGTTATTGGGGTTTTCTAGAATGATTTCCCTAAGTTGCCGTATTTCCAGAATTTTCGTCTAACGGGTAATTTCCATTTCTTTAATTTTTTTCTTCCAGTTGATTCACAATTATAGTACTGTCTTGTAGTAATTGAATACTTGTTTAGGTCCTCTGTATTTATACTTAGGTGGGTGGGTTTTCTATTTCTTTTGCTTTGAGATTACCACAAACAGTTTGATGGGTGTTTTTTATTTTGATTTTATTTTAGTTTTGGGTATGTGAAGATGGGAATTTTTCCCCTTATTTATTAATTTTATTTTTTGGGGTGGGATGGGGTGGTGGCGATTCTTAGTGGCCAGAAGTAAAACATAAACTCCTGAAAAATCAAGGATTTCTATTTTAAAGTGTTCAATTATGTAATCTTTATTATGGTAAACTTTTAGATCTCATATTTTATTGCTAAATTTTGCAGACGAATAAAGGGATTTGACCTGAAAATCAGACATGAATACTGAGTTAAAATGAGATTAGTATGCATGGTAGAGACGTAAATATTGTTTTTGAGCTGTCAAATCTTGTTGAGTAAATATCAAATGAATACTTTAAGATTGACATTTCCAAAACTGTACTCATAAGTTTGTTCTATTGTATTTAGAAACATTAATTAAGGTTTAGATCAGAGGGAGAGAAAGGTTGTCCGTGTTTGAGTAGATGGGGAAGTATTAATCCTCTCATAGTTTTCATTGGCCGTAATGGTACCGTGAACTATCGAGTGTGTGAGTGATATATGACATCTTGCCTTGTGATCGTGGCATGGTTAGGTGGTTATCATAGCCCCTTAGTTGTATATTCTTCACCTTTAGCCTTCAAACTCAACATAGTTTCTAACTGAAAAAGTTAAGAGTAACGTAAAACATGCCTTTTCTTATTTTATCTATTTCCTCGACTTCTTTCTTGGGGCTTCTTTTTGCCAATTGCTATCTAATATCTTTATTAAAAACATAATTCAGCTAATTAATTATGTCTTACGATTAACTTAAGATACATTTCTCATAACAGAAAATAGGCTATCTAAGGTGTTTCATTTAACTTGTAGTTTCTGTACTGTCAAATTCTCATGTTGTAATTTTCAATATGGAGGGTATTCCTTCTTTGATTTACTTTCTTCCTCTTGTCCTTGTGTTTTTTCATTCATCATTCCTCCTTTCATCAATTCATGACCTATAGTTTTTTTCTTTTTTCATTAGTTTTATGAGATGAAAATGCGAAGATAAAATACATTCAAGTCAAAGCAAATTTCAATTAATTTGAATATTTTGTTTTGCCTGCCACACGTTTAAAATTATTCTATGTGATATTTGATGTAATATTGTAAGATGAAGTGCTTCTATTACACTGTGAAGACAGCTGGTTCCATGTGAGTCTTTTTCAACTTCAGCTGACCTGTCCTTTTTCTCCTTATTGAACAGTTGGTTATATGTTTTAATAGAAACCTTCTACTTTAAGCCTTTGGTATAATCACTTGCATTATTATTGTTGGTATGACTATTTAACAACCTTGTCCATAGTAGATAAACGAGGGATCCTTCAACTGGTGCATTATTTGTTGACTTAATCTTGGTGACCTGAATTTGAGCATTTTGCATTTCCCGTGTGCCCACTTAAAATTTACTGGTTTCTTAACGGACATCTAAATCGTTTTTGTACCAACTTCCATTTAGGGGCTAGCATTTTCAAATGGAATTTTTAACTTTGCTTTTTGGCTTTTCCTTTAATGCTAGTATTGTTAGGGTGAATTCATATCATAATTACTGTAGTTCCCTCCTCCCCCCAAATCTATTTGCTTGATTTTTCTGAGTTTTAAATATTTGGTCATTTTCAGTTGTCTCTACTGAGGGATTCCAGTAAGTGATAGTTTTACACATAGGCTTCCTTATAAATAGATGTTTTATTTCTCATATTTGAATATATGTTATTGTTTTCTCTTTTTCATCTTCCCACTGTTTCTTAACATGTGCAATATATGACTGCATGAGTTCCAATGAAAACAAATGAACGATCCTTTTCACCTTGATTTTGAGTGCAATAATAATCCATGCACGTTACATGCTTATAAGCGACCACCTGTATCCGTCCCTGCTGTCGTGGTGATGAAGTAATGGGAAACTATCTTATTTTATGGTGTCTTTCGGAATCTGGTGAAAAACTGACCTCAAATTTGGTATATATTGCCAGGGATGTGACAATATGGTAATATTCTTCTTTGCACCGTCAATGTTACATATATTGTCGTTAACTATTCCTTCTATCCCAGTATAAGGAATTAATAGCACCTAGCTGGTTGCTGCTATGTTCTGAAGCTAAATGGGCCAACTTGTGACCTTTGGATTAAGGTTTACTCGCAGATTACCTGGCTAGCGATACCCCCATATATTGTCCTGAAGAAACTTGTTAATTGGGGTTTTTAAAGCTTCGAATTTTACTAATGGTTAAGGCTGGACAAAACTCCCTAACCGAACCGAGCGGTTCTTCATAAATTAAATACTTGAACAGGTATTTGAATCGAGAACCGATGGGTTTGGGTCGGTTCTTGGTTCTTGGTAATAATTTTTTAATTTTTTTTATATTGAATTAATTAATTTTTTTTAATTTTTTTTGAACAAATTAGCATCTTAATTAAACAAACTAGCCAAGTCCAGCCAAATTAATTTTTTATTAGCTTAACATTTGGGCCTTATCCTTTCCCTTCCCCCTTTCATTCCAATTTCATTTGGTAAGCAGTACGCCCACTCCCGTATAAACCCAAATCATTTGATAATTTTAAAACCTACATCCCTATTCCCAAATCGATTTTGAAGCTCCTTCATTTCATCAGCGGCGGTAGCTACTGATTAAATCTATGTGTACATTATAAGCATTAAAATGGAATTTGAAGCTCCTAATTGGACAACAGTGACAACTTGTTATTTATATGTTTTTAAATTGAGCTGTGTTAATTTGTAAAAGTTACGAATAAACATGTCATTTATTGTATTTATGTAGTGTTGTTGACTTGCTGTAAATGTTAAAAAATTTAATTATGATACGGAACCGAACCAAACCCGAACAGTTCTATAATTATATTTGGACCCGACGGTTCCGTTTATTAAATACCGAGAATTTTGGGTTGGGTTCGGTCAGAACTGACCGAATCGACCCATGTCCAGCTCTACTAATGGTTAGTGTCAATTAAATGGCAAATCGTATTTTTATATTTTGCAGTTTTTTTCCTGTTCTCATTTCATTTTCAAATAAATATATAATAATATTTTTTATGGCCAAGTCGTGCACCTGAGAATTTTTACTCTATCCAAATTAATCAGTTGCCCTCTCCCTCTTCTTTTTCAGTTCTTTTTTTGGTTTTAAGATCCATTTACTTTTTCTCTGCCTAAATGAATTGACTCTAATAGTAAGTCTGCAGTTATTGATTGTCTGTTTTTGGCGAACATTTTAGAGCTTTCAGCATTCTCTGCTGTATAAGCATTAATAGTTTGGCATTATGTTCCTTCTTCTGTCAGGTCAACGAATCTTGGAAGATTTTCCACTACGCAAGACTGGTGGGTAGGTTTCTGTCGCAAAAATGTTATCATATTCTCTTCATAATGCAGTGCTTTGAGAAGAATACCCAGTGCTTCCACAAGACATTCATATAATGGACAGGTCAGACACCTCAGGTTTTGTGAGTGGTGGAGGTAGTTTGTTCAGATTTACATCACTTGCCTTTTTCATTTTGATTTATGGATATTCCTGCTAGAATGTTAGTTTCTTCTGCTACCTGGCCCATCATTCCTACGGTATAATATACATCATGATGAATTTTAATACGAATCGCAAGTGTCCCTCTTGGAACCGTGAGCTGAGGAAGAACGGAAATATTGGAGATACTGCTTTACTTTTGGATTGTTTTGGCTATGAAGGACGTGATACAGCTACATTTGGGAGCAGTCGAACGAAAGATGGAGGACAGAGTCTCTATAAAAATGCTTCTGATGATGGGTGCAAATTAGTGCTTGGATTGGGTCCAACACCTAGTACATATTCTGATGATTATTGTGCAGCTCGGGGTAATAAAAACAAAGGTTCGACAACCATATTTACTCAGGGATTGGCATCTGACTATGATTCGATTCTAAAACTAGGACTGTCTGGGGACACAGATGACGTTTCGAATGTACTTGAATTTTCTGCTTCTACGCAGAATGTTTCTGATTCACTTCATCACCAGGATCGAATGTTTTCAGATGGTCATAGGCTTGCAACCCTTGTTGTTGATGAGGGTTCTACGTCAGCCAAGAAATCCGGTGGCTATATGCCGACACTACTTTTGGCTCCTAGAATGGAAAGTAATAAAATTTCGTTGATGACTGATGAGGTTTCAAATATTGGTGCAAAATCCCATTGCCAGGTTTCCGAGCTCAGTGCTGAACCTTCTAGCATCTCTAATTATTCGATGAGCACCATATCTGAACCTACTCTAGCTGGGGCATCTTCAGACCACAGATCTAGCAAACTAAAAAGATGCAAGTTTACTGGATGTACAAAAGGAGCACGAGGGGGAACGGGTCTTTGTATTGGTCATGGGGGTGGACAGAGATGCCTGAAACCTGGATGCAATAGAGGTGCTGAGAGCCGAACTGCCTATTGTAAAGCCCATGGAGGAGGCAGGAGGTGTGAGCATCTTGGATGCACTAAAAGTGCTGAAGGGAAGACAGACCACTGCATAGCGCATGGTGGTGGAAGAAGATGTGGGTATCCAGGAGGGTGCACTAGAGCTGCCCGTGGAAAGTCTGGTCTTTGCATCAGGCATGGTGGGGGTAAGAGGTGTAAGGTGGAAGGTTGCAGTCGAAGTGCTGAGGGACAGATTGGCTTGTGCATCTCCCATGGTGGTGGACGACGATGCCAATTCCTGGGTTGTAGCAAGGGTGCGCAAGGTAGCACCACGTTTTGCAAAGCACATGGTGGTGGAAAACGGTGCATATTTGCAGGGTGCACCAAAGGTGCAGAGGGGAGTACGCCTCTCTGCAAAGGGCATGGTGGTGGAAAACGCTGCCTCTTTGATGGTGGTGGGATATGCCCAAAAAGTGTGCACGGAGGTACCAATTTCTGTGTTGCTCATGGTGGTGGAAAAAGGTGTGTTGTTCCAGGCTGCAGCAAGAGTGCTCGTGGACGAACTGATTGCTGTGTCAGGCATGGTGGAGGAAAGCGCTGCAAATTTGAAAACTGTGGAAAGAGCGCTCAAGGTAGCACCGACTTCTGCAAGGCGCATGGTGGTGGAAAGAGGTGCAACTGGGGAGGTGGAAAATGTGAAAAGTTTGCAAGAGGAAAGAGTGGGCTATGTGCTGCACATAGCAGCCTGGTTCGGGGACGAGCAACAAACGGAGGAGGAATGCTTGGGCCTCGACTCTTCCACGGATTGGTACCAGCTGCCTCTACTGCTAGGAGCAGCTTCGACAACACTAGTTCTTCATCTGGAGTTAGTGTGATCTCGGATTCTCCCGATTCACTTGAAAAACCAGCAAAAAGGTCACACCTTTTACCTCCTCAGGTATTGGTTCCTTTGTCGATGAAGGCCTCATTTTGTCCCGAGAAGCAAGTGGAAATGAACAATACCAGCAACCTTGACAGTACCAGTGCTGGAAAGAGCTTGGATTGTGTGGTTCCGGAGGGAAGGGTGCATGGTGGTGGACTCATGTCCTTACTTGGGGGAAACCTGAAGAATGCTATTGATGGGGATTTGAGTTGGTTTTAGAAAAATCTTCGACTTGGGTTTATGTGTTAGTATTTTGAATAATTTACTGTTGTAACTGTGTATGTAATTTTTGAAAATTGTCAAGTTGATACCCTGTAATTTGGTATTGTATGTTGGTAATAGGATTTTTATTCACATTGTACTTTGAATGTTTGGGTATTTTTGTAATTATACAGCTTATTCTTTAGGTAATGGTTTCGCATTCATGAATTCTCTAATGCTTAAAAAGTTGTACACTTGGTCGAAGTTTATTAATATAACTAGTAAATTCTGAGCTGGTTCATTCGAGTAGAGTTTAGATCTGAAGTTGAGGTCTCCGTGAAGTCGAAATTTTGACATCCATATAAATAATGAGCAATGTTGTTTAGCTCTACTAATATTCAACACCAATTTAGATGTCACGTGACCAAAAGAATAATCTAATATGTACAAAGTGGAAATCATCTCCATTCGTGTAGTAGATGGTGTGAGATAAAATGATAAAACCAATTAAATGTATAAATACGAGATCTATTTTATTGACCATATCATTTAGAGGGTATTTGGTGGGAATTAAAATTAGGTTTTTAGAAGATTGTGATAAAAAAAATTTGAAATGTGGTTGAAAAGTTGTGGGACCCATGAAAGATGTGGTTAAATATTGATTGTTTGACTTTGATTTTGATTAAAATCAGATTTTAATTCAAACCAAACATGGACTTAATTTCATCTCACTTTGAGGATCATACTCAAGGCCCGTTCGGTAGGAATTAAAATTGAAAAACTAGTCGTTATTGTTGACTTTTATTAGACAAGTGGGACTCAATAACGACCATATTTTAAATTTTAATTGAATTTTAATCCCTATCGAACGGGGCCTCATTTTGTACATGATTTTTAGGGTCAACAATTTTGGAAAGAGTCTTGCGGTAGATCTATTAAAAACTGAAAGGATGACTCTATTAAGAAGGTATGGAACTTTTCGACGTACTACTGAAACTCACAAGCACATTTCATCGTGAGTAATGTTATTCATTCTTATCGGTGCTTAGCACCCGTCTATATAGTACTGAAATCACTTTATTGAACCATATAACAATAATTCCACTATCACATAGATAGATACTAAGCACTTGTGATATTGAATATAATAATTATTATTATTATTAAGCCTTCGTTTGTTTATCATTTTTCATGCATAAAAATGAAAAATATGATCGTTATCCATCACATCAAGTCATCAATTTTGAATTTCTATCTCTAGTGCGAGATCAAATAACAACTATATTTTTCATTCTCATTCTACAATAATGAGAATCAAACATAGGTTAAATGATATAGCATTATTTTTCCTTTAAATGCAAGGGTGGATGGTCTTGGACCTATAAAAAGTTACATTTACTTTTCTCAAGTATATCACTTCCTTCTGTTATTGTGAGGATTTCAAATACAGATATGGCGCCCTTCTGCATGTACACATGCATAATAGTTGAAGAACATCAGGTTTGAATTCCTTAATGTAACTTGAAGTCGCAATTCGTGCAAAATTTCTGAATTTCCGATGTAATTTCGATTACGTTAACAAGAATTCGTAGATACAAGTTCAATTTCATTCACTTGTAACAGTAGAAAGAGAACTCCATGGAAAACCTTCATAGTTCCTCGAAAGCCTCAACGCACCAGTCCTTGAACTACAGCGATTCATCAATCAATATAAAAGATTTCGTTGGCCGTCGTTATCTGAAGTTGCGACGAAGTGCAATCTCCGATCCTTACGCTTCCGATGGCTCTAACTCTCCATCACCGCCGAAGTATCTCAATTCCACCTCGCTGGCGACGGCCTTCAGTAAGTACTTCTCGCCGCTGGCGGCGATTGAGAACCTGGAGTCCCCACCGGTGAAGCTCGAGAAGGATGTGCTTGTGATGGACGAAAGTTTGGTACGGAAGTTTAATAAAGGCGGCCGTAGTGGTGGAATTAGGGTTAGGCCACTGCCGATATCATCTGAATCCGGTGGCTGCAGGGAAATTGAGAGCACTATTGGTAGGGGCTTTGACTACAGAACTGAAATGTGTTCGTTTTGGGAGGATTCCGGTATATGCCGATTCGGTTCCAAATGCCAGGTCACTCTTCTTCCCTCTCATCATGAAGTATCATAACGGAAATGTTTTCAGATTAATTTCTTGTTTCTTCATTGTTTTGTTGAGTACTTATTAACATGCTTTAATTGTACTACCATGTGGTTGAATGAAGATTATACTATTTTGATGTGTGCTCACCATATAATTGTAATGCAATTGCATTTATTCCCAGTTGAACAGTTCGCTCACGGGAAAGAAGAGCTCCGTCCTATTCATTTCTCAGGCAAGAGTAAATTTGAGGTAGGAATAAAACTGATAAAATGTTTTTCTTGATTAATCCTCTTAACATCAATTTAAAAATTAAAATCAATTGAACTAAGAAGTGGTGATTTCGTATATGATTTCTTGTAACATATTTTGTGGCTTATGCAATTTTGTAGGCACCAATCAGCAAATCATCCAACAATTCAGGTGGATCAGGATCATTGTCACATGGCTCAAAGTGCCTCTTTGTTCATCACAAAGTCAAAGCAGCAGTAGAAGCCCTCTCTCCACCACTGCCAATACCAATGGCCTTACCAACATTATCCACCAAATTAGAACAAACATCTGGTGCCGTTGGGAGAAGCAGAACCCCAATTACTGCATCCACAAACTCAGATTGGACTCCTCTTGACGATGGTATAGCTGCCTCTTTATCTTCTGGTTCGTTTGAGGAAAATAATCCCTCAAAAGAAGACATGGATGCTTACATACGGAGGAGGCTCTATGTTACCCATTCTAGGAAAAGATTGCCGGTGTTTCTAGAATTCTGCCAGGAGTAGATGCTTTTACTAAAAAAATCTGCATGATATAACTCGGTTTTGGTTGCAGAACCAAGGTAAAATAGACTTATCATACTTGCCACTGCTTTAGAAGAAACATGTTTTGCTTTGGGTTTACAGATATTTGTTTTTGGAACAGTTTATAGGATGTAGCACGTAGACTGGAGTTTAATGGACTGTGTGATTAACAGTTCACATTATACTTGACTGATAATAGACAGTATTCTTGTCTGATACCATGTGCATATTAGTACCTTGAGGTGAAGAATATATCTTCTAAACTTGTGTATATTGAAAGTTCATACTTGACCCACTATAAAACTCGAGACTAGCTTGCCTCTTTCTTTATGTTCTTGTGCTTGTATATGTGCCTTTTGGGTCTAGATTTTCTATTTCTCTTTGTTCCTGGAGAAACCCATGACGATATTTCATAGCAGTGCTTTCTCTGATTGATTGGGCGAGCATCCTTATTTGATTGGCAATCTAGCATTCTGCTGCTTCATTTTGCTTCTGTAGCTTTTTGGTGCCATTTAAGTCATTTGACAGGTGGAACGTAGTGTTTTGAAGATATGTATTGCATCTGATATGGCTCATTGGCTTATTTGTTAGCCCTTTGGTAATATCATGTTCAACTTGCTAATTTTTACGAAGCCAATGTCTGGGAGATGCATTTAGCTTGCCGATGATCTGTGACATAATTGGAAGGAAATAACAAAGGTTGAATTGAAAGTCTCCTTTGAAATAGGTTTACTGCATTTTTAGATATTGGACAAAAGTTCTGGTTGGAGGATGTTATGCATAGATGAAATTTATGTTTTATTTATTTTTGAATTAGTCTAGTGTTGTAGTAATGGGTTGATTTGATATGAGTAGTTTTAATTAAAATTTTCATTATTTTAGTTTTAGGAGATACAAACTAGCTAGTGTCATGGAGCCCAGTTAGCTATGTAATTTTAGGAGAATTAACCTATTTCTACAATCATGATCGACCATCATGATTAAATATGACGATGTCAAGATTGTCAAATAATGAAGTAGCATGATTCATTTTAGGAGAGGCAACTGGATAATGAAGATGACAAGTGGACAATGAAGAACCAAACCCCATCCAAAGGACAGAATCACAACATCACAGTAGTATCACACAGAAACAAGTCCATTCCTCTGCCAAATGAATCTCACTGCACTCTCTTTTCCTTTCTCATTCCATTCATACCCATCTTCCTCCCACATCAAATCTATCAGTTCAAGACCACCTAATGCTTCCTCACAGCAAATCTCCCTGGACTCTCCTCCAACCAACAGCAACAACCCAAGTTCTTCCCCTTCAACCGGAGTAGTTGTCATTGGCGCTGGGCTAGCCGGCTTGGCCGCTGCGACTCGGCTTCACGCTGAGAAGATCCCATTCCTCCTCCTGGATGCATCCGACGCCGTCGGTGGCCGGGTGCGCACAGACTTCGTCGACGGCTTCATTCTTGATCGTGGGTTTCAAATTTTCATCACTGCTTATCCTCAAGCACAAAAACTTTTAGATTACCAAAGCTTGAATCTTCAGAAGTTTTACTCTGGGGCGCAGGTTTACTATGATGGAGGATTTCACGTTGTAGCCGACCCATTGCGTCATTTTTCGGATTCTTTACAGAGTTTTGCAAACCCCATTGGTAGTGTTTTTGATAAAATATTGATTGGGTTGACTAGAATTAGGGTTTTGACACAGTCAGATGATGAAATTTTGATTGCCGAGGAGGTGAAGACGATTGATTTGTTGAAGAAAATTGGGTTTTCGGATTCGATTTTGGACCGATTTTTTCGACCCTTTTTTGGGGGGATTTTCTTTGATAGGGAGCTGGAAACCACGTCACGTCTTTTCAATTTTATATTCAAATGTCTGGCTCTCGGAGATAACACCCTCCCGGCGAATGGCATTGCCGCAATTCCCGAACAATTGGCGGGTAAATTGAACCCTAATTCAGTTCTACTGAATTCGAGGGTAGTTGCGATAAATCAGGAGTCGGAGAAGGGTATAACTGTAAATTTGGAAAATGGGGAGGTCATCAGGAGTGAACTAGGAGTGATATTGGCAGTTGAAGAGTTCGAAGCTGTTAAGATTTTGGCAGGGAAATGGGATCCGGGTCGGGTGAAGAAGCCTGTTCGGAGCACCGTTTGTTTGTATTTCTCGATGGATAGTGACAAGGTCCCGGTTAAAGACCCGGTTTTGTTCTTAAATGGCTCAGATCGAGGGATTGTAAATAACATGTTTTTCGCGACCAATGTTGCCCAGTCGTATGCCCCACCTGGCAAGGCATTGGTATCAGTGTCTCTTATTGGGCTGTATGATGATGTGTCCGATGAAGAGTTGGTGGAGACGGCGGTGAAGGAGTTGTCGGGGTGGTTTGGGGAGGCAGTGGTTGGTTCGTGGAGTTATTTGAGGCTGTACAGGATCGCATTTGCCCAGCCAAACCAATGCCCGCCCACGGATTTGAGGAAGAGCCCGAGAGTAAATCCCGGATTGTATATATGTGGAGATTATGTAACAAGTGCCACATTTGATGGAGCTTTGGTTTCAGGATGGAGAGCGGTCGAAGCTTTGTTGAAAGATAAGGCCGTGGTTAAAGTATGATGAAACCATTTTCCTTTGATTTGCTGTTTAAATTTGTACCTTAACATGATTCATGTAATTTTTATATAATTCTTATAATGATTATCAATTCTTTCTAACTAGTGGATCATAGTTTGGCTCTATGCAAAAATAGTAGATATTCATTTGATTCTCCTTTGGTTGCTTAATCATAGTGTTGCATGAGAAGAATCATGCTATGTAAACAGGTTCAATGACAGAATTTAAAATAGGGGAACACGTGTCATTTTTTCATTTGACAGTTAAATAAATAAAGCAGCCATACAATGTAAACAGGTTGAGTGACAGAATGATTGATTTGACTCCTATAATGAGTAATATTTCGAAATCTTGTTAACATAGATTATAAGGTGGTTGTCCTTTTTTTAGAGCATTCAATGTGCAATAGGCTAGTTGGGTCAAATTTGATGTCTAGAATAAGATATTTCGATTAAAGAGATGACACCGCATGTCTCTTCATTCAATGGACATCATTTCACAGTTAATACTATAAATATTCCTCCCTTGTGTCATTTGGGGTAATGCAAATACATCTACTGTAAGCTATATATTTTCTCCTCGAGTAAAATGTTTGGTTAAAAAAGTTAGATGCTTGATTTTGACTTTTAGTTTGGTTTTTGTTGATCGTTCCTTATAGCGCGATTCTGCTCATATATCCGAACATATTTGTTTCTTATTATAAAGTTTCTTCCACATTCAAATTCGAAATATCATCGACTAGTAATATGTCCAAACATGGTGGAATTAGCTTGCGTGGATTCGATTGAGCCCGATATCTATTGTTAGTATCAACAATACAAAAAATGTGGTCAACAAACTCAATTTCCTTGTGATTCGCCAAATCACATCGATAAAACCTGTTTGTGATCATGCTTTCTGTACAAAGGTATAGGTAAATCATTTATTTGTTTCAATGTATCAAAACTAGTGGATCATCTAGCTGGACCTAGCTGGCAAGAAATCACGTTGATGTGCTGAATTAGTAATGTTGATAGCTTAGTTTGTTAATTTCAGTTGTAACTAACTTTCCCGCCTATTTTTCATTTCCCGCCTTCAGCTTCCATGTCTGTATTTATAAGGGCAAACTTTCCTTTATTCATTAACAAAGTTGAATAATATTTTCACTCTCAATATCTCTCTTTTCCGTATTATGGTATCAGAGCATATTGAATTTCACAATTGATTTCCGCTGATTAATCATGGCAACTGATCCAATTCAAATTTCAAACTCTTCGGTGAGCAATTCCGCAGCTGAAGATGGTTCCAGTCCATACTACCTTCATCATTCAGACAACCCTGGACTCACGCTGGTTTCGCAGCAATTGATCGGTGAGAATTACATTTCTTGGAGTCGCGCTATGTCTATAGCCTTATCAGTGAAGAACAAGATTGGATTCATTGATGGTTCTATCACTCGACCTGAAAATAACGCTGAACTTCTCAATTCCTGGATCCGGAACAACAATATGGTTATCTCATGGATCCTCAATTCTGTATCAAAGGATATTTCTGCGAGCATAATATATTCTGAATCTGCTCATGATATCTGGACTGATCTGAAGGAACGATTTCAACAGAGAAATAGTCCTCGAATTTTTCAGCTAAGGCGAGATCTAATGAATCATACACAGGGACAGATGTCGGTTAGTGTTTATTTCACCAAGCTGAAAACCATATGGGAAGAGCTTAGCAATTACAGACCCTCTTGCTCGTGTGGAAAGTGCATTTGTGAAGGAAATAAGAAGCTGATGGAGCACTACCACATGGAATATGCTATGTCATTCCTAATGGGATTGAATGATTCCTATGCTCAAGTAAGGGGACAGATACTGCTTATGGATCCCATTCCCCCAATAAATAAGGTGTTCTCTCTCATTTCTCAAGAAGAACAACAAAGGGGCATAAATCTGAATACTGGAACCACTGATTCATTGGCTTTCTATGCCAAAACTGATGATAGAAAGCCAACATTGGGGCAATCCTATAACAGGAATCAGAGGAGAGAGAGACCTATTTGCACCTATTGTGGGTATGGAGGTCACGGAGTTGACAAATGTTACAAACTCCATGGTTATCCACCTGGATACAAAACCAAGCAAAGGACAAGTTCAGGTAATCAATCTGGTTATAGGTCAAATGGTGTGACTAACCAGATTTCTGATTCACTTACAGGCCAATCTGATGGAAATGTTGGAAACTTTGTACAAACCTTGAATTCTGATCAGTACAAACACCTGATGAATATGTTGAGCACGCATCTTGTTGCTGCAAAAGTAGGAGATGCAAAAGTAGGAGATGAGATTACTAAATCAGATAATGTATCAGGTATATGCTTGTCCATTTCGAAAAATAAGATACTGAATTCTGATAAGTACTGGGTTATAGACTCTGGGGCCACTAGCCACGTCTGCTTCAATCGTAAATCGTTCAATACATTGAGAGCAATACAAGGTGCCTATATCACATTGCCTAATCAAACCAGAATATCTGTTCAGTTCATTGGTACTATTAAAATAAATTCTGAACTGATCCTTCAGGATGTGTTGTTTGTGCCTCAGTTCAAATTTAATTTGTTATCCATTAGTGCCTTGACCAAGGATTCAGATATAAGTATCAGATTTTTCACTGACTTTTGTGATATTCAGGATCTGTGCAATTGGAGGATGATTGGCAGGGCTGATATGATCAATGGACTTTACATCATTAATGCTGAAGTTGATGTATTGAAGAATTTTTGTAATTCAGTTGATTGTAACACTCCTAAATCAACTAGTGATCATGCTTGTTCTGTAGTAAATAAGGTGACCACTGATGTTTGGCACTATAGATTGGGACATTTATCTTTTAAGAGATTGGAAATGTTGAAGGATCATTTACAATTCAAAAGTAGCAAAACTGGTTTTACTCCTTGTTACATCTGTCCACTTGCTAAACAAAGGCGTCTGTCTTTTAGTTCTAACAATCATTTATCAGCACAGCCCTTTGATCTCATCCATTGTGATGTATGGGGTCCCTATAGCTCTCCCACTCGTGATGGCCATAAATATTTCCTAACGATTGTGGATGACTGCACTAGATTCACTTGGGTTTATCTGATGAAGCAGAAATCTGATGTGCTAGACATCATCCCCAAGTTTTTCAGCCTTATTGAAACACAATTTGGCAAAACCATTAAATGTTTCAGATCTGATAATGCACCAGAATTACGATTCAAGGAGTTTTTCAGTCAAAAGGGGGTGTTACACCAATTTTCTTGCCCTGAATGTCCTGAACAGAATTCAGTCGTTGAAAGAAAACACCAACATTTACTAAATGTAGCAAGAGCCTTATTCTTTCAGTCACAAATTCCTGTCTCATTCTGGGGGGGATTGTGTCCTTACAGCCACTTACTTGATAAATCGATCTCCTTCACCTATTCTTCAGAATAAAACCCCATTTGCCCTGCTTTATCATGCATCAGTGGATTACAACTTCCTTAAGGTTTTTGGTTGTCTATGTTTTGCTTCTACCATTGCCTCTCATCGTTTGAAGTTTCATCCTAGAGCAAAATCGTGTGTCTTCATTGGATATCATCCTGGTATAAAAGGGTACAGGTTATATGATATCATTTCCAAAACTATTTTCATTTCTCGAAATGTGATTTTCCATGAACATATCTTTCCTTTTCATTCCATCTCAAAGTCACCTGAAGTTATTGACTCTTTTCCTAACCTGGTATTACCTAATCCCATTGCTGTTATGCCTACTGATGATAATAGCACTTCCATTCATGGTAATATATCATCACAGAATGCAGATACTTCAAACCACACCTGCCATGATGATGACTTTAATCATCCTACTCATACTGATAGTTCAAACCTTAACAGCAATAGTGCTCCTTCAGTTCCTGCTCTCAGAAGGTCACTAAGGATCAGCAAAACACCATCCTACTTGCAAGAGTTTCATTGTAATCTCCTCTCTAATTCAGCCCTTCTATTGCTCACTCATCTCACCATTATCCTCTCAGTCACTATCTGTCTTATTCAAAATTTTCCCCTTCACATACAAATCTTATCTTAAGCATATCATCAAATCTTGAACCACAATTCTATCATCAAGCAATGCAAGAAGCTCATTGGAGAGATGCCATGGCTGTTGAGCTTGATGCTATGGTTTCCAACAAAACTTGGTCTATTACAGCACTGCCTGAAGGAAAGCATACTATAGGGTGCAAATGGGTTTATAAAACCAAATACAGGTCTGATGGGAGTGTTGAACGGCACAAAGCACGCTTAGTTGCAAAAGGTTTTACTCAGCAAGAAGGGTTAGACTTCTTGGAAACATTTTCTCCAGTTGCTAAAATGGTAACAGTTAAACTTCTCCTAGCTATTGCTGCCATGAACAACTGGCATCTCATTCAGTTGGATGTGAATAACGCTTTTCTCCATGGTGATCTCTTTGAGGAGATCTACATGGACTTGCCTCTGGGTTATAAACCTTCAAATTCGTCTGGCAGACAGGGGGAGCGATTGGTATGTAAGCTGCATAAGTCCATTTATGGTTTAAAGCAGGCCTCACGACAGTGGTTTTCAAAGTTTTCTCAGGCCCTTATCCTCCACGGTTTTCATCAGTCCAAGTCTGACTATTCCCTTTTCACAAAAGGAGCTGGAGACAAATTCGTGGCTTTACTAGTGTACGTTGATGACATAGTCATCACAGGATCAGATTCAACCATTATTGCAGACTTAAAGGGTTTTCTTCATAATCAGTTCAAACTTAAGGATCTTGGAAATCTCAAGTTTTTTCTTGGATTAGAAATTGCGCGATCACGAAGTGGCATTGTGATGTCTCAACGACATTATGCTCTTCAACTTTTAGAAGACACTGGTTTCATAGGCTGTAAACCTGCTGTGGTGCCAATGGATCCCAAAGTTCGCCTGAACTCCTTTGAGGGGGAGTTATTAGAAGATAGCTCTATGTACAGAAGACTGATTGGGCGTCTATTATACTTAACAGTCTCTAGGCCAGACATTACTTTCGCGGTTCATAAACTGAGTCAATTTGTATCACAACCTCGAAAGCCTCACTTAAATGCCGTTCATCATCTACTACAATACATTAAAGCCACACCAGGACAGGGTCTACTATTCTCAGCTGGTGCATCTTTTCAGTTACGTGCCTATGCCGATGCTGATTGGGGTTCGTGTTTGGACTCAAGGAAATCTGTTACTGGATTCTGTGTTTTCCTTGGGGATTCGATGGTATCTTGGAAGGCAAAGAAGCAAACCACCATATCAAGATCATCTGCGGAAGCTGAGTACCGGGCTTTAGCATCTACTGCCAGTGAACTAGTTTGGATACAGCAATTACTTCGTGACTTTCATGTGAACATTGAAGAACCTGCTTTGATCTTCTGTGATAACCAGGCTGCAGTCCATATAGCTACTAATCCCATCTTCCATGAGCGTACTAAACACATTGAAATAGACTGTCATTTTGTACGAGACAAAATCAATGAAGGAACGATCAAGTTGCTACCAGTTAGGACCAGTCACCAGTTAGCAGACATATTCACAAAACCTCTGCCTGCATCTGTGCTGATTCACTTGATGTCCAAGATGGCTATAATTAACCTTCATAGTCCATCTTGAAGGGGAGTATCAAAACTAGTGGATCATCTAGCTGGACCTAGCTGGCAAGAAATCACGTTGATGTGCTGAATTAGTAATGTTGATAGCTTAGTTTGTTAATTTCAGTTGTAACTAACTTTCCCGCCTATTTTTCATTTCCCGCCTTCAGCTTCCATGTCTGTATTTATAAGGGCAAACTTTCCTTTATTCATTAACAAAGTTGAATAATATTTTCACTCTCAATATCTCTCTTTTCCGTATTACAATGGAAGAGTTAAAGAGTTACTGGATTTACCTTTTCAAAGGCTAGACTCTTGTAGGATATTTGCTAATTCTTGCGCTGTTGTGATTATGTCGAAGCTAAAGCTAAAGGCAGAATGTCTTGTGCACCTCTCAAGCTGGTCGGAGAAGTAATATTTCTCTTGACGGAACGAAGTAGATATAAGATGTCGTATTGAGATCTTGTATGTGCCCACGGCCAAATTCGGGCTTAACTAGGTTGTCGGATATACTTGCATGTAGGATTAAAGGCACATGAAACTTTGTCAATCATCTTGTTTCAGCATTATATCAAAGGGTGGACATTTCAAATGGAACTAGACTTCTCCAAAACATCAAGTTTCCATAAATTACATGAAATCGAACAATTCAATCTACGAAGTACCTGAAGTTTGATGAATGGTTCCGGTACTTGAAATACTCGAATTGAACCACCAGAAACCCTCTTCTTGTTTTGTGTGCTCAATGTGTCACTAAAATCTATATTAATTAGCAAATTTATGAGTGGCCATTGTGATGCTAATGTGCATTCAATAGTAGGGTTGTCTGTGGTTCGGTTTCGGTTATGCTCGATTCCAAAATTTTCGGGTATTTAATAAATGGACCCGTCGGGTCCAAATATAATTATGAAACCGTTCGGGTTCAGTTCCATTCAGTTCGGTTCGATTCCTTTCGGTTCCATGCCATAATTAAATTTTTTAACATTTACAACAACACTACATAAATATAACTAATGACATTTAATTCATAACTTTTACAAATTAACGTAGTCCAATTCAAAAATATATAAATAACTAACTGTCGAATAACATTAATTCAATACGTACAAATACCAAAAAGTAGATATTAATATTAAAATATCGGTTATCCATATTAAAAAATTGAGGCTCAAATCTTAAAATTATGAAATGATCTGATTTAATTAATTAATTTGTTAATTTCTTTAGTAAAAAATAAAATAATTTAATTAATTCAATAAAAAAATTATTTAGCTTCGGTTCTCATTCGATTCTTGGTCTGACCCGACCCATACCCATCGGTTCTCGATTCGAGTACCCATTCGGATATTTAACTTATGACGAACCGCTCGGTTCGGTTCGATCCGATTCGATTCGGAACTTTTGGACACCCCTATTCAATACCATAAAGTTTGCTTACACAACTATCGTGCTTTTTTTTTTTATGTTTAGTTTCATCTTTCATAGAATTGCTACAAAACGTGGCATGTATTTTCTTATCAATAATGCCATTTTGACGTATTTATTACAAGTTATCGTACTCACAATTCAGCTCGACGAACGCTTCATTTTGATCTTGATAACCAAAACCAATCAAACTATTCCATAGATTATTGTATGGCAACTTGTGGTGTGCTATTTTTTGGACTTCGACGATTATCATCAATATTTTGAATTAACCAGTACATCAGCAACCCACAAAATTGTTTATTTTCTATATAAATGAAAGTTCAACATCAGAATTATAAGCAGAAAGTAGTACAAAATTGGTCCATTTTCTTATCCTAATTCTTTTGTTAAATTTTGTGGCTAAATTCCTAGTATTATTGTTGATCCTATCCTTACTGGGCCAAATCCAAATCCAAACCCGACCAATAAAATCATACTTTTCTATCCAAACCCAGTGGCTTTGGATGTCCACACCTTCACAAAATCCAAAATTTCGAATGGATAAAAACTCCAAACAAAATATCTTGATTAAACGCCTATTTGATTTAGATTCTTTGAAATGTGACTTTTAACGAATATGTGGTTAAAAACTAGTGAAAAGATATGAAAAACGTTATTTTTTTTTATCTTTCTAATGATGCGGGTTAAAAATTATCGTGAAAGAGAAGTAATCCTCAAAAAGTAAAAATCAAACAAGTGTTAAATATGTAATCTTAAGGTCCAGAAGAGATCGACCAGAGGACTTGAAATAGAAATTAAAGGTGTGTTTGAGCCACATTATTTTGGAATAATGTATTATAGAATAGTAGATTGATGGAGAATGTGTGGTTGAAAAATAAGGAAAATTTATTAATGTAATGAAAAATATTTAGCATGTTTGGGGTGGATTAAAATTTGATTTTAATCTAAGTCAAAATTAAACAATCAATATCAACCACATCTTTCAACTACATATTTCAAAAACTTCTATCACAATATTTCTAAAAATCTGATTTTAATCCACACCAAATACCCTCATTATTAAAAATGTGTAGTTGAAAATAAGTAAAAGAATGAAAATGAAAATTTTAATGTGTACCAAACATGGGCTAAACATGGTTAATATCTATTATATTTTGACTTTTAAATAAAATTATGGAAAAATTGCAGTAGCGGTCCTCATCTTTTCAATTTTATTGTATAATTTACCATAACCTTCAGCTTGTACAACAAATATTCTAAACCATCGATAAATTAGCAGTTAAGATTCAAATGGATTTAATCTCATTCGTTTGACTGTTAGTTGACCAGAAAGTCAAAATTTGACCAAACTAAAAGGAGTAAAATGGTAACTTTATATTTTTTTCACATTAAATAAGTTAAAAAATAAATAAAACATCGTCATCTTCTACACCCTCCATCGGCCACCGCCGACCACAATACCATCCCCAACAAAATGAAAGAAAAAAAAAATCAAAACCATAAATCAACACCATCACCGCTCCAAGCAAATTACAACGAACTTATCTTCTTCCCACCAAATACACAGCATAAAATGGCCACTTGGACTACTTCAACTACTTTGAGCTTCATCTCTCTAAACCCAAGGAAGACTAACTTTTTCATTCCCAATAATTCTCTCCTTTTCCACTCCCGAATTTACCCGTTTTCTTCAATTCCTCGTTTGGCTTTTGGAAGTTTCAAGAAAAAATCAATTGTATACTTTGTAGCAGCATTTTATTTTTTTGGTCGCCAAAGATGCAACCTGATATGGTTATAATCGTGCTCGAGCATTTATTAACTCGAGTTTCGTCCTCCCTATAGAACATGCCTTTTATCCTCGGGTAGGCATCTGGTGCTCGAGCTTATGCACTATTACTTTGAGATGGTTTGATGACAATGGTCCTCGAGGATCTACGACCCTAGTCGTTGTTATGTCCTCAAGTATTACCCTTCATAAAACTTAAACACTGTAACTAATTTAAACAAGGACTCCAACCCTATCCAACTACCTCAATCCAAGAATCATAGGTCTATAAAGAGTTTTCCTTGAGAAATACTACAAGTGAGGTGGGGTTAGACTTCTGATTGCAATCCAACACTTATCCCGATAATAATTTCTAAAATAAGGGTGACAAGTCCTACTAGAAGTGCACTACTACCTATCTCTATAAATATAGGACACGAGATCATTATTCAGGTACGTTTTCACATATGTTTTCAGCACATATCTTCTATCAAATTTTTCTCTCTGACTTAAGTATCGGAGGAGCGACAGGAACACTTCGTCGCCTTTGTTTCAGGTACCGGAAGATCACGTGTGTGCTCGTTCTAAGTCGTCAAGTTCGGAATTCAACATGTGCAGTTTTTGGTAACATCACAATCCATTACGAGGCAAGATTATTGTTTAGTTTTAGGATTATAATTTTGTTCTTCTTTTATTTTCTGGGTTTGCTCGAAAATGTATAAAAAAATATGGTAGTTTTTTTTTTTTTTTAATAGTTTCAAGTGCCAGATAGGATGTGATGCCGTTTGTTAATTTTATTGGTTGTTGTTGTCGGCGATTTTTCTGGTTTTGTTTACTTGGAGTGGGGACGGTGTTGATTTCTGGTTTCATAGTGATTTTTGGTTTTGATTTGTTTGTTTCATTTGGTTTCATTGGGTATGGTTTTGATTTGTTTGGAGTGGGGTGGGTGGGGTGGATGATGATGTTTTATTTTATTTATTTGTTTTTAATTTATATTTTAACTTATTTAACGTGAAGAAAATATAACGTTATCAATTTGCTATTTTTAATTTGGTCAAATTTGACTTTCTTAGTCAACCAATGGTCATTTGGACCTCAACTGCTAATTTATCAAATGTTTGAAACCTCCATTAGCACAACTGAAGATTAGCGTAAAATCTACAAAAAATTGAAAGATTAGGTACTGTTAGTGCAATTTTCCTAAAAATTTTATTCAAACTTCTTGATTTTCTCTAAATTCTTGTATACACCCACATACATCTCTCGCAATCAACCCAATCAAGAAAATCATTATTTGAGCCACATTCTCATTTTTTTACTTATTTTCAACCACACATTTTTCAATAAAATAATATTTTATATCGCATCAATAACTTTTTCTTCAACCACATATTTACCATCACATAAAAAATAAAAAAAAAATTCTCTACTAAAAAAGAACTAAAAAAGAACTATGCTACTTGTACAAAAAATCTCGACAACTATTTTAACAAAACGCGACATGGCGACCGCCACCGTGGGTGCCCCTCCAATAGGGGGTTGCCATGTGGCGTTTTGTCAAAATAGTTATCAAATTTTTATGTGCAAATAGAATTATTGACTAAAAAATGTGTATCAAACACACTCTTATTCAATGTTTCTTCGTTTTTTTTTTCTTTTATTTGACCGCTATATAAGTCAACTTTTTCTTTCAATATTGATTGGTACAACAAATTAACATTTTTTCCCTTTAAATACGAACAACATCGAGAATATTAATTTTATAATTTGGAGCACATCTCGCTCGTGGCGGTAGCTCTCCATGCCCCAGTTTATATCTCATGTTGCTGAGCTCTTATTTGATTCCTATTTTCTAAAATTTATTTTCAATCGTAGAAATTCACGATTTTTATCAATTTTTCAACTATACATTGTATCAACTTTTATCAAAATCTATATAAAACTTAATTTTTAACCAAAACAAATAGAGGCTGAATGTTTCATCATTTGGGGAGGTTTATATTCTGGAAAGTTACAAGATCTTTAAATCTCATTGATCGAATCATACCACAATAATGACAACGAATAATCCATCCTTACTTATTCAAGAGGGAGCACTCCTACATGATTTTCTTTTTTATTGTAATTTCCATTTTAGATTGCAAATTTATTAGGCTAGAAGTAGTTGACACACATCTGAAATGTGCAATTAAGCCACTATTTGTTTCACATTATTTTAAGGGAAAAACGAATAATTTGACCTTTTTTTTTTTTTTTTTTCAAAAAAATTGTGCCCCACTATCACACAAGGTGGTCAAATATTTTAGCCGATGAGCTATGCAACGGTAAAATTTCTTCTACATATGGATAACAAACACGGTGAAAAATTGATTTCGATTAGATCAGATTGACCCAACCGCCTAAGGACCCAACCCTTCAACTAAACAGAGTTTTTCGAGTTGGGTTAGAAAATCAAACTGACGCCTTTTTGAAAATCGAATCAATTTGAATTGAAAAATGTCTTTATTTGGACGGCTATGCCAACCACAAACCATTACCACAATCATAGCTATAAACAACCATCGATCCACAACCACAACCATGAACCCTAATCACCGATCCACCACAACACTCTGTGAGAGAGATTAGGATGGAACCATAGAGGTGAGGTTACGTGAAGTGAGACAGAAGGGTAGAGGTGGTCGGTGGCGAGAGAGACTAGATGGAGGCAAGGTGATCGTGCATTTTTCTTTTAGGATAATTAGATTGGATGATTTGGGATTAGTTTTGAATTTTGATTTTCTTATTTGTCACTTATAGAAATTTTGAATTTTAAAGTTAAAAAAAAAAAAAGAATTTCAAGAGATTAATCTCCTTGGCCATTATAAAGAAAATTTGGGGATAAAAATAATAATAGTGATTTTTTGGAGGGTGTATCGTTACAATTTTTTTTTTTAAATTTTACGTGTAAAATATTTTATTATGTGAATGAGTGATTGGAAATAAGTATGATAAATAAATTGTTTTCGTTTAAAGAGAGTCAAACATGGCTAAATATAGGTTAAATAATCACGAGTTGATTTCTCAATTTTCGCTTTTTCTCCATCAGCATTTTCTAAAAATCATTATTTTAAACTCTGTAATGGTTGCCAGAAGGGGAAATAAATTATTTATTAATTCTCACTTATGAGTACATGCTCTCAAAACACAGACACACAGTTTCCCTCCTCCAGGCTCCAACGCTCGCTCATCCCAAGAAAACACACAGAGTACGAGATAATGGAGAAAGACTCGACACAAGATGCGAATTCAAACAACAGGGAGTCACAAATGGAAGGGCAATGGGGTCTCTACGAGGCGTATAATGAGCTGCACGGGTTGGCGCAGGAGTTCGAGACACCGTTCGACGCACCGGCGGTGCTGGTGGTGGGCCACCAGACCGACGGCAAGAGCGCACTTGTTGAGGCACTTATGGGCTTCCAATTCAACCACGTTGGTGGCGGCACCAAGACCCGCCGTCCTATCACTCTTCACATGAAGTACAACCCGGATTGTCATTCTCCCCTCTGCTATTTGTTGGCAGAGTCTGACCCGTCTGTTTTCCGGGAGAAATCTCTCCAAGAAATTCAGGTTGTTATACTTCAAACACAATCATCCAGAAAACACTGGTTTGTTGTGCTTTTCAGTGTGGCTAGTAAGTAGAAAACGATAATTTTTTTTTTTTTTTTTTTGGGTTTTAATTATGAACGTGTTTAAGCTAAGCTTTCAATATTTACTTGTAGAATTGGAAATAAGCACGTTTATAATTTTTTTTGTTACTTAGAATTAAGAAAAATAGAACTCATCGTATCCTTTTGGAAATTAAAAAAAGTTCCTTATTTTAAACTTATTTTTAGCTTTGCAACCATTGCTGATAATTATGTGGCTAAATGAGGCGTAGTTGATTTGGTAATGTATTCTTTTTATTTGTTATGGTTCTTTATGGCTAAGATATTTTTAGATGTTTTGGCCGTGTGTTGAGTAATGAAATCAACATTCATGAAGTTTTGGAAATAACCCAATTTTTTTTATTTTTTATGAAATAATGCCCTCATATAGACATATAATTTCTGTGCTCGCACTGAAACACACGGACACAGTGAACACACACCCACACACAAATTTCCTTTTTTGAACAAGTTTTTATGCAGTCGGAAAAACTCTTGGATCAAGATCCTTAATTCTGCTTAAGTTGAACGTTCAGATGTCAATAGTGTAGGGGATTGAAACTCGGATGAAAGGAGGAGTAATAACCCGTTCACATTGTCAATTTGATGCAAATATTCTAGGGTGAAGATACGTCAGAGCTGTTGGTTGAGGTGCAAAGAATCCTCGATTGGGATGGTATAACACCCAGTTGAATTTAGTCGAGGCAAGAATGGAAATTGAAAGAAATGAACTACCAAAAATCAGAAATTGTTTTGGACCTACTAAATTTAGCGATGAGAAAGGACCATTATGATGTACTTATAGATTTGTAAAAATTAAGACACGAACCTCTATCTCAAATCGATTTTTCTAATATTTTGGGGTGCCCATAACTCCCATTATTTCTCAAGTTCAAAACTCTTTGCTCTAATTTATATACAAGAGAAACATGTATATGACTTCATGTACTTAAATGTAGGTGAGAATGGAACATGATCAAGGAAATAAACCAGAGAAACACCAGATTGTACGTAGAAATAATATTATTAACGAAGAAAGAGAACTGAGCACTTGTATTACAGCTTCGAATCTCAGAGGTTAAAGCATATCCGAAGGCGGCAGCATAATTATACAGTAGAAATGTAAAATATCAACTTAATTACGGAGTAGGATATAAATTGAGCAAGATCTTGCTCAGAAATGACTTTGTTAGTTTAATTTTATCATTGGCAGAAAAAGTAATGTATAAACTTCAATCCCTGAAATTTCATGAAGGCTTGCAGAGGTAGTTTCTATGGAAAAAAGATGACAAATAATAATATAACCCTTAATAGAGAAAATGTTATTGGTAAGTGGTAACTGTATTAATTTGTTAAATTTTTTATTTAGATTGCTGCTAGGCTTAATCATGAGATAATACTTAGTTACTCTTTTTCTCCACAATACTCGTCTAAATTTGCACGATCTTGTGTAGGCATATATTGAAGCTGAGAATATGAGGTTGGAACAGGAACCTTATCAGTTCTCGTCAAAAGAAATAATAATCAGAATCGAGTACAAATACTGTCCAAATCTTACCATCATTGACACTCCAGGACTTATTGCCCCAGCGCCTGCTCGAAAAAATCGTTCTTTACAGGTCAAAGGACAAAAATCAAATTATGTATCTTTCACTTCAGAAGCAATTATGTGCTGAATGTTGGAAACCTATTTATGGCAGGCTCAAGCTCATGCTGTGGAATCTTTGGTGCGAGCTAAAATGCAGCACAAAGAATTCATTATATTATGCCTTGAAGATTGCAATGATTGGATTAATGCCACAACACGGAGGATTGTGATGCAAGTATGTGCCCGTTTTCTCCTATATCTATTAATGTTACGGGGTGGTTTATTGGGAAATTACAATGGTCTGAGGAAAAACAAATTGATTGCCTTTGAAGTTTTTGCGCTAAACTCAATTTGTTTGCATGCTAATATAGATTGATCCTGAACTTTCAAGGACCGTAGTTGTCTCAACAAAGCTTGACACAAAAATACCACAATTCGCACGGGCTTCAGATGTGGACGTTTTTCTTTCACCGCCTGCATGCACTCTTGATGGTTTCATGCTAGGTGATTCACCCTTTTTCACGTCTGTTCCTTCTGGAAGAGTTGGGACTGGTCATGAATCAGTTTACAGATCGAATGATGATTTTAAACAGGTTAGACTTCAATATCTGCCAAACTGCATTATTGTATGAGTTAGTTGTGTCAGAGATAATTGATGCTAATAATGGCACCTGATGGACTTGCTTAACTGTGTTTGAATAACTAATTTAACTAGTAGATATATGTTGATTCTCCTTTTTGTCTCCTAGATTTATGCTATGAAACCTAGAGCATTCTTTTTTCAATGTTCTGTGTAAAGTATCTATTTGAAATCAAGAGCATTTCAATTAGTATTTAGGTAGTGGTGTTTTAATATCATACGATGTTCCACTTTGCATGCTACACAATTTAATATCAACCACATAAAAACTGTATAATGGCATCCTTTCGTCTTACCGAATTAGGAATTTTCATCTTGACAATGTAAACATAATGTCGTTCTACAACAAATGATGACAATAAATTCCTCTTCTTCATTCTGGGGGTCTTTTGTTGTATAACTTGTGCACTTGTAGGCACATTTTATGGAGATTAGAGACTAGTTATCTTGTGAATGCCAAAATCACTCACTCACTATCAATATTTTCTATCCATGAAGATTCCACCAGAACACCTTCTACTTCTAATAGGCCATGAGCTAGATAAAAAAAACCTGCTACTTGCTGATTGAAAGAAGACATTGTCTTCATAAGGTCTCTCATAGTGAAACTATATTTTTATAGTTTGTCCCTGGTTTATGGCCCTTTTGTGTTTGTCAATCAAAGTATTACTTTGGAAGAATAAGGAAACAACAAAATGATTCAGCTAACACTGCACATTGTTTCTCCATTCCCCCTTTGCGTTCTCCTTTTCTTTGTATTGTTGCTCTGATGTACTTTTATCAATGTATAAGCAGCAGTGCCTAAAAAAGTACCAGTATAAAACTTCAGGTAAAATTCGAAAACACAATCTCCTCAATTGAAAACTTCACGTACTTTTATCAATATATAAGGAATTCTGGTCAATACGGATCGCATCGGACTATGCCAGCTTATGTTTTGCAGTACCAAACATCTTGGACACCAACTAGTGGTACCAGACAGAAAATTGTTAGTTTCTATAACATATCTTATTTATGGTTAACCTATTTTACTTATATAGACATTATTTAGAGCCTGTTTGATATATAGATTTTTTTAGAATAGATTTTGTGAAAAGTGATTTTTAATTTTTTTTTGGGAGAATGTGTGGTTAAAAAAGGGAAAAATTTATGTGTCCACGTGCAAAATTATTTTTTTGGGAGAATGTATGGTTTAAAATGAGCGTGGAAAAAAAAAACGAGTTTTAAAGAATCTTTACCAAACATGGACTTGAGTTTTTTCTCTTGCGATTAAATTTTCTCAAATGCTAGTAATATTTTCATTAGTGTACTTTGGTCCTGTACAATTATTTCTGCCGCATGCTTCATTGTTATATTAGCACAATTATTAAGCTAAAATATTGTATATGCATATTATACATATAGAAATAAATTTGATATGGTATGTGAGGATACATCAATAATGATATTGAATACCAAGAGGCTATCAGACCGTGATGCTCGGATTTGGTCGGCATACCCGTGTTGACACGACACGACACGACACGGGTTTTGGTACGAAATACGGGTTGGACGTGGCAAATTTCAACCGGACACGGCCAAGGGGCATAGCCAGTTGTTGCAGAGCCAGAAGTTGCGTAGGAAGGAGGAGAATCGCCATTTGCAGCCGTCACGTAGGGAGAAGAAGAGGAGAAGTCACGTATTAGGGAAGAAGGAGCTGGAGGAGGAGATGGACCTGTTTTTTTTGTTTAAAATAAATTTATCCATTGTGATTAAAGTATATTTACATGCCTTATTGGTTGAGTAAATTACACGGTGTTTATTATTTATTAATTATGCTTTTGGTTCTTTTGATCTAGATAATATCATTTTAGTTTAAAAAACATCATGATTAACGTTGTTACAAAATTTTAAAATAATTTAAAATATGATTTTTCTTTGTCCAAAATGATTGACAGATAATTATAAAATCAACATACATAAATTTTTTAGAACAATTTAATAACATTTTTTGAAATTAATATTTTTTCAAAACTTGACAAAATAGAAATAATCAAATAATATTTTTGATTAATTTTACATATGAAGTTTTTGGGGAAAAAAAAATTAATTGAAGTTTCAAAGACGTACCCACGTACTTGTATCCGAAATTTGGACTCTTTTTAGTTATATCCCCGTATTCTCCATTTTAAAAATAAAAGATCCGAAACTTAAATACGTATTCGTACCCGAGTCCGAGCAACTTAGCTTTCAGAGACGATTGCTGGTGTGTTATTTATAAATTGGCTTGATTTAATGCTCAGCGAAATTCGTTTGTTTGTATGATAGTCCAACGTTTGCTTGATAAATTACTTTATTGTTCATTTTGAGCAACTATCGTGTTGGATAAAGACATGGTTGTGGTACAGGATTGGGGCAATTTTCGCCCAATGCTGAGGTGTGGCACAGAGGCATGAATTCACTATTTTATAGCTTTTAAGTGCTACATGGTTTTCTGTTTCATGATGTGTCCCAGAATGCAACTTCCTGTACATTGACAGGCTATTTATTTGAGAGAGATGGAAGATGTCACCGCTTTAGAGGAGAAGCTGGGAAGATCACTTTCAACACAGGAACGAAGCAGAATAGGTGTTAGCAGCCTTAGGCTATTTTTGGAAGAATTACTGCAGAAGAGGTACTTATAATAAATATTTTTGGGTTTTGTATCTTGTGCAACGGCTAATTAAAACTGACATAAACTTTATGATACGCATTTTTACTAGGTACATGGACAGTGTTCCAATGATCATTCCACTTCTTGAAAAAGAGTATCGAAGCACTACAAGGAAGCTAAGTGAAATAAATCTGGAACTCGGGTATGTAGTGTCTCTTACCTATCTAGCTTATTTATCTCAATAAAAATGTGAATAAATAATTAAGAAATTTGTAATATGAAGCTCCATCACTGAAAGATATTCAATGGTGGATGAACTTAGTTTAGATTGATTAGTCACGGGAACATGAATCGTCTCATCTAAAAGTTTAGCCCTTGTTTGAGCCACATTATTTTTTTCATTATCATTCTTTTACTTATTTTCAACCACACATTTTTCAATAAAATAATATTTTTCATCACATCAATAACTTTTCCTTCTTTTTCAACCACATATTCCCCATCACATTAAACAGAAAAATGCATTCTTGGACTCAAAATGTGCACCAAATGTGGTCTTAAGCTATTAGAGAATGACAATCTTATTATTTAAATTATTTATTTAACGTGACAAATTCATTTTCACCAAAAGCATAACACACACACACACACACACACACACACACACTCTCTTTATAAATGGACGGCGCAAGACTCGATCTCGGGACCTGAACTTGCCTTGATACCTTGTGATATAGTACAAATAAATAGGAAGAACAGGAACTGTATTCTATTTATTACAAATTTAGGTACACGAGGTAAGATTATACAACGAAGGCTGCTATGCATGATTGAAACAGAACCTATTAAAATTGGGTTCCTGATTCCTAAAATCTGGATATATTTAGAAATTAATTTGAAATAAACCGTTGTAGACAAGATTTAAATGAATTCACACGACCTTATCTAACAATTTAAACTTTTATATGAGATGGTATACATGATATCACAGTCTAGCAAAAGATATGTGTTCCAAGTCTCGTAGCCACTCATTTATTTATAATTAAGCACGTCTAAAGAGTTACAGTAAAAACTGAACCAAGGCTACATGTGAGGGGATGTTTGCAGACAAGATTCAATAAATGTGTCCTTATCGAACATCTTATGCTTTTAGGGGAGATGCGTAACAAAAACTAATCCTAGAAGAAGATGCTGAATTCTAGGAACAAACCATTGTTGCCTTTGACAGTTAATCTTCCCATTCTTTTCCCTTTCTGAATATGATTTTGTATCCTTTTGGGAGGAGGCCCGGCATGGGGGTTGGTTGGGGAGAGTCAAACTATGTTTTCTTGATCTCTTCAACTATATGTTATGTTTGTTCACGGCTCTATCCTATGAAGTAATCTTGTTTCTCTTGTTTCTCCCAGCTCTTTGGATGTAGTAAAGCTGAAGGAGAAAGGAAAAGCTTTCCATGACCTGTTCCTTACCAAGGTTTAAACTTACCGTGACATTTAAAATGCTGTCATATCTGCTGTGATATTCTTAATCCCATCTTTCTGTTCTTTAACTTCATAATTTGTGAAGTTTTGTCTTCTTTTCTTTTGCCTTATGATTGGCGAGAAAGTTCTGAACATATATTAGGCAGTTCTTCTGGTATTTTACTTGTCAATTAATATCTTACATTGTTGGTTGTTTATATAAGCTAATTAGTAAAGATAGATTCATGGATTTCTTTTTCAGTTGTTCCTTACTGATGTTCCTTCCTTTTCTCAGTTATCACTTCTGTTGAAAGGGACAGTTGTTGCGCCTCCAGATAAATTTGGTAAATAACTTTTCTTAAATAGAAAAAAACATATTTTTGTTGTATTGACAATTTCAGTATAGTAATTGTCTCTATTCGTCTTTCAAACATACCCACTCCTACACACACTCTTCACTGTTTGTGTTTAGTTTTGTTTTGGTATCTTCCTTTTAACTCCTAAAGACTTGATTTATCCCATTATCACTCTCCTCTTTCCCCTCTGAGATGTTTAACAAAGATTACGTTAAATGTAAATATAAAAAGCTGTGGCTTTTTTGAACTGCTTACGGAGACTCATTCTACGGCCCTTGTTAAAATGTTGGAAATATAAGGACTCGTAAAATGTGAAGTTCTTTAATATATGGGTTTTCTCACAACTCTATTGTGTTCTCTTTGCAGGTGAAACACTACAAGATGAGAGGGTTAATGGAGGAGCATTTATTGGCTCTGATGGCCTTCAGTTCCCACACAAGTTGATACCTGTAAGTCCTGATATGTTTTATAATTTGTATGCTTTGAAATGAATATCTCAATGGCCGTTTTTCTCACGTGGTCCACCTTGAAAAAGTTATTTTGTGTAATTAGCTCACTTGTAAACAACTAAGTTTTGTTGTCAAGTATGTGACTGACCCTCACTACTACAAGCATCTGTTTTTGTACTTTTGTCGATAATTGGCTGCTTCAATCTGCCAGAATAAAGTAGTCAAATTATAAACTCCACTCTTATAAACAGGTTCATGCAATTTTGCCTCCACTCAGATTGATATTTTACCCATCCTCTAGCATGCACTTGTATTATATTCTTACTTTTAAGACAAGTAAAGTTGAAAATAGATGCTATTTTCTATCATTTGTGAGCATGAAACTGAAACTCAGATACAACTTGATTTTGACTGAGTTGTGATGATACTCAATATTGTGTTCAACATAGATTAAAATTGTATCTTTTTACCCTTTGTAGAAGAGATGAGATAAACTTTGATTGTTTTCCCAAGCATTCTTCTCCTTTTTGAGCTTCTCACTCTTGTATCATTGCTTGTGCTTACCATTGATCTTGCAATTGATTTAAAAGCATAGTTGTTGATTATTAGAACCAAACCGGACTGAGAACTGCCGAAACAGTGACAGTATTGGTTTGGTTTCCTTTTTGAACCATTTATCCACTGGCCAGTCAAATCCCACTGAAACTGGTCAAAACCTGTTAGAACTGGGTGGGCTTCATGTAACCCAGTTGGACCATTTTTTTTTCATAATTTTCTGATATCCAAAATATAATACCAGTAATCGAACCTAGGACCTGCTTAATAAGGAGAGTCATTTCCGCTAGGCAGGCTGAATCTTTTGCGTAATCTACTAACTAAAAAGTAAATATTTCCTAAGTGCTTAAATCAATTTTCATATTTCTCTCTTTTTGAAAGTTTGAAACAACAAAGTAAAATACATCCTCGATTCAAGAAATCAAACGATAGGTTTTGAAACTAATAATGATGAATAATCTAATAAAAAAAAAAAACAAAAGAGTACATATCTTATATAAAAAAAAAAAAACTTTTCAAACCGGCAATGACTCACCACCCAGTTCAAATGAACTGGTTTTGTCTGATAACTATGTCTGAAAACATTTGCTGTGTTGCAACTGAAAATAGCTTAGAGCAAGATCAGAAATTGCAACTAAAATTAACCTATTTCTGTGATATATATTCATCTAGATTTTTATCTAGGTTTAAATCTCATTGTCTTTTCTTCTGTGCAGAATGCAGGGATGCGCCTTTATGGAGGTGCTCAGTATCATCGTGCAATGGCTGAATTCCGTTTTGCTGTTGGAGGATTCAAATGCCCTCCAATTACACGGGAAGAAATTGTGAATGCGTGTGGAGTTGAAGACATCCATGATGGGACAAACTATTCAAGGTGTCCGTGAATTTCTAGCTATATAGTAAATTTTTGATACTAATCTGTCTAGGCTGCTGATGTTTGTTAATTTCGATTTTCAAATTTTTATATTCTTGCCTTTTGAGAATATAGGACGGCTTGTGTAATTGCTGTTGCAAAGGCTCGTGATACATTTGAACCTTTTCTTCATCAGGTGTGAATTCAGTACTTTATATGTCAATTTTTCTAGCATATCATTATGTTTTATGTGAAGATGACAATGCAGGAATCCAATAAAAAATGTTTGTTAGGAAACAGCTTTAAGAATAAGAATTAAATTTTGCACTCAGATAGAATTTGCATCTGAAGTAGCAACTGCCGTGCTTGATTTTCTGAAAACGTATATTAATTAATTTTCTGAAAAATACATATCAGCCGCAAGCAGAAAGCATGCGTAAATGTGGGTGATAATGGGTCATTAATGCTTTCTAGTTTTGGATGGTTATGTCTCTGGGAATTGTATTTCATACTTTCTTCTTTGGAAATTGTATCGAGCTTGCTCATACTGTAGTTGGGTTATTTCTCCTGTTGATAGTCATTATTGCTTTCTAGTTTTGGATGGTTATGTCTCTGGGAATTGTGTTTCATACTTTCTTCCTTGGAAATTGTATTGAGCTTGCTCATACTGTAGTTGGGTTATTTCCCCTGTTGATAGTCAAGTTTTGAGGTGAGTACAAAAAAATTGTAGAACACATTCTCAATTCACCAGAATTCAGTAGGTGGTAGATGCCTGCATAATGTTGCACTCTGCTTAAAAGGGTCTGGTCTAGGTGATACCTGAATAATCAAAACTATCCTTAGGTCTGCTTTTATTTCTTCAACCTGATTCATATATTCACAACTTGAGAATCTCAGACAGATAGAGAACTATCTATAGAGACCTTCAGAGTAATAGCCAGTTCTCAAGACATAAGCTGAATTGACTCGGATCTTGTCTCATATTTCTTGCTTAATAGAGCTGGACTTTCTGGTTCCAGATTATAGTATCTGCTGAAGACTTTCATTGCTGATACTTTTCAATGGATTCTTGGTTGTAACTAACAGTTTTGCACTCCTACGAATTTTCCATGCCCATTCTTGATTTATTGATCAACTGGATCATTGATGCACACCTTGGGATGTGCAAATGGATTGTGAATGATGTATAGTTTCATGTTTAGAGGAATGCTTGTTGAGCATACCCGTGCTTAAAAGAACTTTTTCACAATATGTAACCTGAATGAACTGGAATTAACAAATTTTACTAAATTTCACATATGAGATCTTTTTCCTCCTAAAAGAGGATGGTAATGGTATTATTAAAAGCTCCAAATTATAAGCGTCTCCAAATATACTAGTAGGCAGTAGCATCTTAGATTAATAATAAAAATAAGAAAGCCTTTAAGTAAAAGTGTTTAACTATGTTGCTCGGACTCTCCAAAAATGGAGAAGTATCCGTGTCGACACGACACGACACGGATACCGACACGGGATATGGATCGGATCCTTGGCTTTGCACTTGGACACGGCAGCAAAATGGAGAAGACGAGGACTTGCAGAGGTGGAGAAAGAGAGACAAAAAAAAAAAAAAAACTTGTTGCAGAGAGGAGTTGCAGAGAAGACGACTGGGAAAGAGAGACAAAAAAAAAATTTGTTGCAGAGAAAACGGAGGAGTTGCAGAGGAGAGGATCCAAAAAAAAAAAAAAAAAAAACTTGATGCAAACAGAGAAGACGAGGTGGAGATGACGACTGGGAAGAAAACCCTAATTTAATGTGGGTTGTGGACCCAATTTTTTTATGTTTTATATGGGCTTTGTAAAAATAGAGTTGATAAAATTTTATTATTTTATTGGGATGAATTGAAAGATCCAACCCATTTAATTTAAATTTTTTTTTGTATTAAAATTTTTATTTTTTATATTTTATTTGTGTAAACTTTTTATTTGGTAATTAAAATAATTTAATGATATATCTTTTTTTTTTGTATTAAATTTAAATTTATATCTTTATAATTATTTTTAAATAATAAATAAGACATTGAAATTGATTTTTTTTTTTTGAATTTTTTGGAAAAAAATATTTTGACTTTAAATTTAAATTAATTTCAAATTATAATCCAATTGCTTAAATTAATTTTATGATAAGTTTTATTTTTTATTTTTATTTATGTCAACATTTTATAAAGTAATTAAAAATCACAAATTCAATATTATTAATTATAGAACTAAAAATACTTATACTACAATAAAATAAAATAATTGTTTTGTCATTTTTTTAAAAAAAATATTTTGTAAGACGTACCCCCGTACCCGTATCCAAAATTCGGATCCTTTTTAACCGTATCCCTGTATCTTAATTTTTAAAACTAGAAGGATCCGACTCCTAGATATGTACCCGTATCCGACACCCGCACCCGAGTCCGAGCAACATAGGTGTTTAATAATCAATTGCTAGAGTTGGACTTTAAACTAGAGAGCAAGGCTTTCATTATAGTCAAATAATGATTTTTTCATGTCCTGTGGTGAGTCTTTAATCTGGTGATATGATCAGAGTTAAAACCCCTATAACGTACTTTGATTTTCATGGAATGCCACTATTATACATTAACTTTAGATACGAGGAAAATGGTGATAAGCATAGTTAGTTGGTAGTGTGATAGATTAACGGGAAATATCTATACATGTGAACATGGTATTTTCTTTGAAATGGTTCTTTTGTTCTATTGTTCAGTGCATAAGTTCAGAAAATAAGTTATATATTTTCTATAAATGTAATAATTAGTGCATCTTGTGTTGTTATTCTTTTTCGATGAAATAAAATAAAAGAAGTTTTTGTATTCCTTTTATATACATCTGAAAATCGTGGGTTATACTTTGATCAAGCTCTCAGACTTTTAAATTTTTTTGATAATTTCCGTTCCCTTTCATTTCTTTGATTTTTGTACATGACTGAAATTTGCAACTCCTCTTATGGCTACTAGTTGGGTAACAGGCTCTTGCACATTTTGAAGAGATTGCTCCCCATCTCTGTTTATCTTCTCCAGGTAAAGGCCTTGTTTATTTGTGTTGAACAACTTTATCTAAAAGCCTGAGCTATTAGATAGGAGCTGTAGGACTACATGTATATCATTGAAATATTGTCTTCAACACATCTCCTTACATGTAAGCAAGATTTAATTTTTTCCATGAAAGCCTAACACTTGCACAATTTATTTAAATGGGTGGCGCGACTTAAACGGAGGGCCTTTGCATGCTCTAATACCATCTTGAACCACTTTATCTAAAAATTTAAGTTATTAGATGCAACCACTTTGTCATTTGAATATCGTCTTTAACACTTTCTTACCTCACTAGTCTGTTACTTGTGTTACTTGTGCTGATGTAATTTTTGAAGTACACAATTGCTATTATTATGTTTCCTTGCTCTTACATCCTTTTGATTTTATTGCAAGTGATTTCCTATAGAAAGATGGTGAATATCTGAGTGGTCATGAAGTTTTCCTAAGGCGTGTTGCCTCTGCCTTCAACAACTTTGCAGAGTCCACTGAACGATCATGTCGTGAAAAGTAAATATAATTGCATTCGTTTTGACATTTATGTTTTGATTACTAGTTCTTTGAGTATGTGCAGTTTAGGTTCTCATGAGGTGCTATAAATTGTTTAGTGGGATTACCCTTGCTGCTTTGATTCCGAACCGCTGTGCACCTGTCCTCTTTTTTTAGCAAATAATGCCTACATATTTCGAAAGAGTTCCATGCGATGAGGTGCAGCAGTTAACTAGACGTCTAGGGGTAAAGCATTGTGAGGGTCGCAAGAGCGGTACTAAATCGAGGCAAACTCTGGGGGTTATGCTTCATTGTCGAGAGGGAAACAACTTAGATTACCAGCTAAGGCCCCAAAATGATCACTTAGTAAGTTCGGCGGATCTGACTTTTGGGTCTTGTATAGTCGTCATTGTAGACAAGCCAATAGGTGATTCAGGATTCAGGAGTCACCAGATAAAGGATGCCTTATTCGAGCATGCCTCTTCTGTCTTAAGTTTGCAACTCCTATGCATGATGCACAATGCCACGTGAATCATACGTTAGCATCACATTGATATTAGATCTGTATAATTGTAGAAGAAAATATTCAATTCTTATCGATAATTCTAAGAACTTTACAAAACTATATATAGGAGTGTTCACAATCTTCTAGATATAGAAAGTAAATTGAAAAGAGCTAATCTAGCCTAAAAGCAAGGAATTCACTACATCATACAAATCAAATCAAATAAGATTAAATTAAATCTTATCAAACGAAACAAAATTTGATTGATCGTATCAAGTCGAATCAGATTGAATCAAATCTGATTATCCCACAGAATCATTACAATCAATTTTTTGATTTTCTTTAAAAGTGTTTTATTAGTCTGCCTGGGGAAGGGGTTTCTTTGCATTCAACTTCTTTTTCTTGCTAGATTTTCATGCAGATGATTTGTTGTGTTCTCTCCTAGATAAAATCGAGGATATATATATCAGTGATGAAGTTTAATTGCTTCACAATGGTAATTAAATTATTGTCATCTATTTAGGAATTTAAGGAAAAGTTGATGCTGTCCTTGGCTGCTGCTAGGTCCTCTTCAGGCCAATGTAAGCCTGAAGAGGAATGAACTTCCAATCCTCCTAAGATCCTCCTGGAAGCTCCTCGAGGATGACAATGCACATGGAATCATGATACAGCATCTGACATTACAGCAGCTGTTTGGGTGACAAGCTGGGAATCTGATACCCTGAAGTCTTAAGTCGTCATGGCCTCGTTAATGAGAAGATCAATGGGGAAAAATTGCTGGAATAAGCACGTGCTTGCGGATTCTCCATATGGTCTCTTCTCATCGTATTGCTACATTAGCACATCGGCCATGAGCCTCACAATCTCCTTCCCTCCAACTCATCCTATCTCATCTTCTCTGATGAAGGATGTGGCACCATTTTGACCACATCCATCCACTGGTGAGGGTGCTCAAACATATGCACTGATTCCACAGGATCTTGCTCCAATCAAAACCGTTAGGTGGAGCAGCTCAAGGTTCAGTGGTGTTAAAGAGACGGATAATAGAGCAACTTATGCCAGTTAGCATGCATCTGTTTCCTAACCTTGGGTCTCTTCACCTAGCAATTGTTCATCAGGCAATAGTTTGCGTATGTGGAGCTTGGGTCATCTATAACTACCCTCTTGCAATGAGTCAATAGTAGAACCTCATAGACCTGGACCTGAAGCAAAAACAGGAGAAGTTAGGAATGTCAATACTTGATTATAACATGGCAAGATGAAATGTAAAAGGGAAGGGAAATCCACCTTCCCATGCAATTGCTGACCCTCAAAAGAATGATTCTGCCAAGTCGGGTGACCCTGTCCATCACAATTATAGATTGGCCAGTATTGCACCTCCGTTTCATTCAACATCTGTGGTAGTAGAGGTCCCACAAGTTGGTCTTGTTCCACTTTTGCAATTTCTTTGTCAAGGAAAAAATCGTAATAAATTATGATTCGCCCAAATGCTCATCCTAAGCCCCCACTCTATACATTTGGTAGATGAGACTTAGTGTTCCAGTGTGAATACGATGTTAATGTTCTTCCATGCCATGTTTTTATATGTTGAACAGTTGAAGTATGTTAGTTGTTTATATGTAACTTTTTTCTTTTTTTTTCCTACTCACTTATTTTTTCTTGTCAGCTTTGATTAATATCTATATTATGTGGTGCAATACTTTTTGTAGGTGTATGGAGGATTTAACAAGCACCACTCGGTATGTCACTTGGTCCCTCCACAATAAGGTAAGAAAATTGCCATTTGAGGTTTCAATTGTTTACACAATCACGAAAATTTGCTAATTCAAGATCTGTATCAATTCCATGTATATTTTCAATTTTAATTGATTGTTTCTGCATCACATTTCTTTCCAAAGTAGTCTTATTTACAAAAATATGGTTATCAGCATATAGAATGGAAGATAATCCAAAATATGTTTTCCAGTTTTGATGTTGTGCATACATTTTCAATTGGTTAAATTTAATATGTTCAACTAATTTTCTGCAAATATTGTAACTTTGGATCAATCATGATCGGCAAAGAAACAAATATAAAATAGAGAGGGGTGAGTGCAAGGCTCTAGGAAAGGAGAACATTTCTTCAATTTACTTGGAATAGTAAAACAGTTTTGTTTATTTTTTACTCCCAGAACATGAGGGGGTGGGGAGTTTCTTACTGAAGCCTTCTTTGCCAGCTTCAGTCCGTCTTAATAGATTTTTAAAATGTGATTTAAATGTTTTGAGGGGGTTCACGACTTTTTTGACAAAATAAACATGTTTTTAATATCTAAACTTTGTTGTCTCCTTTGCCATCTGTATTCATTGTCTGCTATTATCCCATCGCAGAATCGAGCTGGATTGCGTCAGTTCTTAGACTCTTTCGGTGGATCGGAACAGTCTACAGTTGGCGGTAATTCTGTTTCTGCCAATCTTTCTCAAGATTTGTTGTCTGGATCTCCAGGCAATGATAAGCAAGATACCAAGTCAAAGTTAGACTTAAAACTCAATCATTTGGCTTTAGGGAATGACTCGAAAAGTAGTATTCAAACAACAGAGACAAGGCTGGCTGACCTTTTAGATAGCACCCTGTGGAACAGAAGGCTTGCTCCTTCCTCTGAAAGAATTGTGTATGCATTGGTTCAACAGATATTCCATGGCATAAGAGAATATTTCCTTGCATCTGCGGAGTTAAAGGTTTGCATATGAATGCCTCCCTGTCAATAAAATGTACTTGTTTAGATCCTCTGGCTAATCTAAGTGAATGTTTGGCAGTGTAATGGACAGTAAAATGTATAAAATTTTAACTTCTTCCTTGACTGTCCAATGCCATCAAATTCTCCCTGCCAAACACTCACTAAGCGTTCAGCTAAAGGATTGCTAATCCGGGGATTAAATATTGATTTATTTCTCAGACAGTGAACTAATGCATTCTTTCTTCTTGTTGTCTACTTTGCTGATATCCTCTTCTGATTTTGCTTTATTCAACAACATTTGTCCATTCAAATTTCACATTGCTACCCATAATTTAATTACTGCAATGTATGTGATGAAGCAAAAAGCTTCCAATTTCTCCAAATTACTATCCATTGCTTCTGTTTTGCAGTTCAACTGTTTTCTTCTGATGCCTGTTGTTGACAAGTTGCCTGCACTTCTTCGGGAAGACTTAGAATCCGCATTTGAAGATGATTTAGATAATGTATTTGATATCACTAATCTGCGTCATTCATTGGGACAGCGGAAGCGGGAAACAGAAATAGAGTTGAAACGGGTATACTTGCCGTCACCTTTACTCCTGTGTCAATTGTGGATGTTAGACTATCTGTTTTGTTGCTTTTCTAAATATAGCTGTGGCATGCAGATACAAAGACTAAAGGAGAAATTTAGGCAAATTCACGAGCAGCTTAATTCAAATCAAGCCATTTTGAGAGCCATGAGGCATAACCATCCCGTGTGTCAGTGAGTTTTTCACTTCTCCTTTGTTTAAATATGAATTACAGAAAATGTGTGTGACATTTGATTATGCTTCTGTTATCTTTTACTTAAATTACAATATAATGCTGTTGAGAACTGATGGATGATAAATGAATTATTTTTATTCTCATTTTAATTACAGAATATTCCTTCTGGGGGATTTTTTTTCTTGAAATAGAACAGTAAATGTGATGGCAGTATAATCTTATAAATTGCTGAACTGCCAGTTCAGGAATTTGTACAAGCCCTTGTAGCAAGTATGCTTGTGGTTTTGTTTTGTATTAACCAATGTTTTCCATTCCCACTGGTCACATCAGTCCTTCATTGAAACATAAGTATATAAATATCCAAGAAAATTATTGTGGGCTGCTCAGCACATTTTGACGTGCCATAGTTATACAAATCTTGGTATTGGAAGTGACCTCATGGTGAGGTCACGACCAGACCAATTTGATCGTTTATACTTTATAGGGACCTGATACAGTGAACCAGAAACTTTGTCATGAACAGTGATCACCAAGACAATAACAACGTTGTTAACCATTTCATCTTAATGCTTCAGCTGTTGAAGAGGCACCAGATATATTCATTTAAATCTTGTCTTCAACTTATGTCTTATTTGGCTACGATTCTATGAGAATCGTTTTATCTAAAACTAGCATCTTGATCTTTGATATATTTGTGTTGAGGAAGAAAAAGATCTAAGGAAAACGATAGTTTTATCAAAATCTATTAAAAAAATTGGTTTTTAGTCGAACCAAATAGGGGTCAATAAAAATATAAAGTTCTCATGTCAGACATTTTAAATGATAGTTTAATACTGCATCTGAGTAATCAAAAGTCTTGAATTCATAGTTTACAGTCATTTATTAAAATTTCACGCATTTTGATGCATTTATAAAGAAAAATGAAGTCCGCGTTCATGTAAAATGATAATTTAAACTTTCGAACGAGATTGATTAGTAATGTGAATGAGGTGTGACATAGTCACAAAGTTAGTTTGAATTAGAAAAGATTAAACTGCTTTATCAAGATTCCCAAAAAAAATTAGGTTTTCTTTTTCTTTTTCTTTTTACTGTTAATTTTCCACCAATAAAGAAAAGTCATTTCATATTTAGTCAATCAAATGTTCATTCTCCAGCTATAATACGGCTAGTTTGTAATATTACGCTTTGATGATTGCATAACAAACATTTTTCAATTTTATATAGCTGTCAAGATTCAACTTCAACTAGCTGGTGACATGACCTAGGGAGGGAATGTGTTATCGGAACCAATTAAAATTCAGATTTTAATTAAGTCAAAGTCAACAATTAATTTTCAATTACGCATTTCATCAACTTTTATTAAAATTTACTAAAAAATTGATTCTAGTCTCTATCAAATGAGGGCTTAGGTGATTGCAGGGCTTGATCCTTCCTCACTTGTGTGTCAAGTCGAGCCCTTTAGTTTGTCACATCACTTTAGAGCTAACACTCTCGAGAGTAATTTCCATGCTCATTTGAGCATCATGTAGCCATATAATTACTATATATACAATACTCACTCATTATCTCTTTTCGTAGGTATCTGTAGAAATATCTTCTATTTGAAACGTTCAAAAGTTAATAAAAAAGAAAAGAAAACCTTGTGATTTGGGTTTATAACAACCCTAGTCCACCTTAAATAAACCGAAATTCAGACAAAAATATGTGCGAGTAAAATTTTGTGCCACTCACGAACTTTTGTTTAAATCATTAAAGCATGTTCGATATTAAACGTACGATAATCATCAGCACTTGGCTGTGAAATGGACATTCACCAAAGTGAATATATACAAGTGCTGAGTAAGGATGAAAAGACGAGTCCGTTTTAGTGCAAATGGTGGTAGTACCTTCATAGAAAGATTGTGACTGCAAATGAGCATCTTCCAAGGTTTT
>CM032642.1:17197162-17217858 GCA_019097785.1 Fraxinus excelsior
CCGTTTCGCCCGCGGTTAGGAATGCAATAAACTAGGCTGTGAGTACTTCGAAATGGTGTTAAGACTACGAGATTTCGATTTCGTTTGACATCCCGTAATAACCCCGAAAATTGAGATAAAAATAAGAAAAAAAATATTTATATATTTTCGAACGACCTATTTCGACAAGTGGTAACTTTTGCTACGGTTGGCCGTTTCGCACGCGATTAAGAATATAATAAACTAGATCGTGAGTATTTCGAAATGGTGTTAAGAATACAAGATTTCGATTTCGTTTGACATCCCGTAATAACCTGAAAATTGAGATAAAAATAAGAAAAAAAAACATTTATATATTTTGGAACGACCTATTTCGACGAGTGGTAACTTTTGCTACGATTGGCCGTTTCGCCCGCGGTTAGGAATGCAATAAACTAGGCTGTGAGTACTTCGAAATGGTGTTAAGACTACGAGATTTCAATTTCGTTTGACATCCCATAATAACCCCGAAAATTGAGATAAAAATAAGAAAAAAAATATTTATATATTTTCGAACGACCTATTTCGACAGTGGTAACTTTTGCTACGATTGACCGTTTCGCCCGCGGTTAGGAATGCAATAAACTAGGCTGTGAGTACTTCGAAATGGTGTTAAGACTACGAGATTTCGATTTCGTTTGACATCCCGTAATAACCCCGAAAATTGAGATAAAAATAAGAAAAAAAATATTTATATATTTTCGAACGACCTATTTCGACGAGTGGTAACTTTTTCTACGGTTGGCCGTTTCGCACGCGGTTAAGAATATGATAAACTAGATCGTGAGTATTTCGAAATGATATTAAGAATACGAGATTTCGATTTCGTTTGACATCCCGTGATAAACTCGAAAATTGAAACAATAAATAAGGCAAAAGGGGAAGGGGTGGCTTTGTTGGGCTGTGGTTGGGTGGGTGGGTAAAAGAGGGCGGTTGGTGGTGTCAGGAAATAATGAAACGTGCAGTGCCACCTCAAATTTTTTGAAATTCTGTAAGTCTTCTGTGATTAATTTCCTGTACGTGTAGCATTATTCTAAATGATTTACCTATACCTTTGTACAGAAAAGCATGATCACAAACAGGTTTTATCGATGTGATTTGACGAATCACAAGGAAATTGGGTTTGTTGACCTCATTTTTTGTACCATTGATACTAACAATAGATACGGGGCCCAATCGAATCCACGCAAGCTAATTCCACTACGTTTGGACATATTATTAGTCGATGGTATTTCAAATTTGAATGTGGAAGAAACTTTTTAACACGAGACAAATATGTTCGGACGCCGACAAGATATATGAGCAGAATTGCGCGATAAGGAACGATCAACAAAAACCAAACTAAAAATCAAGATCAAGCATCTAACTTTCTTAACCAAAGATTTTACTCAACATGAGAAAATCTATAGCTTACATTAGATGTATTTACATTACCCCAAATGATACAAAGGGTGAAATATTTATGAGTTTATCTACGTGTACATAATTTTTTGTACATCAAGGTATCCACCCTCTCACATGAGGGTGAGACCCACTTGAATAAAAAATATTATCTCCAAGTGGGCCACACCCCCATGTGAGGGGGTGGACACCTTGATGTACACAAAATTATGTACAAGTAGCAAGGCTCAATATTTATAGTATTAAATGTGAAATGGTGTCCATTGAATGAGGAGACATGTGACCTCATCTCTTTAATCGAAACATCTTATTCTAGACATCAATTTTGACCCAACTAGCCTGTTGCACATTGAATGCTTTAAAAATGGACAACCACCTTACAACATATGTTAACAAGATTTCGAAAAATTACTCATTACAGGGGTCAGATCAATCATTCGAACAATATTTCATAAATTCAGAATCTTCAAAGGTGGGTCGTCACTCGTCGTGATAGAGATTCAGATTTAACCTCGTTGAGTCTCACCACTTCGACAGAGGGGCTTCGACAAGTCCATTTTATGAACTACTTCTACCAAAATGGACTTTGATAGGTCCTATGTGCTCCATGAGTGATGCCACGTGGCTTCGGCAAAATGGGCTTCGGTGGGTTGGTTGTAATCCTCGTGGAATACCAAGTAGGCTTCATGTGGGAGTTTTGGTGGCGAAGCGTAACAAGGTCTATTCTTTCTTGATGCTCAGGCAGCTTGACATGGCAGATCGTTTGTATAAAAACACCGATTAGAGATCATGATTTCTCGACCAAGCGATGCATCTAATTTGCGATGTTTTCACAGCAGATTAGCTCATGTACCCAAGTTGGAACTGCATTTTCTTTTGCAACATCATAAATCGAATCCATTCAATACTAGAAGTTCCTTCACCAGAAAAAGCATTCCCAGAAGAGGAATGCCGACTGAACAGTTAGCAAAGTTACCCTTTGCTAGATGGAACACTACTCAAAGCAGCCTCATGGAAATGGGTTAATCTAGCTAGTACGATTTCCCTTCAAATTCCCCAGAAAGACTCCTCAGATAAGTCCAAGTTCTTGACATTTATTTCTCATGCCGAATAAAGCTACTCAAACAGGGGAAATTGACAATGTTTGGTAACAGATGTTGTGTGGCAACACCTGCTTTATTTATTTAACTGTCAAATGAAAAAATGACACGTGTTCCCCTATTTTAAATTTTGTCACTGAACCTGTTAACATATCATGATTCTTCTCATGCAACACTATGATTAAGCAACCAAAGGAGAATCAAATGAATATCTACGGATATGGTCGATTCCTTACGACCGAGGCCGTGGATGATCGAGGACGCGCTCAAGACGCCCATGTGGAGCAGCCCCCCGATGCCCCATGCCAATCATCCTCGAGGACTCCACCAGGCCATATAATCACGAATAAGTACCGGAGTCCTCGGGGTACCCACGTCCTCGAGCTATTATGTTACCTCGAGGTGGCTTATCCTCGAGGAACACAGTCCTGTTGTTTGCCATTTCTTCCTCGGGGTACTTCCCCGCCCCCTATGGGGTCGTGCTCTAGAAGAAGTGGAGTCTTACCCCGTTAAGGACTCTGGTGAGATAAGGGCGTTACGCCAACTACAATCCTATCAGGAGCGAACTAGCACAATTGCACTCGGACTCTACCACCTAGCCCTATAAATATGGGCCCCCAGTGCGGTATTCAGGTACGTTTTACACATTTCTATAGCATATAGCCTTCCGCATATAACCCCCATCTGACTTAAGCTTCGGAGGGGCGACGAGGGCATACCTCATCGCCTTTGTTTCAGGTACAGAAAGATCACGCTCGTGCTTATCAACGGTCGCCAAGCCAGGTACGACTTTTGGGTAGCATCATTGGCGCCGTCTGTGGGAAACGCTACCAAAAGCCATGGTTACCACACGCTCAGGTCTTCCATTAACAAGCACATCTGCTCCGAACCGTCCCGAAGGCCCCCCTGCTCATCAGGACGAGTCGTCAGAGACTCCAGCACCTCAACCAACGATCGTGCCACCGGGGGCCTTCGAAGAGCTCCGTCAACAGGTCCTCACGCTTACACAGCTGCTGAGTCAGAGAGAGACGCCACCGCAGCAAGCGCCGGCACCCGTGATTGGGCCCACTGACGTCGCCCGGGGTCGGGATTCACAGCCCGCGAATGACAATGGAGGAAGAGGGGCCTCGGGAATGAACCACGTGACCCCGAGGTCGGTGACAATGGATCCCGAGGACATAGCTAGGATTATCCAGGAAGGCATTGCGGCAGGCCTACTACGGAGTACGAGGGGGACAGCCGGATTCACCCCCAACACACCGTTTACAGTTGAGGTGCTGTCATACCCCTTGCCTGACAGATTCAAATACCCCCGTATAAAGGAGTATGACGGGACAACGGACCCTATCAACCACCTCAACGTGTACACTGACGTCATGAACTTGCAAGTCGCGCCGGATCAGGTGATGTGCAAAGCCTTCCCGCAAACTCTGACAAACGCCGCCAGGGACTGGTTTTCGACCCTGGAACCCAACAGCATAGCCTCATTCTCGGATTTGGCGGAGAAGTTCTCAGCCTTCTTTGCAAGTAGCAAGCGCATCCGGAAGACGGCGGCCTCCCTCATGCAGCTTCGTCAAGGGCATAGCGAGTCGTTACGGGACTTCATGACCAGGTTCAACAAGGAAAGACTTCAGATACCCGACCTTCACATTACCGCGGCGGTCTCTGCCCTCACATATGCCATAAGGTGTGAAGCGTTCAAGATGTCGTTATCCAAAACCCCGCCGAGGTCGGTGACCGAGCTTCTAAACCGAGGAGAAAAGTACATAAATATGGAGGAGACTATGAACCCAAGAAAGGTAGGACCAATCCCCGATAAGGTCGACCATAAGCGGCCTCATGATTCGGGTTCTCGACAGGAGGTTCGGCAAAACAGACCGAGGCATGACATCCCGCCAACGCACTACCCGAGGTTGAGTACTTCCAAGACAAACCTTCTGATGGAAATCAAAGACATGAAAGAGCTAAAGTGGCCCTCCAAATTGAGGTCCCCACCGGACACGAGAGACTTCAACAAATACTGCGACTTCCACCGGGACCACGGGCATACCACAGAGAGTTGTAAGGCCTTGCAGCGGGAGATTGAGTCCTTGATCAAGAGGGGTTTCCTCGGGTCCTATATTAGTCACGACAATCGCCAGAGGAACGATCGGAACAGAGGGAAGGCATCGGATGTCAGAGGTGTAGCTCAGCCCACGGCGGGGACAATCAATGTAATTGTAGGAGGCGTTGCCTCGGGAGGAGATACGCATAATGGGCGTAGGCAGTACGCCCGGCGGTGCGACCACGTCTCGAGGAGGGTCCAGGATAACCTCGAGGACATTACTTTCGGGATTGGAGATCTGGAGGGAATATCATACCCTCACGACGACGCGTTGGTCGTCTCGGCAGTCATAGCTAATTTCGAGGTAAAGAGGATCTTGGTTGATAACGGAAGCGCAGCGAACATACTGTCGCATGAGGCCTTCATAAAGATGGGAATCCCGGCAGAAAAACTCAAAACAGTAAAGACTCCCCTACAGGGGTTTGGTGGAGGAATCATTGTCCCAGAAGGTGTCGTGGAGCTCCCCCTAACCCTTGGATCGGACCAAAGATGGGTAACAGAGGTCACACCCTTTCAGATCGTCCGGACCTCAATGGCATACAACGCCATCCTGGGGAGGCCATTTCTCAACAAAATCAGGGCCATTGTATCCACTTTCCACCTGGCCATGAAGTTCCCTACAAGCAGTGGCATCGGAGTCGTCCGCGGAGATCAGACGGCTGCCAGACAGTGTTACGTTATTAGCATTCGGACGATGGGCGAGGGGGTCATGGAACTCTCGATGCCCGAGCCAGACCTCGAGCAGCGGGGGAGGCTAGCTCCGGTCGAAGAGTTGAAGGAGGTCGAGCTCGAGCACGGTAAGACAGTCACCATTGGTCGTGACCTCGACGCCACATTAAGTGCGGAGCTTGTAGAATGCCTATCCCAGAACGTTGATGTTTTTGCATGGAGGGTGGAGGATATGCCGGGTATCGACCCCGAGGTCGTAGTTCACAAACTAAACATCAGGCCTGAAGCGAAGCATGTTAAGCAAAGAAAGAGGCATTTCGCTCCGGAACGACGGGAGGTGATCCGCGAGGAAATCGGCAAGCTCATCCGTGCTCAATTCATTCGGGAGGTACACTACCCTGACTGGCTCGCCAATGTGGTTCTTGTGAAGAAGGCTAACAACAAGTGGAGAGTTTGCATCGATTTCACTGATCTGAACAAAGCATGTCCTAAAGACAGTTACCCCTTGCCCAGGATCGATGACCTCGTGGATAGTACGTCGGGCCACAAACTTTATAGCTTCCTGGATGCATTCTCCGGGTATCACCAAATCCGCATGGCCAGCGAAGACCAAGAAAAGACGTCCTTCATGGCAGACTCCGCCATATATTGCTACAATGTCATGCCTTTTGGACTAAAGAATGCCGGGGCAACCTATCAAAGGCTCATCAACAAAGTCTTCGCCGGGCTTATTGGAAGAAACGTAGAGGCCTATGTGGACGACATGGTAGTGAAAAGCAAGCAGATAGAGAAACACATATCAGACTTGGAGGAGGTGTTCACCACCCTAAGGAAGTACAAAATGAAGTTGAACCCCGCTAAATGTGCCTTCGGAGTAGCATCGGGGAAGTTCCTGGGCTTCATGATAACGCATAGGGGCATAGAGGCCAACCCCGACAAAATCCAAGCCTTAGCCTCTATGGAGCCGCCAAGGAACAAGAAAGAAGTGCAGAAACTTACCGGACGTGTAGCCGCCCTAAGCAGGTTTGTGTCCCGAGCAGCGGATAAGTGCTTCCCCTTCTTCAAAGTTCTTAGGGGCAATAAAAATTTCCAGTGGGGAGACGAATGCGAGAAAGCCTTCCAGGAGCTCAAGCAGACATTGGAGACACCGCCGGTCCTCAATAAGCCCGACCCCGGTGATACCTTGTTTTTATACATAGCGGTATCTCAGAATGCGGTAAGCGGTGTGCTGGTGAAAGAGGTCAACAAAGCTCAACGGCCTATCTACTACGTAAGCAAAGTCCTACTTGATGCAGAGACCAGGTATACACTGGCCGAGCAGCTTGCCCTTGCGCTTGTCATGGCAGCCCGAAAGGTTAGACAATACTTTCAGTCTCATCCAATAGTCGTGCTCACAAACCAACCTCTCAAGCACATACTTCAGAAGCCCGACGTCTCAGGAAGGTTACTCAAATGGGCAATAGAGCTTGGTGAATTCGACATAGAGTTCAAGACCCGACCCTCAATAAAGGCACAGGCCTTGGCAGATTTCATAGCAGAACTCACCCCAAGGCCTCGGGGGCCAGGGGATACCTCGGGACCGGGGGAGGAGCCTTGGCAGATTTTCGTGGATGGAGCATCCAATTCCTCGGGGTCAGGTGCAGGGGTCATTATCATCAGCCCTGACAAGGTCACGGAAATTCAGTGCGCACTGCGATTCGAATTTGAAGCCACCAACAACGAGGCTGAGTATGAAGCCGTTGTTATCGGTTTGGAGCTTGCTTGTGGCCTTGACCTGGAGTACGTTAAAATTTTCAGTGATTCACAGCTTGTCGTGGGTCAGATAGAAGGGACATTCGAAAGGAAAGAGGAGAAGATGAGCTTGTATTGCCTGCGAGTCCACGACCTCCGACGACGGTTCAAAGTTTGTGAAATTATGAAGATCCCGAGAATCGATAATTGCAGGGCTGACGCCTTATCCAGATTGGTTTTTATGGGGGTCGACGGACTTGAGAGAACGGTCCACGTCAAGGTTGTAACAGAGCCCAGCATCTGTAAGCACCCGGAAGTTTTGGATATTGAGCAAGAGCCCTCATGGATGGACCCAATAATAGATTTCATAACCAACGGAACTCTGCCCGGGGACCCTCGAGAAGCCAGGAGCGTCCGATCCAGATCATCGAGGTATTGCATGATCAGGGGGGTTCTATTCCGCAGAAGTTTCACTCTACCATATCTCAGGTGCCTTCGGCCATCAGAATCATCTCGAGCCATGACCGAAGTTCACGAGGGTGTTTGCGGGAATCACCAAGGGGCTCGCACCCTGGCCTTCAAACTTCTGAGGTACGGATATTACTGGCCTACCATGAAGAAGGACGCATCAGACTACGTCAAAAAATGTGACAAATGCCAGAGGTTCGGCAATATCATCCACTGCCCTCCCGAAGACCTTACTAGCATCAATGTTTGCGCTCCTTTTGAACAATGGGGCGTCGACATCCTCGGTCCTTTCCCTCTGGCAAGAGGACAGTTAAAATTTGTGGCAGTAGCAGTGGAGTACTTTACCAAATGGGCAGAAGCCGAAGCCTTGGCCGTTATTTCAGAGCCCAAACTAAGGGCATTTGTATGGAAGTCCATCATATGCAGGTTTGGGATACCAAAGGTCCTCATAACAGACAATGGCCGACAGTTTGACAACCCCCAATTCAAGGGCTTCTGCAGTAACTTCGGGGTGGAACATCGCTTGACATCGGTATCCCACCCACAAAGCAATGGCCTCGCCGAAGTCACAAACAGGATCATCTTGCAAGACCTCAAAAAAAGGATCGGTGAGGCCAGAGGTAGCTGGCCTGACGAATTGCCCTCTATACTCTGGACGTATAGGACATCGCACAAAACAGCCACGGGAGAGACCCCCTTCATGTTGGCTTTTGGGGTTGAAGCCACAATTCCTGTCGAAGTAAATGTGCCCAGCCTCCGGAGACTTGAGCCTGAGGTCCCTGAGCATACAAGAGAACATCTCGATCTCCTCGAGGAGGTAAGGGAGAATGCAGCTACAAGGGCAGCCTGTTACCAGAACATGACCGCAAGGCACTTCAATAGGAAGGTACGGCCTCGGAGATTCAGAGCGGGAGATTTAGTATTAAGGAAAGCGGAAGCCGCGGGACACGCCCCTGGGAAGCTCGGACCTAACTGGGAAGGTCCTTACGAAGTCATACGGAGTCTTCGCGGAGGGTCGTACAGCTTAAGGGACACCTCGGGAAGACCGCTCCCTAGGCCATGGAATGCTGAAAACCTGAAGATCTATTACAAGTAGTTCGCTTGACCACGTTCTGGATTCATCCGACCCCGGCGCCAAGTTGTCTATCTTAATAACCGGCCTGCGAGCCTAAGTCATTTGTTTTTCTCTTCGTCGGCCTGCGTGCCTAAGTCTTTCATATCTTTTAGTTGATGGCCGGCCTGCTCGCCATAATTTATTTAGCGGGCCGATGTACCTTACTTCCCATATGGTGGGTCACGAATAAAATGTCCCAGAACTGTTCAATTAACTGCCTGCCTCTTTAGCCTTGACTCGAGCAAGCCACACTAAGCCTTGCCTCGAGCAAGCCACACTAAGCCTTGCCTCGAGCAAGCCACCCCTAAGCCTTGCCCCGAGCAAGCCACACTAAGCCTTGCCCCGAGCAAGCCACACTAAGCCTTGCCTCGAGCAAGCCACACTAAGCCTTGCCCCATGCAAGCCACACTAAGCCTTGCCTCGAGCAAGCCACACTAAGCCTTGCCCCGAGCAAGCCACACTAAGCCTTGCCCCGAGCAAGCCACCCCTAAGCCTTGCCCCGAGCAAGCCACGCCTAAGCCTCGGGTATCAGAGTGCTCGAGTGCAATAAGGTCGTCGTTCAACGAAGGAAATGTCCTCGAGGTATTAGAGGACTCGAGTGTGTCAACGATGTCGTCCTTCAAGGTAATACTCCTCGGGGTATCCAAGTACTCGAGTGTCCTCCACACTTATGCACGATCTCTCCTCGATATCACCTAAAGCTCGATACTCGAAGAATGAAGCCAATAAGCGTTCATGAGGTCGAGGGCAAAGTACATTCACGAAGGTCGAGCAAAAAGCTTAACAAAAGATCATTCGTTTCATTCATGAGGGCGAGTGCAAAGTACATTCACGAAGGTCGAGTAAAAAACTTGAAACACAAAGATCATTCATTTCATTTTATGGTCGAGTACAAAATACATTCATAAGGATCGAGCAAAAGCTTGGGGGATCGAGTTACAAAGGAAGGGGAGGGGTTATCTATCCTATATGCCCGAGAGGGGGGTCAAGATTGGTTATATCGATCTGGACGTCGTCCTCGAGGCCCTCGTCATCATCCTCAGCACCAGCACCTTCCTCGTCAGATAGCTCGAGAGTAGCTGCGATGTCGGGCACAGACCTCAAATCCTCGGGAACGACATGGGGAAGCTTGGAGCGAAGAAATGCTCGAGCCTCCTTGAAGGCGTGCAGGTAAGCTCCCGAGGCGTATTCTGCCTTGATCTTGTCACATTCCGCCGAGGTCTTAAACTCCTCCCAGGCTCGTTCCTTAGCCTCGGCATGAGCTCGATCCTTGGCCTCGTTAACTTTGGCCTCGAGCTCCTTGTCTTTTCTGAGCAGTTCAAGTTTCAGCTCCTCGGCCTCGTCCCTCGCAACACCAACCTCGTCCTTTGCCCTCAGAGCCTCACGCCTGGCCTCGTCGCGCTCTCGTTTCCACTGATCGAGCTTTGCCTCGAGCTCAGCAATGCGGCGATCTTTCGCAGCCAAAGACTCTTCCATGGATGAAACCCTCGAGGATTCCTCGATCCCTTGTAGGGTAAGTCCTCGAGCCATGCTCAGGGTCTACACAAGAAAATGAAGTAAAGATACCGAGCATATAAAGATAAGGTACGAAAGGGTCGAGAATTGTTACCTTCGCCGTGAAGAGCTCGAGGCGCTTCAAACCCTCCTTCAGCTTGACCTCGTCCTTGTACTTGGCCACTCTGTCAGGTACAAGATGGCACCTCTCAAAGTCATCAAAACTGGCAGGAGGCAGAGGCTCGTCCTCGAGGTCCACCACCTGTGGATGTCGTCGAGTCACCGGGGGTGGTGGTGTTGCGTGGGCCGGAATCGGAGGGCTCGGCTCGACCACGGGGGGTGTGGGTTGTGAAGGCTCCCCGGGTCCCCTCAGGGAAGGGTCTACTGCAGCCTCCCGGGCTCTCTTCTTCCCCTTCTTCTTGGCCTGCAAAGGGGTCGGGGGAACAGCCTGAGGCCTTGTACTCATGAAGCTACGCAATGCTCGAGGATCAAACGCCATCCCTGCAAATTGAAAAATAGGTCAACATATTAGAACAAGCACTAGGCAAAACCCGGTGATTACAAAGAGGCAAGGAGAACGAGCTCTACCCTCGAGACCTCTAACATCGGCCAAATCTATCACCTCTTTCCCGATCTCCTTCATGTTCGAGAAAAGGGGCTCGAGCTCGACCAGCATCTGCCTATTCCTCTCGATATCCTCGGGGTACTCCTGGGCCTCACAAAACTTCTCGGCATCGGGGACGACCCACTCGGGCCAAAAAGGAAGATCGGGGTCTTGGGGTTCTACGTAAAACCAACCCTCCCTCCACCCCTTAAGGGAGCTTGCCATCTTAGGGACCCTAAAACCCCCCGTGGTCGAGAGATAACCAAAACAGGTGTACCTCGGGTGTTTCTTAAGTTCAAAGACCAGCCTAGCAAGGTCGACTATAGGCTCGATCCCTAAGTACCTACAAGCTATAAAAAAAATACACCAACATCCTCCAAGCATTGGGCAAAAGCTGCCCCGGGCACATCGAGTGCCCGACCAGGAGGGCGGTGAAGAAGGGGTGCAACGGCCACCTGAAACCGGCCTTAAGGGTCTCTCTAAATATCACAAACTCCCCCCGGCGAGCACTCACCACCCTCTCATCGGGGTCGGGCGACCTAATATCACACAGAGGCATGATCCCATACTCTCTGGCGGCCGCCACAGCCAGGTGTTCTTTCAACCTACAGGCCTCGTCGGGGAACTCGAACTGTACATTATCATGGGCCCTAGGTCGGGAGTCGAGGGGGACAGCCATAGGGATCATCGTATTCTGTACATCCTCACCACTACTCGACCTACTCGACCTACTCGAGCTACCCTCACTACTCGACATTATATTAGAACTAAGTCTACTAATTAAATAACTTAAGAGTCTCGAGGCTTACCTTAAGATTACCCGACGACCACGAGAGGAAGCTTAGGAGATTTTTGAGCGAGCACGAGCTTGAAGAAGGAGGATTTACAGCAGTAAAAGTGAAAAATGAAGGGTAAAAGAAGGATATTTATAGTAGGAGAAGGTAGAAGGCCAAGGGTCACAATCTCTGACCGTTGAAGTTGACACGTGTCACGGATCCAACGATCCACCAATAACGGTCACATCGACCACCATCCTTCTCGACGACCTTTTTGTGCACCCCCTTTAATATCCTCGAGATCTTAAGCGCGCGCACGGGGGCCAGTGATATGGTCGATTCCTTACGACCGAGGCCGTGGATGATCGAGGACGCGCTCAAGACGCCCATGTGGAGCAGCCCCCGAGGCCCCATGCCAATCATCCTCGAGGACTCCACCAGGCCATATAATCACGAATAAGTACCGGAGTCCTCGGGGTACCCACGTCCTCGAGCTATTATGTTACCTCGAGGTGGCTTATCCTCGAGGAACACAGTCCTGTTGTTTGCCATTTCTTCCTCGGGGTACTTCCCCGCCCCCTATGGGGTCGTGCTCTAGAAGAAGTGGAGTCTTACCCCGTTAAGGACTCTGGTGAGATAAGGGCGTTACGCCAACTACAATCCTATCAGGAGCGAACTAGCACAATTGCACTCGGACTCTACCACCTAGCCCTATAAATATGGGCCCCCAGTGCGGTATTCAGGTACGTTTTACACATTTCTATAGCATATAGCCTTCCGCATATAACCCCCATCTGACTTAAGTTTCGGAGGAGCGACGAGGGCATACCTCATCGCCTTTGTTTCAGGTACAGAAAGATCACGCTCGTGCTTATCAACGGTCGCCAAGCCAGGTACGACTTTTGGGTAGCATCATCTACTATTTTTGCATAGAGCCAAACTATGATCCACCAGTTAGAAAGAATTGATAATCATTATAAGAATTATATAAAAATTACATGAATCATGTTAAGGTACAAATTTAAACAGCAGATCAAAGGAAAATGGTTTCCATTGCATAAAAGAATTTACAGAATCATACTTTAATCACGGCCTTATCTTTCAACAAAGTTTCGACCGCTCTCCATCCTGAAACCAAAGCCCCATCAAATGTGGCACTTGTTACATAATCTCCACATATGTACAATCCGGGATTTACTCTCGGGCTCTTCCTCAAATCCGTGGGCGGGCATTGGTTTGGCTGGGCAAATGCGATCCTATACAGCCTCAAATAACTCCACGAACCAACCACTGCCTCCCCAAACCACCCCGACAACTCCTTCACCACCGTCTCCACCAACTCTTCATCGGACACGTCATCATACAGCCCAATAAGAGACACTGATACCAATGCCTTGCCAGGTGGGGCATACGACTGGGCAACATTGGTCGCGAAAAACATGTTATTTACAATCCCTCGATCTGAGCCATTTAAGAACAAAACCGGGTCTTTAACCGGGACCTTGTCACTATCCATCGAGAAATACAAACAAACGGTGCTCCGAACAGGCTTCTTCACCCGACCCGGATCCCATTTCCCTGCCAAAATCTTAACAGCTTCGAACTCTTCAACTGCCAATATCACTCCTAGTTCACTCCTGATGACCTCCCCATTTTCCAAATTTACAGTTATACCCTTCTCCGACTCCTGATTTATCGCAACTACCCTCGAATTCAGTAGAACTGAATTAGGGTTCAATTTACCCGCCAATTGTTCGGGAATTGCGGCAATGCCGTTCGCCGGGAGGGTGTTATCTCCGAGAGCCAGACATTTGAATATAAAATTGAAAAGACGTGACGTGGTTTCCAGCTCCCTATCAAAGAAAATCCCCCCAAAAAAGGGTCGAAAAAATCGGTCCAAAATCGAATCCGAAAACCCAATTTTCTTCAACAAATCAATCGTCTTCACCTCCTCGGCAATCAAAATTTCATCATCTGACTGTGTCAAAACCCTAATTCTAGTCAACCCAATCAATATTTTATCAAAAACACTACCAATGGGGTTTGCAAAACTCTGTAAAGAATCCGAAAAATGACGCAATGGGTCGGCTACAACGTGAAATCCTCCATCATAGTAAACCTGCGCCCCAGAGTAAAACTTCTGAAGATTCAAGCTTTGGTAATCTAAAAGTTTTTGTGCTTGAGGATAAGCAGTGATGAAAATTTGAAACCCACGATCAAGAATGAAGCCGTCGACGAAGTCTGTGCGCACCCGGCCACCGACGGCGTCGGATGCATCCAGGAGGAGGAATGGAATCTTCTCAGCGTGAAGCCGAGTCGCAGCGGCCAAGCCGGCTAGCCCAGCGCCAATGACAACTACTCCGGTTGAAGGGGAAGAACTTGGGTTGTTGCTGTTGGGTGGAGGAGAGTCCAGGGAGATTTGCTGTGAGGAAGCATTAGGTGGTCTTGAACTGATAGATTTGATGTGGGAGGAAGATGTGTATGAATGGAATGAGAAAGGAAAAGAGAGTGCAGTGAGATTCATTTGGCAGAGGAATGGACTTGTTTCTGTGTGATACTACTGTGATGTTGTGATTCTGTCCTTTGGATGGGGTTTGGTTCTTCATTGTCCACTTGTCATCTTCATTATCCAGTTGCCTCTCCTAAAATGAATCATGCTACTTCATTATTTGACAATCTTGACATCGTCATATTTAATCATGATGGCGATCATGATTGTACAAATAGGTTAATTCTCCTAAAATTACATAGCTAACTGGGCTCCACGACACTAGCTAGCATGTATCTCCTAAAACTGAAATGATGAAAATTTTAATTAAAACTACTCATATCAAATCAACCCATTACTACAACACTAGACTAATTCAAAAATAAATAAAACATAAAGTTCATCTATGCATAACATCCTCCAACCAGAACTTTTGGCCAATATCTAAAAATGCAGTAAACCAATTTCTAAGGAGACTTTCAATTCAACCTTTGTTATTTCCTTCCAATTATGTCACAGATCATAGGCAAGCTAAATGCATCTCCCAGACATTGGCTTCGTAAAAATTAGCAAGTTGAACATGATATTACCAAAGGCTTAAATTAGGGATACAAGATACCTGAATCAGCTGCAGTTGTCTCAACTGAAGGGATTCAGACTCTATGAAGTATACTAGTCGGGGAGAGATACACACACATTTCTGCTTCAGTGAACATGTAAGATCAATGTTTGCCACAATATACCCATAACAGACATCTGATTTACGTTAGTTATTTCTATTTTAAAGGAATCGTTAGTAGGGCAAACATATCCGTGACAATGCTGAAGTATATCAGTTGCCTATTCAATAGTCCCAACTATATAGAATTTTTGTGGCCGAAAAGAGAAGTCCATACTCAGAATGGTTGTATGGTATTCACGCGAAGTTCACTCAAAAAACATCACAAGTTAGTTGAAGCTAAGAGAGAAAAACAATTAGCGGCAAACATATACACGTCAATTAAATAGTCACAGTTTCGTACTCTGGGAGTGCCAAAAAATTTCTCACGAAAATTCAGAATCTATTTTAACTAGACACAACATTCATTATTTTCCTATGATACTTGATCTATAAGCTACTCTAACATTACGAAGAGTTCTTGTAGAAAAGAAAGTAAACTTAATGCCATAAACTTGAGTAGAACTATGTATTCTAGGTGGCTCACAGAGAATTGGTAAAGAGAATGATTTCTTTTGCCAAAACACTATATAAAGTCAATATATGATCTGATGCCTTGAGCTTACGGTCCAAATTGGTGCATCACACTCATGGTAATGATCGAAGTTAAGAGTTTCAAATTTTGCTAACAGGCTGATTGAATATTGGCTAACAAATAAGCCAATGAGCCATATCAGATGCAATACATATCTTCAAACACTACGTTCCACCTGTCAAATGACTTAAATGGCACCAAAAAGCTACAGAAGCAAAATGAAGCAGCAGAATGCTAGATTGCCAAAAAAACAATGATGCTCGCCCAATCAATCAGAGAAAGCACTGCTATGAAATATCGTCATGGGTTTCTCCAGGAACAAAGAGAAATAGAAAATCTAGACCGAAAAGGCACATATACAAGCACAAGAACATAAAGAAAGAGGCAAGCTAGTCTCGAGTTTTATAGTGGGTCAAGTATGAACTTTCAATATACACAAGTTTAGAAGATATATTCTTCACCTCAAGGTACTAATATGCACATGGTATCAGACAAGAATACTGTCTATTATCAGTCAAGTATAATGTGAACTGTTAATCACACAGTCCATTAAACTCCAGTCTACGTGCTACATCCTATAAACTGTTCCAAAAACAAATATCTGTAAACCCAAAGCAAAACATGTTTCTTCTAAAGCAGTGGCAAGTATGATAAGTCTATTTTACCTTGGTTCTGCAACCAAAACCGAGTTATATCATGCAGATTTTTTTAGTAAAAGCATCTACTCCTGGCAGAATTCCAGAAACACCGGCAATCTTTTCCTAGAATGGGTAACATAGAGCCTCCTCCGTATGTAAGCATCCATGTCTTCTTTTGAGGGATTATTTTCCTCAAACGAACCAGAAGATAAAGAGGCAGCTATACCATCGTCAAGAGGAGTCCAATCTGAGTTTGTGGATGCAGTAATTGGGGTTCTGCTTCTCCCAACGGCACCAGATGTTTGTTCTAATTTGGTGGATAATGTTGGTAAGGCCATTGGTATTGGCAGTGGTGGAGAGAGGGCTTCTACTGCTGCTTTGACTTTGTGATGAACAAAGAGGCACTTTGAGCCATGTGACAATGATCCTGATCCACCTGAATTGTTGGATGATTTGCTGATTGGTGCCTACAAAATTGCAGAAGCCACAAAATATGTTACAAGAAATCATATACGAAATCACCACTTCTTAGTTCAATTGATTTTAATTTTTAAATTGATGTTAAGAGGATTAATCAAGAAAAACATTTTATCAGTTTTATTCCTACCTCAAATTTACTCTTGCCTGAGAAATGAATAGGACGGAGCTCTTCTTTCCCGTGAGCGAACTGTTCAACTGGGAATAAATGCAATTGCATTACAATTATATGGTGAGCACACATCAAAATAGTATAATCTTCATTCAACCACATGGTAGTACAATTAAAGCATGTTAATAAGTACTCAACAAAACAATGAAGAAACAAGAAATTAATCTGAAAACATTTCCGTTATGATACTTCATGATGAGAGGGAAGAAGAGTGACCTGGCATTTGGAACCGAATCGGCATATACCGGAATCCTCCCAAAACGAACACATTTCAGTTCTGTAGTCAAAGCCCCTACCAATAGTGCTCTCAATTTCCCTGCAGCCACCGGATTCAGATGATATCGGCAGTGGCCTAACCCTAATTCCACCACTACGGCCGCCTTTATTAAACTTCCGTACCAAACTTTCGTCCATCACAAGCACATCCTTCTCGAGCTTCACCGGTGGGGACTCCAGGTTCTCAATCGCCGCCAGCGGCGAGAAGTACTTACTGAAGGCCGTCGCCAGCGAGGTGGAATTGAGATACTTCGGCGGTGATGGAGAGTTAGAGCCATCGGAAGCGTAAGGATCGGAGATTGCACTTCGTCGCAACTTCAGATAACGACGGCCAACGAAATCTTTTATATTGATTGATGAATCGCTGTAGTTCAAGGACTGGTGCGTTGAGGCTTTCGAGGAACTATGAAGGTTTTCCATGGAGTTCTCTTTCTACTGTTACAAGTGAATGAAATTGAACTTGTATCTACGAATTCTTGTTAACGTAATCGAAATTACATCGGAAATTCAGAAATTTTGCACGAATTGCGACTTCAAGTTACATTAAGGAATTCAAACCTGATGTTCTTCAACTATTATGCATGTGTACATGCAGAAGGGCGCCATATCTGTATTTGAAATCCTCACAATAACAGAAGGAAGTGATATACTTGAGAAAAGTAAATGTAACTTTTTATAGGTCCAAGACCATCCACCCTTGCATTTAAAGGAAAAATAATGCTATATCATTTAACCTATGTTTGATTCTCATTATTGTAGAATGAGAATGAAAAATATAGTTGTTATTTGATCTCGCACTAGAGATAGAAATTCAAAATTGATGACTTGATGTGATGGATAACGGTCATATTTTTCATTTTTATGCATGAAAAATGATAAACAAACGGAGGCTTAATAATAATAATAATTATTATATTCAATATCACAAGTGCTTAGTATCTATCTATGTGATAGTGGAATTATTGTTATATGGTTCAATAAAGTGATTTCAGTACTATATAGACGGGTGCTAAGCACCGATAAGAATGAATAACATTACTCACGATGAAATGTGCGTGTGAGTTTCAGTAGTACGTCGAAAAGTTCCATACCTTCTTAATAGAGTCATCCTTTCAGTTTTTAATAGATCTACCGCAAGACTCTTTCCAAAATTGTTGACCCTAAAAATCATGTACAAAATGAGGCCCCGTTCGATAGGGATTAAAATTCAATTAAAATTTAAAATATGGTCGTTATTGAGTCCCACTTGTCTAATAAAAGTCAACAATAACGACTAGTTTTTCAATTTTAATTCCTACCGAACGGGCCCTGAGTATGATCCTCAAAGTGAGATGAAATTAAGCCCATGTTTGGTTCGGATTAAAATCTGATTTTAATCCAAATCAAAGTCAAACAATCAATATTTAACTATATCTTTCATGGGTCCCACAACTTTTCAACCACATTTCAATTTTTTTTTATCACAGTCTTCTAAAAATCTAATTTTAATTCCCACCAAATACCCTCTAAATGATATGGTCAATAAAATAGATCTCGTATTTATACATTTAATTGGTTTTATCATTTTATCTCACACCATCTACTACACGAATGGAGATGATTTCCACTTTGTACGTATCACATTATTCTTTTGGTCACATGACATCTAAATTGGTGTTGAATATTAGTAGAGCTAAACAACATTGCTCTTATTTATATGGATGTCAAAATTTCGACTTCACGGAGACTTCAACTTCAGATCTAAACTCTACTCGAATGAACCAGCTCAGAATTTACTAGTTATATTAATAAACTTCGACCAAGTGTACAACTTTTTAAGCATTAGAGAATTCATGAATGCGAAACCATTACCTAAAGAATAAGCTGTATAATTACAAAAATACCCAAACATTCAAAGTACAATGTGAATAAAAATCCTATTAACAACATACAATACCAAATTACAGGGTATCAACTTGACAATTTTCAAAAATTACATACACAGTTACAACAGTAGATTATTCAAAATACTAACACAAACACAAGTCGAAGATTTTTCTAAAACCAACTCAAATCTCCATCAATAGCATTCTTCAGGTTTCCCCCAAGTAAGGACATGAGTCCACCACCATGCACCCTTCCCTCCGGAACCACACAATCCAAGCTCTTTCCAGCACTGGTACTGTCAAGGTTGCTGGTATTGTTCATTTCCACTTGCTTCTCGGGACAAAATGAGGCCTTCATCGACAAAGGAACCAATACCTGAGGAGGTAAAAGGTGTGACCTTTTTGCTGGTTTTTCAAGTGAATCGGGAGAATCCGAGATCACACTAACTCCAGATGAAGAACTAGTGTTGTCGAAGCTGCTCCTAGCAGTAGAGGCAGCTGGTACCAATCCGTGGAAGAGTCGAGGCCCAAGCATTCCTCCTCCGTTTGTTGCTCGTCCCCGAACCAGGCTGCTATGTGCAGCACATAGCCCACTCTTTCCTCTTGCAAACTTTTCACATTTTCCACCTCCCCAGTTGCACCTCTTTCCACCACCATGCGCCTTGCAGAAGTCGGTGCTACCTTGAGCGCTCTTTCCACAGTTTTCAAATTTGCAGCGCTTTCCTCCACCATGCCTGACACAGCAATCAGTTCGTCCACGAGCACTCTTGCTGCAGCCTGGAACAACACACCTTTTTCCACCACCATGAGCAACACAGAAATTGGTACCTCCGTGCACACTTTTTGGGCATATCCCACCACCATCAAAGAGGCAGCGTTTTCCACCACCATGCCCTTTGCAGAGAGGCGTACTCCCCTCTGCACCTTTGGTGCACCCTGCAAATATGCACCGTTTTCCACCACCATGTGCTTTGCAAAACGTGGTGCTACCTTGCGCACCCTTGCTACAACCCAGGAATTGGCATCGTCGTCCACCACCATGGGAGATGCACAAGCCAATCTGTCCCTCAGCACTTCGACTGCAACCTTCCACCTTACACCTCTTACCCCCACCATGCCTGATGCAAAGACCAGACTTTCCACGGGCAGCTCTAGTGCACCCTCCTGGATACCCACATCTTCTTCCACCACCATGCGCTATGCAGTGGTCTGTCTTCCCTTCAGCACTTTTAGTGCATCCAAGATGCTCACACCTCCTGCCTCCTCCATGGGCTTTACAATAGGCAGTTCGGCTCTCAGCACCTCTATTGCATCCAGGTTTCAGGCATCTCTGTCCACCCCCATGACCAATACAAAGACCCGTTCCCCCTCGTGCTCCTTTTGTACATCCAGTAAACTTGCATCTTTTTAGTTTGCTAGATCTGTGGTCTGAAGATGCCCCAGCTAGAGTAGGTTCAGATATGGTGCTCATCGAATAATTAGAGATGCTAGAAGGTTCAGCACTGAGCTCGGAAACCTGGCAATGGGATTTTGCACCAATATTTGAAACCTCATCAGTCATCAACGAAATTTTATTACTTTCCATTCTAGGAGCCAAAAGTAGTGTCGGCATATAGCCACCGGATTTCTTGGCTGACGTAGAACCCTCATCAACAACAAGGGTTGCAAGCCTATGACCATCTGAAAACATTCGATCCTGGTGATGAAGTGAATCAGAAACATTCTGCGTAGAAGCAGAAAATTCAAGTACATTCGAAACGTCATCTGTGTCCCCAGACAGTCCTAGTTTTAGAATCGAATCATAGTCAGATGCCAATCCCTGAGTAAATATGGTTGTCGAACCTTTGTTTTTATTACCCCGAGCTGCACAATAATCATCAGAATATGTACTAGGTGTTGGACCCAATCCAAGCACTAATTTGCACCCATCATCAGAAGCATTTTTATAGAGACTCTGTCCTCCATCTTTCGTTCGACTGCTCCCAAATGTAGCTGTATCACGTCCTTCATAGCCAAAACAATCCAAAAGTAAAGCAGTATCTCCAATA
>CM032642.1:17217958-17345458 GCA_019097785.1 Fraxinus excelsior
TTTCCCACATTTAGTCCACAAATTTTGAAAAAGTCTATTTCAGTCGTTAAACTTTTCAATTTCCATTTTCAATAAATTTTCAATTAAGTCCCTAAACTTTATTTTATCATTTTAAAACTTTTATATTTCGAATGCTAATTCAAACTTATTTTCTATTTTGGCTAGACGAAACGTACGAACGAATAGGAGATTGAAGTTTTGTATCCGCTTTACTATTCACGGAACTCGAGAAAATTGAGGTAAAGTTTCCACGATTAATTAGTTTAAATTATAAATGCATGTTTTATGTGAATTTACGTGATTTATATACTTCAATGCGTGAACTTTAAAATAGATAGGATTATAATGCTTGCAAGAATTATTTTTTACCGAAAGTTATCCAAACAAATTTGTGGTGAATGTTTTAGACCACAAAACTAATAGAAGAACCTTATAGATGTCATTGCAATCTATTCTCATCAAAAGCTTGAGGAAAATTAATAACGAAAATCTTGAATTCAACGGTCGGAGTAAAATGAAGTTGATGATTACAGTGTAATGAAGAAATAAGTTGGGAGTAAATATTAATTCGTTATTATAAAACTATTTGAATCAATACCTTCGTAATGGGACTAAAAATTCTAATAAATGAAAAATGCAAGTACATGAGAATATTGTGGTGTACTTAATAAAATTTGTAGTGGTAATAGAATTACCCTAACTCAAAACTCTGAAAGTCATCTATTATGATATGTGTCTTTACTATTCCGCCATTAGGCCTATCAGACGGTCCAAAAAGGCCCCTGAGCAAACACAGAGAAACGCGTAGCCTAGAGAGGGGACGTAAAAGTCGGTGGGAAGGGATTCTCAACCAATGAATTATGATAAGACGAATTAATGACGTGGCATAAGGAATTTGATATTCCGTCTAAAAATTGACAATAAAAAACAAAAAAAATCATAACATCCAAATTAAAAATTAGTAGAGAAATATTTGAAAATAATTAATTGAGAAATAGTTGTTAGTTGCTTAGAATAGGGAATTAAATTTGGCAAATAGTTTCAAAAACCTTTTTTGAATGTCAAATTGAAATACGGTTTTGTTAGTTTCCAATTTCATAGTATTTTATCATTTGATTATTTATTTAATTGAAAAACTATAACTTATTTCTTTTATCTTTGCTTGCGTAGAACAGTATCTACCAGTTCAAACAATCATTCCATTCGTTAACATAATGAGAAGTGGTAAGATTCTATAAATAAATAAAAAAAAAAAATTACAAACATAAGATATAAAGTTCTATGAAATTTAAGCGTGTGAACTATTTTTTGAAGATCATGATAAACAACCTGTAAAGAGAACCCTCTATAAAGATTTACCAGAAGAGAAGAAGGAAGAGATTCGTAGAAAACAAAGAGAAAGATATGCTAAACAAAAAGCATCGAAAAACAACTCCATTCATATAAACGATTTCAATACATACGGTGGTGATCAAACGACTACATCGATTGTTCGATATTCAAACAATGATGTCCAATATACAGACAACATTCAAGACTTTAGTGTTGTTCAAAAAGCAACAAAGAGACAGCGGAACACTGATGTTCATAGTGATATCGTTGAAAAAAATTCGTCTCGTGAAGTATGTATTCTTCCTGGTGTTGAAGTCTGTGTCATTAATACAGAGATAAATTCAAGCACAAATAATGTCTCCGAATCTTCTAATCAACTCTTTATCCAGCAGGTTCTCCTCTAATCATTTTTCTATTTTCTTATTCAACCATCATTCTATTAGTTTCCTCTGAGATTTAGAAATATATTATACAAATAGGATCCATATGTCGTTCGAGAGGAGTCGAGCTATGATACAAATATGCCGACATTTTCTAGGGGTAAGAAACAAATGTAAAATTAGTTGGATCTTTGAATTCAGTCATCAAATATTGCTACTGTACCAGTAATGTCCTTACTCAGATAATTCAAACAACATGACAAGCTTACTTATGTTGCGTTATTTTCATTTTTTCAACCAAATAGGTGAGTCACATCAAGTTTCTATCGGATTTAGACAATTGATGAAGGTAGTACCATCTGAAACATATTCTCTGCCATTAGTACCCAGCTGCATACATTGTAAAGCAAAGCGATTCCACCATGAAACAACTGGCTTCTGCTGTGCTGATGGAATAATTTCTTTAGCCACAAATGATGTTCCTGATAAGCTTTATTCGTTGTTCACCTCCAACACTGATGAATCTGCACATTTCAGGACATACATTCGAACTTATAATAACAAGTTCGCTTTCACATCCTTCGGAGTGAAATTTGATAAAGATCTTTGTAGGAGAAATAAAGGAATCTATACTTTCAGAACTCAGGGACAGATCTATCACTATATCAATGATTTGATTCCTTCAAATGGTTGCCCTTCTTATCTCCAATTGTATTTCTATGATGCAGAACATGAATTAGAAAATCGAGTTTATGATTCAAACAGAATGGATCCATCAATTGTAACTCAACTCATTGATATTCTTCGCATTAATCCATATTCTGTTTTTTTTTTCGCTCTCTTGGTGATTTTCCAAATTTGGAAAATAGAATAATTCATATAAGATCAGATGCTGGCCTAGATCAACGTGTATTCAATGCTCCCACATCTTCACAAGTTGCAGCAATATGGGTAGAAAATGACAGTCAAGATCGACTAAGAGGACGTGACATTTTTGTCTTTAACCATTCTGGTGGAAGTCATAGTTCAGTACTATTTCGGGTGTTATGATCCATTGCAATATCCATTGTTATTTTCATGTGGCGATGTTGGTTGGCATCAAGGGATTCAAAGGGTCAGTAGAGGAAGGAGATCTACATATAACGAAACAAACCAATCAATAAATCCTGAACAAGCAGAAACCGCAGAGGAATTACTTTCAAGAGAACAACTAGGTTAGATTGCAATATTAATACTCAAAAATTTTATTTAGTATGTACGTCCAACTCAATAACCTTTCATTCACATTCAACTTTTGTAGCATTAAACAGAAGAAGGAAGGACCCAGTTGTTTCATGCCGTGAATATTATAGCTACAAATTACAAATCAGAGAAAATGCCAGATCAATTCTGCTACTTTCTGGTCGACTATTGCAACAATTTGTAGTAGATATGTACGTTAAGATCGAAACGTCAAGATTGGATTATTTTAGGAAGCAACAACAACATATTCGATCAGAGTTATATCAAGGTATTGTTGATACAATTACGCTTGGGGAAAGAAACGCTTCTAATGTTGGAAAACGGATTATACTGCCTTCATCATTTATTGGAGGTCCAAGAGACATGAGAAAACGATATATGGAAGCAATGGCTTTAGTTCAACGGTACGGCAAACCGGACATTTTCTTAACGATGACATGCAATCCAAACTGGAAAGAAATTACAAATGAACTACATCCACAAGAGGAGGGTCAAAATCGACCTGATTTGGTTGCTCGAGTCTTTCGTGCAAAATTAGAAGAATTAAAGGATCAATTATTCAAGCGGAAAATATTTGGTAAAGTTTCAGCATACGTCTACGTCATTGAGCATCAAAAGAGAGGCCTTCCACATGCGCATTTCTTAATTATCTTACAAAAGGATTGGAAGGTCTATGCGCCAGAATCTTTTGACGAAATCGTATCAGCAGAGATACCTGATAAAAATACAAACTTGCACTTGCATAATGCTGTTGTAAAGCATATGATGCATGGACCATGTGGAGTCTTCAACCCATCAAATGTTTGCATGAAAAAAAATGGTCGTTGCAAAAGTAATTACCCAAAGAGTTACGCATCTACTACAACCGTTGGAAATGATTGCTTTCCAATATATAGGCGTTCGAACGATGGAATAGTTGTCAAAGTCAGAGGCAAAAATTTAGATAATCGTTGGGTTGTTCCATATAATCCATATCTGCTTGCAACATTTGACTGTCACATTAATGTTGAGATTTGTTCTACGATAAAAGCAGTCAAATATCTTTATAAATACATTTATAAAGGTCATGATCGTGTTGCGTTCAACTTGATTTCTGAACAACAAAATCAACAAGTTGATGAAATCCAACAATTCCAATCAGCCCGATGGATTGCTCCCCCTGAAGCTATGTGGAGGATATATGGCTTTACTATTAATGAAATGTACCCAGCAGTGTATAGTTTACATTTACATCTGCAAGATCAACACCCAGTGACTTTTCGAGCAAATGACGATCTAAACAATGTTGTTAACTTAGATCGTTCTAGAAAATCGATGTTAACACAGTTCTTTGCATTAAATCGAGTAGATGAGAATGCAAAAACATTATTGTATAAAGAATTTCCAGAATATTATGTTTGGAGCCAACAGAACAAGGATTGGACTCCTCGAAAAAAAAAACCGTTATAGGCCGTATTGTTACAGCAAATCCATTTGAAGGCGAGAGATATTATCTGCGGATATTGCTAAACCATGTAAGAGGACCTTTGTCGTTTGAAAATCTTAGGACAGTTGATGGTGTTGTGGCCCCAACATTTCGCGAAGCAGCAACATTGCATGGGTTGCTACAGAGAGACAGCAGCTTAGAAGATTGTTTAAACGAAGCAACTCTATATCAGATGCCTTCAAGTTTGAGACGGTTATTTGCAACAATATTGGTTTATTGTAATCCAACCAATCCAAGGGAGCTTTGGGAACGTTTTGAGCAAGATATGTCAGTTGATTTCAAATCAACAGAAGATACTATATCAAATGTAAGAACCCAAGTATTGAGGTCAATCTCTTTTACAATTGAATCAATGGGGAAAGACATTAATTCCTACAATCTTCTTGATGAGGACATTTGCTTCGATGAAGATGAATATAAATCTAGAGAAATCGATGACGAATTGGCTGTTGAAATTCCAGAAACGGATATCGCTGCATCACAATCTCTTAATAGTGAACAACAACATGCCTATAATGCAGTACTGGAAAAAGTATTTGCAAACCAAAATGCTGCATTCTTTATAGATGGCCCAGGTGGGACAGGAAAAACATTCTTGTACAAAGCACTTCTCGCAACAGTACGATCAAGAAAATTAGTAGCACTTGCAACTGCTTCATCAGGTGTTGCAGCATCTATTCTTCCGGGAGGTCGAACAGCACACTCACGCTTTAAGCTTCCACTTGATACTGACGAAAGAAGCACATGCTGTATCAGCAAACAAAGTGCACTGGCAAACCTACTACGTGCAGCAAAATTAATAATTTGGGATGAGGCTCCCATGACGAGAAAACAACACATAGAAGCATTAGATAAAATGCTACGAGATATCAATGATTCAGATGTGGCATTCGGTGGCAAGGTCGTTGTTTTCGGTGGAGATTTTCGACAAGTTCTACCTGTCGTTCGTAAAGGAACAAGACAACAACAAGTAAATTCCAGTTTGGTTTATTCGTATTTGTGGCCTACATTGATTAAGTTCCGATTAAAAGAAAATATGCGAGCAAGACTAGATCCAGATTTTTCAGATTATGTGTTACAAACAGGAAATGGAATGCCGCCAAATACAATCGATGAAACCATAAAAATACCGAATAGGATGCTTGTTCCCTATGATGATGACAGCACTTCTTTAGATAATTTGATACAAGATGTTTTCCACGATGTTCATGAATATTCAATAAATATTTCGTCTATGATGAATCGGGCCATATTAACACCAAAGAACGGTTATGTTGATGAAATAAATGCATTGTTGATTAATAGGTTCCCAGGTGAAATACATCGATATTACAGTTTCGATGAGACAACAGATGCATCTGAACAATCAGTTATGGAAGATTTCTTAAATACTCTAACCCCAAACGGTCTTCCACCACACGAATTATTGCTGAAGAAAAACTGTCCCATAATGCTCCTTAGAAACATTAATCCTTCAGAAGGCCTATGCAATGGAACCCGTTTGATTTGTCGGGGTTTTGATCGAAATGTCATTGATGCAGAAATTGCAGTTGGACACCATATTGGAAAAAGAGTATTCATTCCAAGGATACCGTTTTTACCAAATGTTGAAGAAAATAGTGGTTTTCCATTCAAACGAACTCAATTCCCTATAAGATTAAGTTTCGCAATGACTATAAATAAGTCACAAGCCAGACATTGGATTATGTTGGGATTTATTTACCTCAACCTGTTTTTTCACATGGTCAGTTATATGTGGCTTTATCGAGGGCAAAGACAGCATCTACGGTGAGGATTCTTATACGACCACTGTCCATAGAACAACGTGAAAAGAACACCACAAAAAATATTGTGTTCACGGAATTACTTACATTATCATGTTTCAATTAATGTTATTCAGGTAACTACATTTCATTCTACGCTCTCAATTCATTGTGCACTACAGTATTTTTCTCCATATACATCCGATATATTCATTCATTTAATTAAAAGCCTTCATCAATCATTTTAGTACTTTATGAATTCAAACGGAGATTTGTTACACTCACAAATCTGATATTTTTGTATCAGAAAACGGAAAAATGTGGACGGTGCACACATCAATAAAGGATATCACTCCAAATACCAAAAACTGGAAGATTAAGATGATCGTTGCGGAGAAATCACCTAAGCGAACAAGCCAACGCACAACGGTGAAGTACCAAAATTTGACATTAATTGATCAAGAGGTATGATATTTGTTAGCCTATATTATGTTTCCAATTATCAATATCCTCTGAAATTAGATTTCTTAAATTATATCGTATTACAAAAAATATTAACTACATTGTACTTATTTAACTCTCTTTTCAAACATATTTTGTGTAAAAAAAATAAAGGATACTTAAATCGTTTCAAAAATTCCGTACATCAAAACAATCAACATAACTTTATACAATACACTATTAATCACAATTACTTTTATTCATCATATAGGGTAATCGAGTGCAGGCAGCAATGTTTGGCGTTGATATTGACCCCCGGTCCGACACTTTACAAATTTTACACTCATATTACATCATCAATGCATATGTCAAACCAGTAGATCCGAAGTACAAAATCGGAGAATATAAATATCAGTGGATTCTGAACTCAAAAACAATAATAGAAGATGTTCCATACAACGAAGACAAAATAGATGTCCCGAAATATGAGATCATCCCATTCAAAGATTTAGAGGCTCATAGAGGGTCGATTGGAGAAATAGGTAATTTAATTTAAATTTCATTACAAATTTCTTATCAACATAAATTAACATTTCATATTTCAAATATTTAGCTATTTTAGCTGTTGCGATAAAAATTAACCCAACTAAAGAGGTAACGACGACATTTGGACCAGCAACAATTCAAGAGATATATGTTGTCGATGAAAGGTAAAAAAAACTTATAACTTCTCTCTCATTTCCAATATTAATTCAAGAATATTTTATTAATACTTTCAGTAATTTCAATTTTGTAGCTTGAACCCAATATGTTTGACCATGTGGGGTCGATTCGTCCAAGAAGAATGTCAGAAAATATCAGATATTATTGAAGATATGCCAATAATACTTGGAACAAAAATATCTGTTGGATCATATAACGGTATTTACAATAATAACGAATATGACATATTTTTCCATATTGCACATACTTGTACTAACACCAATCTAAATTTCAACAAAGGTTTGTCTCTCTCATCACGCCCATCAAGTACCTTTATAATCAATCCCCTTCTTCCTCAGGCAACTGCAATGAAACAATGGTAATTCTCGACAATTAAAAAGAAGATATTAATGCATTAATATCAAACATAATTATATGATGTATGTAATTTATATATATATTCTATTTCCTAGCATCATTCTTCTTTTCTGAATTTCAAGGGCGGAGAATAATCATTCGATAATCAAAACTATCATTGCAAGATCTTTCACATACCCATCTACAACACTTTCGTCTGTTGGTATTCGAGAAACAGTGAAGATTTGTGATGTGGCAGATTTGATTAAGGGCTTACAACCCACAGCGGTAAATATTATTTTATTACCAATTCATCATAAAATTCACGCAAACATTCATTCTAAAAATTTGTTATGATTTAATATAGAAAACAAAAATCTGGATAAAGGCGAAGGTAAATGTCAATGAGTTTGCTCAAGTATTTTATTACATGTCATGTGTTGCTTGTAATAGAGGAACTGGATATAAATACAATGAAACATTCATTTGTATATATTGCAAAACCCAAGGGATCAGCCAACCGCGGTATGCATCTTACAATTTTCATTTCGAATTCATATCTTATTTCATTTACAATTTAACAGCATTGAAATACTAATTAATATATTCAACGCATTTAAAGTGCAAGAGCATATGTCGAACTGGACGACAACACTGGAAAGTTAGCAGCTACTTTGTTTGGTGAAATAGCGGAACAGACACTTGGTTGTTCAGCAGTTCAATTGATGGAACACATTGGGGAGGTATCTCTTTAATTATTTTTTTCTACAAACAGTTATTTAAGATATTATATATAAATGAGTTTTATATTAATTATGTAAACCTATACAAAATTTCATTTGCAGGAAAATCAACAATATGTTAAAAGCGTTGCAGAGAAATTATCAAAAAAAACATGGAACCTTCAACTTTTGGTAGATCCAGAAAAATTGAACGAGAAAAAATATAAACATTTCAATGTCCTCTCTGTTGAAGCAGTGCAAGATGAGGAAAATGCAGGATCGCCATCTCAGAATCAAGATTATCTCAAACAAAATTCATAAAGCTATTGACATATGTTTATTCGAACGACCATTCCATAGATTCCACTCACGCTCTTCTTTTAATATATCACTTGTAATTATTTATCAATGACATCGACTCTTATTTAATTATCCACAAAAATTACATCTTTATTAATAAAATATTTTATCACGACAAAACACATTACATGAACTAAGCAAACGTGCATTGCACGTTAAGTTTACCTAGTATTTTTAATAAATTTTGATGAGAGAGGCTACTGTGACAGGGTTGGGGGCAACCCAAAAACAGAGGCACCACTTATATGATTAAAAAATTATAAATTTGTATGATTAAAATTAATTATTGATTTTATTTTAAATTAAAATCTATTAAATTGAGGCTAAGATTTTTTATTTGAAAAAAAAAAAAGATAAGATGTTGGAGAAAATAGAGAGCTTCTCTAGTGTCAGGATTGTACCTTAGTTCGAGTGAGGACAAATTCAAATAAAAAAGTCAAATGCTAAAAGATGTACAAATGTTACAGCTTCCCTTCTGTACACTTGCCCCCACCTTTGTATTCCCCCAAAATGATCATGACGATTGACGTATATATCGTATCCTCTTCTCTTCCTCCTCATTCATAGAGACGAATTCGAAAGGTTTGTATTAATTTTCTTTTCTTTTCTTTTTTTATAATTTTTTCACTGAAAGAGAACGATCTTTGGTATTGTTATTGTTACGATTATTATGTTTTATATATACTTTTTTAATGGAGTTCACCATGTTCTTGATGACCAAGTATATGTGTATAAAGTTAAACTGAAGGGTTAGGGTTTTCAAGTTCGTGCATGTTGTTCACCACTCCGTGTGTAATATACACTTGCATGTCGCACTTTATTTTATCTGTTAATTAGTGTTGGAATTACCGCGTGATTGGGTATTAAAATTTAGTTGTTTATTTTCAGAATTGATTAGTAGAATTTGAGGATGGGATTCAAGAAAGTATATAAGGCGTTGCAGGAAATTTTTCCACAGGTAAGTTTAGGAGTTTGAGTTTCTGTGTGTTATTTGCAATTATTGTTGATTTTTGTCTGATTATTTAGTCACTTGTTCAGGGTTCACCCTTAGTATTTGATAGCGCATAGGTTGTTTTTATAAGAGGAAGGGATCGGATAATAATCTCAATTTGTGTGTTTCTTTAATTCCTTTCTGCGGGACAGATTGATTCTCGTGTTCTTAGAGCTGTTGCAATTGAGCATAGTAATGATGCTGATGCCGCTGTTGAGGCGGTTCTTGTGGAGATTATTCCCCTTTTTACTGAAAGATCTAGACAAACTAATTCTTCCTCTGGTGAAAATGGGAACTTAGCCGAGTCACCTAAAGGTATCACTTTTCCCAATTAGAATGCTCAAATTTGTTTCTTTATTGATTTTATTATATCTCAAGGAAGTATTGAGAGTATATATTGACGGTTGAGCTATCATTACAAGTTTTATCTAGTGTGCTGTCTTGACTGTATAACAGCAATTGTGGAACCTGTGGCAACTGCTTGGATCAAGGATGCATTGACTGTGAATACAAAGGGTTCAGCTGAAGAGCAAAATGGTTCAGTATCTTCTGATGTGAGCTTTAGAGTTAAGCAATCATTCCCTGGTGCAAATGATGCCAATGATGGACATAGTGAGCCCTTTTATGACACATGTAGTGAAATTCTTGAAGAATGTGGGGACAGTGGGATTACTGAATTGATCTCATCGGTGCAATGTGATGAAAATAGTGTTAAGCTTAGTGTGGATGTGTCATCTCATGTTGAACCTGTCATTGTGATGGATGAAAATAGAGAAAATAATCATCATGAAGTGTCTGGAGACCCTGAAAGAGAGGCATCAGTTTCCGTTGAGAAGTGTTCAGAAAGCAGTGTTAAGACTCTGTTTGATCAGAGTTCTCATCACACATTGGGATCTTCAAATGATGGGGATACATGTTTTGATCGAAATGTGCATGGTTGTATGCAGGATTTGGAAAATGCTGGTGGACTAGACCGAGATTCCAACACGGGTATCCTTGAAGACAATTATCAGGGAAAATCTTGTCAAGATGGAAATCGATTGGAGGTGATGAATTTCGTTGATCAGCCTATTTCATTAACAGCTAATGATCTAACTTCGAGTCCTTCAGAAAGCAGTGCCCATTTGGTAGTGGTGAGTGATATGCAAAACACCAATTTAGAGAAATCAGAAATAATGCAATTAAGTGATGATGCTTCTAAGGTGGAAGCTACTAGTGAAATGGTTGATATTGAAGAAGAGTGTAACTTGAACACCATGGTGTCCCAATCTGCCCAAATATGTAGTATTGATTTTCTCGAGGAAATCATCTCAGATGCGAGAAATAACAAGGTTATAATAATTTTAAACTCTGGTAGCTTATTTGTTTTAGTTATATTAATTCCTTTGGAGTATTTAATGTTTTTAACACTTTTACTGACTTCTTGGTGTCTATATGCCTTGTGCCAGAAAATTAAAGTAAAATTTTCAAATTAGTCTTCTTTTTTATAAAAATGCTATCTAAGTGGCAGCAGGGCAAAATGAAATATGTTTCCTGCCTAATATTTTTATTTATGCAAAAATGTCTTCTAGGCAAAGTTGACGAGATTCTAGACAAGATATAATTTATTATTTACACTCAAGAGGAAGGCAAAGATGTCCAAATTGACAAGAAACTCTTGTCAACTTTGCCTAGATGGTTCGAAATATGTTCAATATTCAAATGGAATTTTGCAAGGAGTTCTGTGTGTTTGAGGTTCGATGTTAGAATTTGTGCCATTTTTATTCTGAAAAGGGAAGCATATTGGGGTTTGATATACTCAGTTGATTATCGAAATTTGAGTCACGCAATGATATGCTAGTTTTTGAAATAAGAATGGGGAAGATAACGTGCATCTATGTTGCTCGGACTCTCCAAAAATGGAGAAGTATCCGTGTCGACACGACACGACACGGATACCGACACGGGATATGGATCGGATCCTTGGCTTTCCACTTGGACACGGCAGCAAAAGGGAGAAGATGAGGACTTGCGGAGGCGGAGAAAGAGAGAAAAAAAAAAAAAAAAAAAAACTTGTTGCAGAGAAGACGACTGGGAAAAAAAAAAAAAAAAACTTGATGCAAACAAAGAAGACGAGGCGGAGAAGATGACTGGGAAGAAAACCCTAATTTAATGTGGGCTGTGGACCCAATTTTTTTATGTTTTATATGGGTTTTGTAAAAATAGAGTTGATAAAATTTTATTATTTTATTGGGATGAATTGAAAGATCCAACCCATTTAATTTAAATTTATTTTTGTATTAAAATTTTTATTTTTTATATTTTATTTGTGTAAACTTTTTATTTGGTAATTAAAATAATTTAATGATATATCTTTTTTTTGGTATTAAATTTAAATTTATATCTTTATAATTATTTTTAAATAATATATAAGACATTGAAATTGATTTTTTTCTTTGAATTTTTTGGAAAAAACAAATATTTTGACTTTAAATTTAAATTAATTTCAAATTATAATCCAATTGCTTAAATTAATTTTATGATAAGTTTTATTTTTTATTTTTATTTATGTCAACATTTTATAAAGTAATTAAAAATCACAAATTCAATATTATTAATTATAGAACTAAAAATACTTATACTACAATAAAATAAAATAATTGTTTTGTCATTTTTTTTAAAAAAATATTTTGTAAGACGTACCCCCGTACCCGTATCCAAAATTCGGATCCTTTTTAACCGTATCCCTGTATCTTAATTTTTAAAACTAGAAGGATCCGACTCCTAGATATGTACCCGTATCCGACACCCGCACCCGAGTCCGAGCAACATAGGTGTTTAATAATCAATTGCTAGAGTTGGACTTTAAACTAGAGAGCAAGGCTTTCATTATAGTCAAATAATGATTTTTTCATGTCCTGTGGTGAGTCTTTAATCTGGTGATATGATCAGAGTTAAAACCCCTATAACGTACTTTGATTTTCATGGAATGCCACTATTATACATTAACTTTAGATACGAGGAAAATGGTGATAAGCATAGTTAGTTGGTAGTGTGATAGATTAACGGGAAATATCTATACATGTGAACATGGTATTTTCTTTGAAATGGTTCTTTTGTTCTATTGTTCAGTGCATAAGTTCAGAAAATAAGTTATATATTTTCTATAAATGTAATAATTAGTGCATCTTGTGTTGTTATTCTTTTTCGATGAAATAAAATAAAAGAAGTTTTTGTATTCCTTTTATATACATCTGAAAATCCTGGGTTATACTTTGATCAAGCTCTCAGACTTTTAAATTTTTTTGATAATTTCCGTTCCCTTTCGTTTCTTTGATTTTTGTACATGACTGAAATTTGCAACTCCTCTTATGGCTACTAGTTGGGTAACAGGCTCTTGCACATTTTGAAGAGATTGCTCCCCATCTCTGTTTATCTTCTCCAGGTAAAGGCCTTGTTTATTTGTGTTGAACAACTTTATCTAAAAGCCTGAGCTATTAGATAGGAGCTGTAGGACTACATGTATATCATTGAAATATTGTCTTCAACACATCTCCTTACATGTAAGCAAGATTTAATTTTTTCCATGAAAGCCTAACACTTGCACAATTTATTTAAATGGGTGGCGCGACTTAAACGGAGGGCCTTTGCAGGCTCTAATACCATCTTGAACCACTTTATCTAAAAGTTTAAGTTATTAGATGCAACCACTTTGTCATTTGAATATCGTCTTTAACACTTTCTTACCTCACTAGTCTGTTACTTGTGTTACTTGTGCTGATGTAATTTTTGAAGTACACAATTGCTATTATTATGTTTCCTTGCTCTTACATCCTTTTGATTTTATTGCAAGTGATTTCCTATAGAAAGATGGTGAATATCTGAGTGGTCATGAAGTTTTCCTAAGGCGTGTTGCCTCTGCCTTCAACAACTTTGCAGAGTCCACTGAACGATCATGTCGTGAAAAGTAAATATAATTGCATTCGTTTTGACATTTATGTTTTGATTACTAGTTCTTTGAGTATGTGCAGTTTAGGTTCTCATGAGGTGCTATAAATTGTTTAGTGGGATTACCCTCGCTGCTTTGATTCCGAACCGCTGTGCACCTGTCCTCTTTTTTTAGCAAATAATGCCTACATATTTCGAAAGAGTTCCATGCGATGAGGTGCAGCAGTTAACTAGACGTCTAGGGGTAAAGCATTGTGAGGGTCGCAAGGGCGGTACTAAATCGAGGCAAACTCTGGGGGTTATGCTTCATTGTCGAGAGGGAAACAACTTAGATTACCAGCTAAGGCCCCAAAATGATCACTTAGTAAGTTCGGCGGATCTGACTTTTGGGTCTTGTATAGTCGTCATTGTAGACAAGCCAATAGGTGATTCAGGATTCAGGAGTCACCAGATAAAGGATGCCTTATTCGAGCATGCCTCTTCTGTCTTAAGTTTGCAACTCCTATGCATGATGCACAATGCCACGTGAATCATACGTTAGCATCACATTGATATTAGATCTGTATAATTGTAGAAGAAAATATTCAATTCTTATCGATAATTCTAAGAACTTTACAAAACTATATATAGGAGTGTTCACAATCTTCTAGATATAGAAAGTAAATTGAAAAGAGCTAATCTAGCCTAAAAGCAAGGAATTCACTACATCATACAAATCAAATCAAATAAGATTAAATTAAATCTTATCAAACGAAACAAAATTTGATTGATCGTATCAAGTCGAATCAGATTGAATCAAATCTGATTATCCCACAGAATCATTACAATCAATTTTTTGATTTTCTTTAAAAGTGTTTTATTAGTCTGCCTGGGGAAGGGGTTTCTTTGCATTCAACTTCTTTTTCTTGCTAGATTTTCATGCAGATGATTTGTTGTGTTCTCTCCTAGATAAAATCGAGGATATATATATCAGCGATGAAGTTTAATTGCTTCACAATGGTAATTAAATTATTGTCATCTATTTAGGAATTTAAGGAAAAGTTGATGCTGTCCTTGGCTGCTGCTAGGTCCTCTTCAGGCCAATGTAAGCCTGAAGAGGAATGAACTTCCAATCCTCCTAAGATCCTCCTGGAAGCTCCTCGAGGATGACAATGCACATGGAATCATGATACAGCATCTGACATTACAGCAGCTGTTTGGGTGACAAGCTGGGAATCTGATACCCTGAAGTCTTAAGTCGTCATGGCCTCGTTAATGAGAAGATCAATGGGGAAAAATTGCTGGAATAAGCACGTGCTTGCGGATTCTCCATATGGTCTCTTCTCATCGTATTGCTACATTAGCACATCGGCCATGAGCCTCACAATCTCCTTCCCTCCAACTCATCCTATCTCATCTTCTCTGATGAAGGATGTGGCACCATTTTGACCACATCCATCCACTGGTGAGGGTGCTCAAACATATGCACTGATTCCACAGGATCTTGCTCCAATCAAAACCGTTAGGTGGAGCAGCTCAAGGTTCAGTGGTGTTAAAGAGACGGATAATAGAGCAACTTATGCCAGTTAGCATGCATCTGTTTCCTAACCTTGGGTCTCTTCACCTAGCAATTGTTCATCAGGCAATAGTTTGCGTATGTGGAGCTTGGGTCATCTATAACTACCCTCTTGCAATGAGTCAATAGTAGAACCTCATAGACCTGGACCTGAAGCAAAAACAGGAGAAGTTAGGAATGTCAATACTTGATTATAACATGGCAAGATGAAATGTAAAAGGGAAGGGAAATCCACCTTCCCATGCAATTGCTGACCCTCAAAAGAATGATTCTGCCAAGTCGGGTGACCCTGTCCATCACAATTATAGATTGGCCAGTATTGCACCTCCGTTTCATTCAACATCTGTGGTAGTAGAGGTCCCACAAGTTGGTCTTGTTCCACTTTTGCAATTTCTTTGTCAAGGAAAAAATCGTAATAAATTATGATTCGCCCAAATGCTCATCCTAAGCCCCCACTCTATACATTTGGTAGATGAGACTTAGTGTTCCCGTGTGAATACGATGTTAATGTTCTTCCATGCCATGTTTTTATATGTTGAACAGTTGAAGTATGTTAGTTGTTTATATGTAACTTTTTTCTTTTTTTTTCCTACTCACTTATTTTTTCTTGTCAGCTTTGATTAATATCTATATTATGTGGTGCAATACTTTTTGTAGGTGTATGGAGGATTTAACAAGCACCACTCGGTATGTCACTTGGTCCCTCCACAATAAGGTAAGAAAATTGCCATTTGAGGTTTCAATTGTTTACACAATCACGAAAATTTGCTAATTCAAGATCTGTATCAATTCCATGTATATTTTCAATTTTAATTGATTGTTTCTGCATCACATTTCTTTCCAAAGTAGTCTTATTTACAAAAATATGGTTATCAGCATATAGAATGGAAGATAATCCAAAATATGTTTTCCAGTTTTGATGTTGTGCATACATTTTCAATTGGTTAAATTTAATATGTTCAACTAATTTTCTGCAAATATTGTAACTTTGGATCAATCATGATCGGCAAAGAAACAAATATAAAATAGAGAGGGGTGAGTGCAAGGCTCTAGGAAAGGAGAACATTTCTTCAATTTACTTGGAATAGTAAAACAGTTTTGTTTATTTTTTACTCCCAGAACATGAGGGGGTGGGGAGTTTCTTACTGAAGCCTTCTTTGCCAGCTTCAGTCCGTCTTAATAGATTTTTAAAATGTGATTTAAATGTTTTGAGGGGGTTCACGACTTTTTTGACAAAATAAACATGTTTTTAATATCTAAACTTTGTTGTCTCCTTTGCCATCTGTATTCATTGTCTGCTATTATCCCATCGCAGAATCGAGCTGGATTGCGTCAGTTCTTAGACTCTTTCGGTGGATCGGAACAGTCTACAGTTGGCGGTAATTCTGTTTCTGCCAATCTTTCTCAAGATTTGTTGTCTGGATCTCCAGGCAATGATAAGCAAGATACCAAGTCAAAGTTAGACTTAAAACTCAATCATTTGGCTTTAGGGAATGACTCGAAAAGTAGTATTCAAACAACAGAGACAAGGCTGGCTGACCTTTTAGATAGCACCCTGTGGAACAGAAGGCTTGCTCCTTCCTCTGAAAGAATTGTGTATGCATTGGTTCAACAGATATTCCATGGCATAAGAGAATATTTCCTTGCATCTGCGGAGTTAAAGGTTTGCATATGAATGCCTCCCTGTCAATAAAATGTACTTGTTTAGATCCTCTGGCTAATCTAAGTGAATGTTTGGCAGTGTAATGGACAGTAAAATGTATAAAATTTTAACTTCTTCCTTGACTGTCCAATGCCATCAAATTCTCCCTGCCAAACACTCACTAAGCGTTCAGCTAAAGGATTGCTAATCCGGGGATTAAATATTGATTTATTTCTCAGACAGTGAACTAATGCATTCTTTCTTCTTGTTGTCTACTTTGCTGATATCCTCTTCTGATTTTGCTTTATTCAACAACATTTGTCCATTCAAATTTCACATTGCTACCCATAATTTAATTACTGCAATGTATGTGATGAAGCAAAAAGCTTCCAATTTCTCCAAATTACTATCCATTGCTTCTGTTTTGCAGTTCAACTGTTTTCTTCTGATGCCTGTTGTTGACAAGTTGCCTGCACTTCTTCGGGAAGACTTAGAATCCGCATTTGAAGATGATTTAGATAATGTATTTGATATCACTAATCTGCGTCATTCATTGGGACAGCGGAAGCGGGAAACAGAAATAGAGTTGAAACGGGTATACTTGCCGTCACCTTTACTCCTGTGCCAATTGTGGATGTTAGACTATCTGTTTTGTTGCTTTTCTAAATATAGCTGTGGCATGCAGATACAAAGACTAAAGGAGAAATTTAGGCAAATTCACGAGCAGCTTAATTCAAATCAAGCCATTTTGAGAGCCATGAGGCATAACCATCCCGTGTGTCAGTGAGTTTTTCACTTCTCCTTTGTTTAAATATGAATTACAGAAAATGTGTGTGACATTTGATTATGCTTCTGTTATCCTTTACTTAAATTACAATATAATGCTGTTGAGAACTGATGTATGATAAATGAATTATTTCTATTCTCATTTTAAGTACAGAATATTCCTTCTGGGGGATTTTTTTTCTTGAAATAGAACAGTAAATGTGATGGCAGTATAATCTTATAAATTGCTGAACTGCCAGTTCAGGAATTTGTACAAGCCCTTGTAGCAAGTATGCTTGTGGTTTTGTTTTGTATTAACCAATGTTTTCCATTCCCACTGGTCACATCAGTCCTTCATTGAAACATAAGTATATAAATATCCAAGAAAATTATTGTGGGCTGCTCAGCACATTTTGACGTGCCATAGTTATACAAATCTTGGTATTGGAAGTGACCTCATGGTGAGGTCACGACCAGACCAATTTGATCGTTTATACTTTATAGGGACCTGATACAGTGAACCAGAAACTTTGTCATGAACAGTGATCACCAAGACAATAACAACGTTGTTAACCATTTCATCTTAATGCTTCAGCTGTTGAAGAGGCACCAGATATATTCATTTAAATCTTGTCTTCAACTTATGTCTTATTTGGCTACGATTCTATGAGAATCGTTTTATCTAAAACTAGCATCTTGATCTTTGATATATTTGTGTTGAGGAAGAAAAAGATCTAAGGAAAACGATAGTTTTATCAAAATCTATTAAAAAAATTGGTTTTTAGTCGAATCAAATAGGGGTCAATAAAAATATAAAGTTCTCATGTCAGACATTTTAAATGATAGTTTAATACTGCATCTGAGTAATCAAAAGTCTTGAATTCATAGTTTACAGTCATTTATTAAAATTTCACGCATTTTGATGCATTTATAAAGAAAAATGAAGTCCGCGTTCATGTAAAATGATAATTTAAACTTTCGAACGAGATTGATTAGTAATGTGAATGAGGTGTGACATAGTCACAAAGTTAGTTTGAATTAGAAAAGATTAAACTGCTTTATCAAGATTCCCAAAAAAAATTAGGTTTTCTTTTTCTTTTTCTTTTTACTGTTAATTTTCCACCAATAAAGAAAAGTCATTTCATATTTAGTCAATCAAATGTTCATTCTCCAGCTATAATACGGCTAGTTTGTAATATTACGCTTTGATGATTGCATAACAAACATTTTTCAATTTTATATAGCTGTCAAGATTCAACTTCAACTAGCTGGTGACATGACCTAGGGAGGGAATGTGTTATCGGAACCAATTAAAATTCAGATTTTAATTAAGTCAAAGTCAACAATTAATTTTCAATTACGCATTTCATCAACTTTTATTAAAATTTACTAAAAAATTGATTCTAGTCTCTATCAAATGAGGGCTTAGGTGATTGCAGGGCTTGATCCTTCCTCACTTGTGTGTCAAGTCGAGCCCTTTAGTTTGTCACATCACTTTAGAGCTAACACTCTCGAGAGTAATTTCCATGCTCATTTGAGCATCATGTAGCCATATAATTACTATATATACAATACTCACTCATTATCTCTTTTCGTAGGTATCTGTAGAAATATCTTCTATTTGAAACGTTCAAAAGTTAATAAAAAAGAAAAGAAAACCTTGTGATTTGGGTTTATAACAACCCTAGTCCACCTTAAATAAACCGAAATTCAGACAAAAATATGTGCGAGTAAAATTTTGTGCCACTCACGAACTTTTGTTTAAATCATTAAAGCATGTTCGATATTAAACGTACGATAATCATCAGCACTTGGCTGTGAAATGGACATTCACCAAAGTGAATATATACAAGTGCTGAGTAAGGATGAAAAGACGAGTCCGTTTTAGTGCAAATGGTGGTAGTACCTTCATAGAAAGATTGTGACTGCAAATGAGCATCTTCCAAGGTTTTCTTCCCCACCCACCCACCCCACATTTACAAAGTCACTGTGCTTTGTTTTACACTTGTGGTCTTTTACATACATTGTTGAACTGTACCAAATTTCCTGCAGAAAATGCCAATTTTAACAACTATTAGATGGGTATCCACTGCACAGAATTTTATGCTATGTACTTATTAATGGGTTCAACATTAGTAGACTACAACTTGCTATGTGAAGGTAGACAAGGCTACCCATGCCTGGTCCAGCCAAAGTCTGGCACCGGTGGGGTTAGGTAAGATTGGGTCGTGGACTGACTTAACTGGAGAGAGGAGTCGTACTAGTCGTGACTTTTCAAGATCTTAGCTAGCTGAGTTTTTTTTTTTTTTTAAATAACTATTGGGTTCGGTGAATTTGTCCAGCCCAACACGATCATTGTTGAGCTTTTTTTTTTTTTTACTTTTTGAACGACTTAACCAAGTATGGCTGTCAAAATCGCAAGCCATGGTAGGAAATTGTAACTATGCTAGTGTTTTTATTCAAACTATGAACTTATATATTAAGATTCAATCACGTGCGTACATTCGTATTGAACTATAAGAAAATTTGAGATACGCGCTTATCTCTTATTGGTTATGGTGATTGTGTTAAATCAATTGATAATCGTTGTTCTATTCTCATTATCTAAAATGAGTGGATCCTCTGAATGAGTAATTTATTGATAGCTAAAAAATGTGATGGATGTTCAGTACCATTTAAATTAAAATTATTCTAGTAAAATTGAGATGATGATGATGATGATGTAATAGTCTATTGAAGCAGTCATTGTTCAAGGAGTACTGAACTATGTCTATCAATGTTGATCATGATTTAGACGAGATGTGTTATCACGTTTCTCCAAAAGAAGTCGAATAAAAATAAATTCTAATTGTGGTACATGTATTTCAAAAATTAGGGATGATGTTGAGTATCAAAAAACCTAGCAACTTTAGATGAATATTTTAAGAGAAAATTAAATTAAATTATAATATTATCGTTGACCCAGTTACAAACGTACGCGGTTGGGTAATTTCTTAGTCCTATGCTTACAGATTCAAGAGTATGAGTAGTGGGACACCTTTATCACCTCAAAGTGCAGCATCAAATGCAATTCATACAGTAAAAGATTAAAGTATGCAATGAGTAAAAATCATGATAAAAGGTCATTAGAACGTTTCTTGTTTTCAATAGTTGATTGTGCAACTATGTTAAATAAAAATTTAGACTAGTTACTTCTTTTTCAAAGATTTAATTAGATTAACTTGCCACTCGCACAATAAGTTAGGGATTGCAAATGCAATGTTCCATTGCTCCATCATAAAAATAATAATAAAAAAAGCACACAGAAAACTCTATTTCCAAATTTCGAAAATAGATATATATGATTTTGATCTCATGTCCACTCTTGACAGTAATTATTGTGCCCACTATGGTGTGACAACATTGGTGTTGTTACGTCATATCCTCGTGGCTTACATGGCAACACGAGATATTGTCACACTCACAGTGAATATAATAACTCTTGTCCAACGTGGGCAGGAGAACACCATCGTAGATACATATACAGATATACTGTATATGCTTCCCATATGAAGAAAACCCATTTCTTGGAAAGCATCCAACGTTTCCCGTTTTCCGCCGTCTGGGAGAGCAGGATCCACCACTTTTAAAGGCCAAAAAAAAAAAAAAAGTAGGCATAGCATGTTTCAATCTTGATGGTGGCGTTGATCAAAACAAACCCACCTTTCTCTCTCACGTCAATCCCTCTCTCTCCACTTTCTCATTCCTATAAATATATCACTCTCTACCAGTACAGTCTAATTATCACTTCTTACTGTATTCCTAAGTATACATATTCATTTTGAGAGGCTGATCATCATTGATGGGGGATAGGACTGTGAATCTGCCACCAGGTTTTCGATTCTATCCCACTGATGAAGAGCTTGTGGTTCATTTCCTTCATCGAAAAGCAGCACTCTTGCCTTGCCATCCTGATGTCATTCCGGATCTTGATCTTTATCCCTATGATCCATGGGATTTAGAGGGTAAAACCAATTCTTATTCCGATTTTATCTTGTAGTCACATAACAGTTGTATTAGAGAAGCAACGGGTTTACTTATTCAATTTAGTCTTCAACACTCTCCTCGATCTGCGCATGCGGGCCACATTCGCTTTTTATTTTTATTTTTTATCAAACCACCAAATTCCACCGAATACATGCACAATTTTCATAAATGGACATCGATACGACTTGAATATTAAAAATATTATTATTAATATTTACACTCCTCCCTCTTAATTCCCCTTTTTGTTCTTGTTGGTGTATTCTTCAATCCAAAAATTGGATCAATTACATTTTCTTCAAACCCAATGGCCCTCAAATGGCTCCTTCCCTATCAGCTTTTTACAATACTATGTTGAACAAGCTCAACTAAAAACTTAAATTGCTAGTGAAAAGTGGATATATTACTCATTTAAATGTGTTTTTTTTTCTATGTGATGTAGGTAAGGCAATGAAAGAAGGCAAGAAATGGTACTTTTATAGCAGAAGAACACAGAATAGAATTGCTGGGAGTGGATATTGGCAGGCTATAGGGATTGATGAACCAATTTACAGCTCTAGTTCTAACCAAAAGGTTGGGATGAAGAAATATTATGCATTTTACATTGGTGAAGGTGCCAAAACAAATTGGACGATGCAGGAATATAGGATTTCAGACTCTTCTTCTACTAGTAGATCATCAAGAAGAAGAAATTCCAGAATAGTAAGTACATATTTATTTAACTTTAGTAATGTTGCTTATATGTAAAATAACTTTTTTGAGTAAGAAAATTTTATTATATTTTCTTGTAGGATTACAGTAAATGGGTGGTTTGTCGAGTGTATGAGCGTGATGGTGACGATGACGACAACGATGGGCCAGAGCTTTCATGCTTGGATGAAGTTTTCTTGTCGCTCGAGGATCTTGATGAAATTAGTTTGCCAAATTAGATCCAAAAATTAAATTTGAGGATCTAATGCCCAGATTTTGTAGAATTTCCACAAAATGTTTTAGCATATTAATTCAATATTTTTCATGATGAAATTAATTAAGGGAATTTGTACTCTGAACGACACACCCATATATATAGAACAATGATCTTTTAAGTATCGATACTTAGCCGATGACATGAAATATCCATGCACAACAAACCACATGCATCGTAGTACTAACTGATAATTATATGCCCAGCTGTTGCTTCAAATTTGTGTACACTCGATTGATCCATTTACATGATTTTGCTAGTTTTTTTATTTTTTATTTTTTTTTGGTTTTGGGAGGGGGGGGGGGGGGGGGTGCTTTTGGGCATTTTCTTCCTCTTGGTGAGCAGCCTTTTAGCTTTTTTGTGCTATGATAGATATTTGGTAGTTGTCTAGTACCACACAGCTAAGGAAATATTTTTTTTTTTCTATTTTGTGATTGCTTATGAAAGCGTTAGTCATTTGTGATGCAAGCATGCACCACAAGCTAGAAAATATGTTCATCAATCAAATAAATTTGGTGAAAATGAGTAGAATAATGAAAATGAAAATTTTAATGTGTACCAAACAGGGGCTAAATTTGGTGAAATTTATATTCATGGGAAACAATATTTTTCCTAATTGAACACGAAACAAACAAACATACATATTACAGAGGTTCATATTCGACATGAAAGTCGCGTTTAGTGTCTTTATTCGACCCCTGCACATAATTACCATTATCAAACAATCCCTACTCATAACAATTAACAAAGATTATGCTCCACCATCAAAAGCACAAATTTCCTTCATGTGAGTACTATTCATTCTTTATAAGTAGTAACTTTCATGCATGGGTGGATCTACAATGGGAGCAGTGGGGTTCGCTGCCCCACACTAAATTTAAAATCCAAGATTTTGCAATAGATTTTTCAAGATTTTACGCAAGATTTTCAAAAAAAGAAAAAAAAAGAAAAAAATCTTATAATTTTTAATTTTATTCCCACAATTAAAATTTTGAGAAATTTGCATTCACAACTCTACTGTCCAGACTTCGCCCTGCTTTCTTGCAGCACAGAATGTGGGTACAATTGATAGCACTTCATCATAAAGTTGATTCATCCAAATATCCCCCAAGTTGCAAGTTGATTTTATTTATATTAAATTCATCATCAAATGCACAGTTGTGTGCGTGTGTATATGCCATCAACATATCATTCTCATCACTTGTTTTGTTACACTGTTCGATAAGGTCATTTAAATTCATTCCCGGTTTGATTTTCACTTTCTAAAACTCATTTTTAACTATACATTTCATAGTACTTACAACTTTTATCAACTTTCCAGCCACATATTTCATCATTTTTTATGATTTTTAGCTAAACCAAACAAGGGATCTCTTTTCCGAAATTTGACAAGTTAACGATTACCTTTAAAATAGTCATAAAAGTTGATGTAAAAGGAAGTGGTGCTGTATTTTGTTAAAATTAAGATATAATTAATGAATTCGTGGAGTCATATTTAATAATTTTAGTTTTTGGATACGATGTTTAACATGATGTTAGATCATAGTAAAAGACCCAGATTTGATTCTCCCTGCAACATATTTATTAAAAATTGTGCACTTGTAAGGTTTTGATGGGGAAAAAATGACTTGGCCTAAGCGGCTAGTTGAGAATAAGATTTAATAGCTTAAACATTGAATTGAGATGGTTAACACGTCTTCTTGGCCGAGTGAAAGATGGGCAATTTACCTTTTACTTTCATTTTTTTGGTACATCACAAAACTATTAGAATCTAGATGATCCAGATTATGATAAATTTGATCAAAATTGCAATAAATTACTGGAAAAGCTTGATTTTTCCATAGATTATGGAATTATGATCATCATGGAATATTAGAGCATGGCACTTCTTACCTCCTTTATCTATTTACTTTAATTACTTTTACCTTTTCCTACCCTTCAAATTATTATCATGATCAGGCTTGATTGATGCATCTTTTGCCCAAGAATTAGTCATGAATTCACATTGATATACATTGTTATGGCACACAAAAATAGTAAGTTTATTAACCACGCGGGATGTATTATATCATCGTAATAAATATACAAGATCGAATAAATGTTAAGTAGCTAGAGACCGAGCTTCTGCTTGGACGAGCAAAGCTTGGCCATGCCGTAACACAATGAGATCGGCCACTTAATTAAAATAATAATGATACAAAAAATATCGAAATCAACATGCTTATTTTTACATTAGGTGGTTATGGAAAAAAGCTTGGACGATAGGGCCGTTGTTTTAAGTCGCCTTTTAAAGCATAATTTAAATCGGATGCACTATTAAGCCCATGTTTGTTTCAGATAAGAATCAGATTTTAATAAAAATTGATGACATGCGTTGTGGAAAAGTTACGTGTCTTACGAAATTTGTGGCAGAAAATGAATTTGAAGAAAAATGAATTTAGAAAATGGGGTCGAATAGGGGCTAAATAGTGATATAAACATAAAATAAAGACAGACATGTGACTTGGTTAATAAGTGATCCTAATTGTCAGCATGTGTAAAGAGTGTTTTCAAGAAAATCACATGTAATATAAAATATAACCTAATTTTGTAAATATTATGAAAAAAGAAGACAAATTCCTTGCCTAATTGTCAGCACACTAATCATCACACTGCATATACTAACAGCACTTGCTAGAGAGACAAAAGAGAGGATATATTTGTGGAAGATTTAAACTAAGTACCTTCTCAACGATTAAATTTCTAGATGACGTGATTCAATATAATGACTGAGCAGGGCGATTGGAAAAGATTCTTGGTCCCATTTCCTCATCGAGCAAAATTATGTACATAATGAACGTTTGACGAAAAATACGTGTTACTCATTTTTTACAGTAGAAACTTTTAGATGAAATAATTCATCATAAGTATAGATCCAACACAAAAAATTTGTGGTGATGAACGATAAATCAGATTTTTTTTTTTGTTTTTGTTTATAAAGAATTTAAGGGTCCGTTTTACAAGACTTTTACTTTTGTTTCTGTCTTAGACCAACTTCTTCTTAAATATCTTATAGTAAGACAAAATGCTTTGAAAAAATTATTTAAATATATTCGAGAATAACTTCTTAGTTTAAATAGTTTTTCACTTTTTAAAAGTCTTGTTAAACATGACCTAACTAAAAAGGTTGAACCCCAACCTTGAGGGCACCCCACCTCCCCAACGTGACCTAACTATCTTTAGTTTGAAAGTGATCTTGGTATGGTAGCACACACCACATGCTTCCAATGTGCCAATCTCAACTTATTCATGATTTTTTTAGGTTTCGTAGATAGAGACCATTCGAAGAAGGTTGCTTATGTCTATGGTTTTAAACTTTTGGTACAAAGAAACTTACAAATAATCATTATTGTTCCAATGTATATGTGAGTGTTTGTCTACATACATCTAGCTTTTGAGTAAAGCTAATTATTCCAGCCATGGTACTCCCATGAAAAGTCAAAGAGAAAGTTAAAACCAAAGTCAACACCACTTCTTGGTGTACAAGAACAAAGAATGGAGTGAACAAGGAAATAGTACTCATTATGAGAACTTATGCCAAGTGGAGATACCACTTTGTAGCACGACTTAAAAGTGAATTGTTGGGTTCCTATGTTCATTACCTTGTTTGTAGGAAAGTCGAACTAGAGAAAGAAATGTGATATCGAGATGTTAAGTAATTATATTCTGAATCAACTTTTGTGGCATTTTGGTTTTCAATATTTCATTCTCCTAGCATTTGAAGTTGCATTTGATGGAATTCGTTCAATTTCGATTATAAGAAACAAAAGAAGGAAGAAGAAGAAATAAAAATCTTTTTCTCAATTGCTACGAATATGAAATATTGAAGACTCGAATTGCACGAATATTGGTTCGAGCGACAAATTGGTGCCAACTTTTGAATAAAGCACAAACTGGAAAGTTTTGCCATAATTTTCTCATGTTCAGACTTAATTGATTTTCTTAAAACAATTATAAGTCAATATTAAGGGCCCATGTCTCGAGTCATTCTAGCAAAAGGAAAAAGGAAACACACAACCTTTAATTAATTGACTACATAATTATCATTTAAAATATGAATAATTTTATATTAACGGCTTGATAACATAATTTAAGCATTGTTATGAATGATAATATAAACTATAAATTGGATTAGACAATGATTATTTATGCATCTGAGCCGTAATATTGAGTCAATGTGGGCCGTATTGAGGAAGAGTGTTAAAATGGACTGGATTACCTGGGGTCTGGGTAGCCCGGCCTGTGACTTCAGTGGGCCCAAGACCCACCTAGTAGCCAGGGCCACGGAAGGCCCAAAAATCAAGCTGTTTCTTTTTTTTAAACAATATCAAATACATCCGATCATTTTTCTGATAATATCAAAGATACTGCTCTGTGTTAAAAATTAAAAATAAAATAAAATTATTAACCTCTAATATTTTTAATTTTCGAGTTCCAAATTTAAGACTAATTTGTAATGAGTTATTATATCCACGCCATAACTTTTATTAGTTACGCCAAATTTTAATTATATTTGAAATTCTCAATCTTTGCTCTTTTACAATCCTTACGTCCATAACTTTTATCTACGCATTTTGTCCTCAACTTTCTGTTGATTAGTACATCTCGTTTTTTTATAATGATTTCTATTTGAAGATTCCGTTGCGGGAAGCTAAAACACTTGTTTGTCCATCATATTTGTAAAATAAAAAACAATAAATGTAAAAGTGGGACACAATATTTTTCTCTTATTTCGACAGAAATCATCATAAAAGATGAGACATGACAATTGACGAAATGTTGAAGATAAAATTCCAAAAAAAAAAAAAAAAAAAGTCAGGAGCGTAAGTGTATGGCGAGCAAAGATCGAGAACCTTATATGCAATTAAAATATGACATTGTACTTGTTTGAATTTTATTACAAGTTGTTGAGATTATAATGTGATAAAAATGAGTTATAAATAAGTGTAATTGTAGATCCTATGAAGTGTATTGTTAAAATTAGAATTTGACTTTGACATTTAAACTATAGAGAACTTATAATGATATCCAAAAAGACACGTAATTCGTAAACTTTACCATCTGTTTTATTGATCGACTTTTAAAGGTTTAAGTACCCCTCTTAATATGATTGAATTTTAAGATAAAATGTCGAATTTTAATAATAATTATATTTTGAAAACAATTTTGTTACACTTGCATCTTTGTTGACAGTTTTGTTTACATTCCATGATGTAGCACACAATTTTGCTATTGATTTGAATAACACTTAAAACAATCAATGATGTCTTTTTTTTTTTTTACATATCATGAAATGTCATTTGTGCGTCTTAAAATAAACCACTAGTTCACATGCCACATATGGAAGTATACGAGTTTTTAGAAATAAAAACTCCGTTCATTTTGAATTTATTGATGTGAGCTATATCTTATATACAAATAAAAATATGTTGTAACTTTTGACGTGAGATTGCAAGAGGCATAAAATGAATAAGGTTTTTTCTTTTCCATTTTCGAACCCTAGACCTAATACAACTCAATTTCTAACAATTGCAACTTACTCATTGACTTTTACAACATATTACATCTAGTTCCTTTTGTTCACATACTTACCAATTATATAAAAAATCTAACAAGCTCCCATTTGGCATTCTATGACAAAATTACAAATTGAATCACGTCATCCAGAAATTTAAATCGTTGAGAAGGTACTTAGTTTAAATCTTCCACAAATACATCCTCTCTTTTGTCTCTCTAGCAAGTACTGTTATTGGGTACCACTCGTCTAATAAAAGTCAACAATAACGACTAATTTTTCAATTTTAATATGATTTTAATCCATATCGAATGGACCCTAGATTAAGCAGTGTGACACAACTGAGACTGACTACAATAGATGGAGAGGTTACAATTCCTGTTTTCTTCCTATTTTTTGAAAACAAAATTCAAACTTCTATAATGTTGCACAATTTTTGTGGCAGGTATATTTGCTAGCCGTACTGAATGTGGGGTATGTTGAATAATAAAATTCAAGAAAAGACAATACGGATAAGACATCAAATCTGAACAACTAGTAGGAAAATTTTCCAGTCTGTACATTTTTGGTACATTAAAAAAAAGGGTAATTAACGGAAAACATCCATATCTTTACAAGATTTTGTGCAAAACGTCCTTACCTTTCGTTTCTTGGTGCAAAACGTCCTTACCTATCCAATTTTTGGTGTGAAACGTCCTTTTTGACCATTTTACCCTTCTATTGAAATAAAACAAATACAAAAGAAAAGAAAAATAAAGAATAAATTACAATTATGGGTTCAAACTTTTAAAAAGGTACAAATTAGTCACAAATATGAAAAAATCATCAACCTCTAAGCCGCCACATTTGAAGGCAAAATCCCCAACCTCCGATCACCTTGGTCGTCAGACCAACATACCACTTTGAAGCCCTCATTGCTCTCTTCACAACCCACCCAACCACCAACCCCTACTCCGAAAGATTTGATCGGAATCGAGCTACAAACTTCATCGCATGAAATGCGATCAAACGCTGGAATCACGCCGTCCGGCTACTTTTCTGGCCGGAACATACCACCGGACAACTCCCCTACTCAAGACGACCTCGACCATGCAAACAATTTAGCCCAAACAGCAAGGATAAGATCTGAATTTCAAATTGAAAGCTGTCCGTCGTGATTATCACGACACCGCACCAGTTTTCCTCCAATCCCGAAGCCACCGTGATGATCTATGGTGGCGGACCACCTGGGTTGGGTGTTCCATCACCTGGGCACCTAGCCCAGCCATGTGTCCCTTTCAATTTGGCTCCAATCATCTTCAATTTGAGTCTGAAATGTTCGCTGGTGCGAACTCGCGAAAGCATCGATTGGACTGTTTTTCTTTGAAATTGGTGGTTGTTGGTTGCTTGTTGGAGGAAATTGTTTACATTAGTAGCTTCGACTTTATGAGGGGAGTCGACCAGTGGTGGATTCCGGCCGGTTGGGTGGCTGGACGGCGAGTTGTAGGTGTTTAACCGATTTTCAAGCTGCGATTTTTGAATTTGATTCTGGCTAAATTACAACGAGTTATGAGGATTTCTTGGTATGTAGTTATATAGGGTAATGAGGAGAACATGTTGGAACCAATATCTGACGGTTTGGACAGTCGGGAGTCGACGGAAAAATGAGCTCATGTATTCGGTTAAAAAGGGGCAAGAGATGATTTTTTTTTTGTTCTTTTTAATATTTTTATAAATTTTGGATTGATTTGCATTTTTTAGAAATTTAGGAGTAAGATTGAAAATTATTCTTTATTTTTCTTTTCTTTTGTATTTGTTTTATTTCAATAGAAGGGTAAAATGGTCAAAAAGGACGTTTTGCGCCAAAAATTGGAAAGGTAAGGACGTTCTGCACCAAGAAACGAAAAGGTAGGGACGTTTTACACAAAACCGTGTAAAGATAAGGACGTTTTGCGTTAATTACCCTTAAAAAAAACTATTGGAATCTAAACTAACTTGACAAGACATGAAGTCAGCTTGTTCTTAAAATCCAAGCAACTAATTCTTGAAGAAAGACTAGGTAACGAACCTCATCTAGAAAAATAGATCTTGCCAATATGTTCCAACTAAACCATTGAAATGGAAACGACATTTGTCTCGGCTTACGGGGCTGAGTTCAACGATCTAGATTCTATTTGATATTTTCTTTTGCTCTTAACATATTTATGGCGTTGATCAGAACAATTAATCATAGTTATTTCAAACAAATATAAATGACATATTTTATAAAAAACGAAAAACGAATAGAAAAAGTAACAGGGAATTAAGACGGGAGATGTTACATATAAAGAATAAAAGTAAAATTCTCAATTAATCACGAAATGTTGTTGTCCTAACATATAGTTTCTTGAGTTCCTCTCAAAAGCAATCAACGAGGTCATACATGAACTGCATTTGTTCTTTAGTTATCGGAGATAAGATAGGATTTATTTGATTGAAAGTTAACATGATTATAGATACAGAAGCGTTGTACACAGTATTATGTTGAGAGAAAATTGAAAATATTCAATATTTTTATTTATTATATTATTTTTCATTTGATCGGACTTATGTTTCTTATAGAAGAAATTTTTGACGAAGTTACTTTAGACTAATAATATGTTATTGGAACCATGTCTTTTTTTAGCAAAAAATATAATCATTAATGAATGATGAAACTTTATTTAGCTTTACATTCCCATAGGATTCATAAGTCCTATTCGTTTATCGATTACTTTTTTCTATTTATTTATAAATTCTTTCAAATAAAAGCTAAGAATTTGTTTGACAAAATTTATGAATCATTTACAAATGATCAAACTTCATTTTTAACTATGAATTCATAAATATTAGGAAAGATTGCAGCAACGGTCTCTAACATTTGAATTTTTAGCGGATTTTATCCTAACTTTCAGTTTGTGCCAATGAAGGTCTCAAACCTTTGAAAAATTAGCAACCGAAGTCCAACATGACGGAAAATGTGAATTCCACAGTTAGTCGACTTGAAAAATGGGAAAATTTCCATTTTAAGCAAGGATACTCTCATGAATCAAATATTAATAATTAAATTAAAACTCAACAAGAAAAACCGGCCCCCACCCCCAAATCCGTCCTCTTCTTCAACACACCCCCTCCATCCTCGTCCACATAACTCACCATCGGACAATCTCCGACCACTACTTGTATACACATACTTTAATCCTCTTTCTAAATATGCAAGTTGGTGTCACAACTAGGTTCACACAAGAAAACAAAATCACCTTTTAATTTACACAGCACGCACGAAGAAAGAATGATTTAATTACTTGTACAAGTTTGCAAAGTTCTTGCAACCATTGAAACATCACCTCCATCATGCTTACAATTGGGCAAACCACCATTAACACAGTTTCCAATTTCCACATCCCTTTATGACCAATTTAACATCCCCCAATTTTACTAAATTTCAGTGTCGTAAATTTATAGACGCGGGTGAAATACTATGTGAAGAGAAGGAAGAATTGCTTTCAACAAAACTTGATTTGTGGAACATGTTTAGGATGAAAAATAGGAGGGTAGATTCAAGAAGGAAGGGGCTTTAGCATTCGGTGGTGAGTTTTGTGGCCAGGTTTCGGGGTGGGGTGAAGAGGATGTGTGGGTGGTGTAGGTTTTTCCTTTTTGAGTTTTAATTTAACTATTTTAATTATTAATATTTGATTGAAAAAATACCCTTGCTTAAAATGGTCAAAATATCCAATTTTTGCATTTTTCAGTTCAACTGTGAGATTCACGTTTTTGTCAAGTTGGACTCCAGTTGCTAATTTTTCTAAGGTTTAAGATCTTCGTCGACACAAACTAAAGGTTAGAATAAAGTTCGCTAAAAATCCAAAGTTTAGAGATCGCTGCTGCAATTTTTCCCAAATATTATTCACTCATACATTGCTTATTTCTATTTATTTATAAATTAAATCGTTTATAAATTCTTCCCAAACATATAAATAATTTTTTAGTCCAACAAGGAAAACGAAAAAAACATAACAATTGATTGAAAGTATAACAAGATTCATTGTGTCATCATAGTTAATTTTGGATTATTTATTATGATGTGATTTTATAGATATGTGTAGCTAATTTCTGACTGTGTGCTATAAAAGTATAATTTACAAGTAATTTAATGTTCGAATATAAATTTACAATTTACAAATTGTATTAGACAAAATAATGTAATTTATGCCATTGAGCCGCGATGATACAATCGATCTGTATGGACTTTCATGGGCCACACGAATTGATTTGGCCAGACTTAAAGATTGATTTTTAAAAGGGGAAATTACAAAAAATCAGATGTTTAAAGATTAGTGTTCAAAAATCAGGTTAAATGTTTAATTATTCAAAAATCAGGTAATAGTTTTATATTTTAATAAATATATTAATATTAAAACCCTAATTTTATCAATCCATTTGACCATTTCTCCCCCTTTCGCCTCTCTTCTTTCCTCCTCTCTCTTCCTTCTCACTCTTCTCCCTCCGGCGACTCCATCCTCTCCATCCGGTGGATCCATCGACAACAAGTAGAAGGCTGCTCCGACGATCATTCACAGTGATCCGACGAGCATCGGTGCACATTCGTCGCGTGCGCAGCGATAGCATCCTCTTCTCGCGATGAGCAACAGCAACAACGCTCCTCTCTTCTCGCGACGAGCAGCAACAACACATCTCATCTCCTCCCTCCTCCCATTCTCGCGATGACCGTGTGCAGTCCCTTTCTTCTCCCTCATTCCCTTCTCATGTTTTGCTGTGGGTGTTGCCGTGTGGTGTAAATGGAGATAAGGAGGAGGTGGTGGTGGTGGTGGCTGTGGATGGTGTGGTGGTGGTGGTTTCGAAGCAGATATGTGAGATGAGATCGTCGTTATTCTGTAGTTAACGGTAATGGTAAGATGTTGGTGTCGATTGGTCTGTCGATCTGGCTCGACAATGTTTTGGTGTTTTTTTGCATTTGTTGATTTATTTGGGGTGGTGGTGTTGCTATTGTGAGATGGTGTTGTGGTTGGGTGCGGTGGTTGTGGGTGTGCGATGTGGGTGGCAGTGGCGTGGCAGTGACGCTGTGTGTGCGGTGGTATTTGACCAAATGTGGTGTGTGTGTACTGTGGCTGCGTGGTGGTTACAGTGGAGCTGAAGTTTAGGAGAAATCGGAATGGCTGCGTGGTTTGTGCTGTGGGGTGTATATGTGTTCTGTGTCTGCTGTTGGGTGGCTGCGTGGTGGTTACAGCGGAGCTGAAATTTAGTAGAAAACGGATGGTTTTGGTGGTTTGTGCTGTGGGTGTGAAGGTACTGTGACTGGCGACGGTGGCGGTGGTAGTTTTGACGGTGATGGGATTAAGAGTTTGTGATTTTGGTTTTGTGATAAAAAATATAATTTGTGACCTTAAAATTCAGTAATCTGTGACTCTGTGACCAACCATTTTGTTATCTGTGACCTAAAAATTATATAATATGTGACCATAAAAAAATCTGTGACCAATTATTTTGGAAATTTGTGACTGTGTGACCTATAAATTTTGATATGTGACCAATTAATTTTGGAATCTGTGACCAGCGAATTAATTGTGACCTATAAATTTTGATCTGTGACCAACGAATTAATTGTGACCTATAAAATTTTTGAACTGTGACCGTAAATTGTAAATCTGTGACCAGAATGGTCATCGAAAATAGTCGTCGGAATAGTTGCCGGAATCGGAGCAGTCGTCGGAACGGTCGTCAGAGAAGAGTGGTTGTCGGAATGATCGTCGGAGTGGTATGGATGATGCATGTGGGATGGATTAATTATATTACATTAGAATTAAATATTTAATAATTTATTATTTCATTAAAAAAAAACCTGATTTTTGAATTTTCAAACAATAAACCTGATTTTTGATTTGGTGTAAAGTAAACACCTTCTTATTTATGAATTTTTCCCTTTTTAAAAATCAGGTTGAAAGTTTAATTATTAAAAAAATCATGTATTTTATTTTACATATCAAATCCAAACCTTAAAATAATCAATTTCTCCCAACTAGCACTTGACTATTTGCAAAAAAATGTATCCAAACTCCGGTAAGCTCCAACCTCCAAAGCTGCTGGACATTACTACCGGTCGACATCCCTCAACTCCAGCTTCACATACCGCCAAACATCTCCCAATTCCAACAACTACAGTGGCCGGAATCTGTGTGCAAAATTCAATGCCTTCCAAATTGAAAATCGCCAGAAATCAAGCTTCCGGCCACCCCCATGGTCGGAACCCACCACTGACTGACTGAAGTATACCATCTAATTAGGCGGTCTTTTATCCCTTGAATTCAAATTTTAAAATCAATTATTTTCTCTTCAATTTGTGGTCTATAAATGAGAAAGGATGGTAAATCAATTGCATCACATTTCAGAATTCTCTGTAATCTTGTTAATGTACTAGTTTATTTATTAGTTATAGTTTTATTTCTAATTTTTCATAGAGTCTTGCTATTTGTACATAATTTTGTGTACATCAATGTGTCCACCCCCTCACATGGAGGTGGGACCTACTTGGAGATAATATTTTTTTATTTAAGTGGGTCCTACCCTCATGTGAGAGGGTGAATACCTTGATGTACAAAAAATTATGTACAAGTAGATAAACTCTTTTTCATATAGGGAAACGTTGGAGCGTTGAATTTCGGGACAAAATCTTCCGCAATACTTTCAACGGCGCCTAGGCGCTTGAATCCCCTCTATCCCAACAAATTCTTGGTCCAATTATTGTCTTCTTTGATTCCTCGCATCCTTCTACTTCAAGAAGTCTCCAAAAGAAAAAAAAAAAAAAAAAAACTCCAAATATGCTTCCAATAGTATTTTCAATAAAAGACTAAACAAGATTTCGAGTCACACCAAAATTTTAACATCTATATCAATCAAGTCTAAGAATAATTATGTATTTTACGTGGTAGTATCAAATAATATTATACACATTAAAGGCTAAAAATTTAACTTTTCTTTTATTTGGTGCATGTCTGATAAAAAACTTATCTACTTTTCAACATATTAAATTTCAATTTTAATCACAAATTTTATGAGATTCATAATTTTTTTTAATCAATTTTAAATCACACATTAACATCAACTTTAATCAAAATATGTTTTTTTTTTTTTTCAAAAACTCTTTCAAACAACCTATTAATATTGTACTATTTTTCAATCTGACACATTAAGCATAAGTATCACAAACAATATACCTTCTCCAATATAAGTTGCACTAACAAATTAATATCTTATGTAACTTAGCCTATTTTTGGCTCATGTTTATAAACATCGAAATCACTTTTTACTCACATATTTGCGAGTGCTTCACAAGTCTTACTGACTTATTCATCATCCATCTCTATCTATTTATAATATAAATAATTTATAAAAGCTCGCCAAACATGTTGTAATACAAAATTCCCACTCCAATTAGCTCAAAATTTGGTTTGGATTAAAATTTTCATAAGTTAAAGTCAATATTTAATTGTAACTGCATATTTAACGCGATTCACAGCTTTTTAACCATTTATTTCATCATCTTTTATCAAATCTACGAAAAATCTAACTTTTATCGATACCAAACAGGAATTTAAAATCTTAGACATGCCACGTGCTATTAATGTTGTCAATTAAAGTATGTCATTTTTTTTTTTAAATCACTTACACGTAGTAATATGAAACCCACCTTTTGATTTTTTTTAAAATAAAAATAAAAATGAAACTTACTCTTCTAACTGACCACTTCAATTATCTGCAACTAATTTTGTTCTTATCTATGTAATTATTATGAAATTTTTTGTTCAAGCATAACAAGTAACAAGACAACAATTTTATCGAGCACAAGATAGACACGTTATCATCTAACCCAATTTATGCAGAATATATGGTGTATAGTTCTAGAAGCTCTATTGTGCCTAATACTTTTCAGAATATTCAAAATAGAAATGGGTCCGACGATCGAATAAGCATATAGAAAAGCAAAGTATGATGTGCACTATATGTAGCCTTTACAAGAACACAAATCAACTCAACATAATAACTTAAAACTAAATTTCATAATCGTCATAGTCCTTGTTTGATCTCCATTTTTTCAAAAAATATATTTTTCTCTTATGTTTTCAACCACACGTTCTTTATCAATTTACTATTCCAAAATGTACTATCGTTAAAAGAAAAAATGGGGCTCAAACAAGTTCGACTAGAATATCCACATGTTCAGTATGTAAATATACAATGTGCAATTCTAAAAGTTCGATTGTGCCTAATATTTTTCAAGAAATCCATAAAGGATTCAACGATCAAATAAGTATATAGAAAGAGTAATGCTATGTAATTCCACCTATTACTTATTGTCATGTTAACACTACTTTAATTAAAGTTGTAATTTCAATGAAATTAAATAGCATTACTCACGTAGAAAGTAGAGCACGCCCCACTATATGTAGCCTTTACTAGAACGAAATTTGCTATACACACAAGGTCAGTGATCGACCCAAAAACAGGGGCTTGATGTGGCTTCCATTCGGGTGTTGATTTGGATGGCCCACAATTCAAATCAAGGGCCCTGTTTTTAGGTCGGTCACCGACTCTATTTCTTGAGCATTTTAGTAATAGAACACGTCCCACTATAGCCTTTACAAGAACTCCCACGAACAAAAAATGTCCAAAGTTGTGCCCCGGGACACTTCCGAGATGGCAAAGACAGTGCAAGGCTGGGCTCGCAACCCCAGGGTGGGGAGTTCGAATCACGGAAGGAGCAGCCAAGTGTTGTAATATACAAACAATGTGGTGGAGCAGCTTGGTGTTGTAATAACCGGTTGTAGGAGGGCTCCCTTGTGGTCAGGAGTATAAAGCTTGAATGAACGCTGGTTTGATTGGGCATAACCCGCGATTTACCTCCGTCCAGAGTTGAGGCACCGGTGATGGGCAGTCCAGGAAATAGTCTAGTGTTAGTTGAGATACCTGGGTATCAAAAAAAAAAAAAAAAAAATGTCCAAAGTTTTAATCATTGACCTTTTCACGGTCAATGCACTCAGGTTTTTGTTCTTTGAGAATCTTACAAAGCTTCCATTCTTGACCCCTACCTAGCTGCCATCCATTCGAGTCCACTAAAATTAGAACCCATAAACTCTAATTCATTATTCAAGCCATCGTTTCGGATTCTTTATCTGTCTGTTTTTTGTATCGCGTAGCGAGAAAAAATGGGGCACGGGACTTCGAAAAATGAAGCTTTTGACGAGTCAACTGACATTTCAGGCTCAATGTCATCAAGAATTCATAAACTCCGGCAGCGGCTCCACCTTCACCGCCACGGGAGTGACTCAAACTCGAAGTCCAATCTCTCCAAACAAGTCCTCAAGGAGGAGGATTTTGTGGGCATCGCCCGCCTCCGCCTCATCAGGGTACACCTATGATAGTTTGTTCATATAAGCACACACAGGGAATCAAATTCATGCCAATATCTGTAAATATTGAAGTGAGTTTGCTAGTTATGTTTTCGTGTTTACCGTAGGCGGAAATGAAATTCAAGGACAAATGGCTTTCTTGTGTTTCGCTTGGGGAACAGACTTTTCGCACTGCTATTTCTGATCAGTTAAGCGCCAGAGCTTCTACTTTTCGTACTTATGTACAATTCTTGTAGGGCCCTGTCAAACTTTCGATTTTATTTCTACAAGGAGAGCTTCATGAAGAAGTCCTCTAGAAGCTAAGACAAAACAGTTTTAGAAAATTATCTAAACATCTTGAAAAACAGCTCATAGTGTCAGACGCAAGTAGCTTTTGGCTTTGCCCTGGCAAATGGCCCGAATAATGTTCCGAGAGAGTGCTCGACTGGATGAATAGAATAAGTTCTACTGTTCTTAAGCTGGTTAATTCTTGATAGTTTTATGGAGTTTCACTTGAATGCTGTTAACCAAAATACTGGCTACTATTGCAACATAAAATTGGATAGGGAGTGTGCAAAACGAGGTGCTTGCAAGGCAATGTGAAATAAGAGAGATTATTGAAATTAAATTTAATCTTCACACAACATAAATTAAGTTAGAATGAAAGATAGAATAGAAAAGGGACGTACTATGAACAGATTGATAGAACAGAAAAGGGACATACTATGAACAGATTGGAGACTCCGTCTTTCCTGAATGAAGTTCATTATAGCTGACGAAAGAAAAAACTGATATAAAAGTCAAACAACTTACTGAAGAGGGATATCTGTGTGCATATTCTGTTCAATGTCTAATAAATATATACGTATTGAAAATGTTTGTTTTCTTACACTTAGCTTTGAGGTGGCAGATACTGTATGGAGAGAATGACTCTGTATATATCATCATCATAGTTGTCACTACCATTATTTGATGTGTCATGACTGGGAGATAGATGGAAACATTTGAGTCTTCGAATCCGAGTTCATGCATGCACAAGAAGTCATTCTGTCGTCCTATGTTAGTATATGTCTCTTTGTGGTCCTGCACAGTGTTAGAACTTTTCTTTGGATGGAAATAGAAACATCACCACCTGTAGCAATGAAGAGACTGATAATCGGTTAAGAGAGAAACAGTGGAACATTTTAGATATTATCGTCATTTAAGTTCTTTGTTGAGGATAGTTTCGTCTTTTACGTTTTATCTTTATATTTCTGTCTTTGTAATGTTTTTCATATAATTGAATAACAAGCTTATGTTTTGTTTAAATAACAAAAAAGAGAGAGTAACAGGGACTGAAAACTTTATGGTCAATTTTTGGATAGCTGATGTTCATATTGGACTTGTATGATTTACAAAATTATTATTAATTCAAAATTTCGCAATCTTCTTGTTTATATATTTTAAGGAAATTTACATAACTCCTTTTTAGGCTCTAAAGATAAGTCCTAGAATTGATCAGGACCTACATATGTAAACTATTTCCATACAAGTCCTTAGCCTTCTTGACAAGGTTTAAAAAGGCAAAACTAAGTATTGAGGCAGTTTTTCAAAACAAAAAATCTAAGTAAAAGTATTATAAAATAATATAAAAAAAAAAAGTTGGATAGTAAATAGGATACATAGCTATTAGCATACCTAAAGAAAGAAGATGTTTAGCAAAAAAAAAAAAACCATTATAGAAGTTAAATCACTCCATTTGTAATGGAAAAAAAAGAGCAACTTAAACTCAAAAAAATAGCCTAATATTATGCACTTTTGTTTAACAAATTTGGCCAGTCACACACTTTTATTTTTTGTAAGAAAGCTGGCTATGGTGGAACAACATAAATCTGGGTATAGTGTACTATTGCATGAAGATTTGACAATGATGTGGGGATATTGAAGAGATGTTGTAGATTAAGAAGTATGGATACATGGGTTTTAGAGTTTATACAAGGGATTGGATGAAATCGTGTGTGTTAATTATATAAATCAAAACATTTATAAAATTTATAATTTTCAGATGTGCATATGAAGTAACTAATTGCATGTAAGATTTACCGAACCTTAAGAAGAAGGAAAAAAAGAAAAGAAAAGAGGAAAAACATACCTTATGAATTGATGAAGAAGACGATACTCTTTTTGAATTCTGGCTTTTGAATTTTTGTTGAATCTGTTCCCTTTTTGGTCATCTAATTTCTGGATGCTGTTTAGTTTTCTAAGTATTTTATTGTTTTGTTCAATTAGTCATAGTGCATTTCCCTAACTTTTGGCATCTTTGAATAAAATATCGTATTTTTTTCCCTTAAAATAAATTAAAATTCACCTTGAACTCTCTTTTATCTTTATAGACCAAATACTAGTATTAACTATCATAATCAATCAGTATGGTGATAACTTAGCCCCTGTTTGACACCCATTAATTTCTCTTTCTCATTCTCATTCTTCATTTCAACCACATATTCTCCAAATAAAATAATATTACACACAAATCAAAAACTTTTCATCACTTTTACACCACACATTCTCACATCAATCACTATTCCAAAATTTCTATTTTTCCCAAAATGGGTTTCAAACAGGGGCTTAATGGCATACTATGTGGCAACTCAAATCCTTGACTATTCGAGTGTCTCTAAATAAAATTCGATTTTTTTTTCATATAGACTTAAATAGTAACAGGAAACGGTTTTATTCATTAAACAAATAAAAAAAGTGGTTTTAACTTCAATAATTAATTGCGAAATCTTATTATTAAAAAAATAATGCACTGTCTAAAAAAATAAAACTTAAAAGTTGTGTTTCAAACACAATATAATTTATTAATTCTAATCTGTTGCCATCTCCACATTGATTGCCTCAAACCATCAATTGCCCGAAAAGGGGAAATATTATAGAGTGATATTTATAAAACCCCATAAGTACGACATAAATTATTATCGTGTATAACTTAAAGGAACATAATAATCAGAATCAACATAATGGAGACAAGAGAATTTTACCGAACATAGGTGGTAAGAATTCTTACGTGTAGCGCTACTAAACTCCAGTCCCCTTAACATAATCATAATTATAATCATATTGTACCATATGAGACTCATAATAATTTTGTTGAAACACAATAATAATTCAAACATAGGTAGCGTACTTACTGTGAAATGTAAAAGAAAGAGTAATAGAGACCGAATAAAATTGCTTGATCCATCTTACAATTTCCACCTCGACTATGTGCGTGTATATGTGTATATTATTTGGACTAAAAAAATAATAGTGTATGGTGGCATGTGAATGTGAATGAGGGGCTTAAATATGACAAGACTAGGGATGCATCATTAAGGAAAATCCATGATGGTGGAAAGGCTATTAATTCTAGCATTGAAAATTGTTCCTTGAAATTTGTGAAATGAGCAAGAATCTCTCCCTCATTCCTCATGTGAATACTACATTCTATATACACATGCATTCACACTATACATTACCATATGTTTGGTCAATTATGAATATGACAAAAAATATATATCAAGGATTTCTATATAATCAAAGAATAAAATTTGTGAGAATTAACATTTATACTAAGTTTGCTACAAGGTCTTAGAGGGTGGATTAACCATTAAATGAGCCCCTAAATTTTCAATTCTCATAATTAGACCCAAGGACGTAGCCAGGATTTTTAGTTGGGGGGAGGGGGGCAAAATACGGGGGTCGAGGGGAGCTCTTTTTTTTTTTTTTTTTAACTAGAAGATGATTGAAAACGACGATTTTGAATACCAAAATAAGCAAGTTAGATTGACTGACAAAAAAGACAATCAGTTTGTCGATATAAAAATAATATGTCTAATGTTATACAAATTGAAAACATGAAAATCCAACATTGATTTACATAGTCCAGGATCACGTTCCAGTGAAGAATCGAATTTCTCATCCTGAGGAGAAGAATCAACAACATATGGTTCTTGACCAATGTTATCTTCCGGAATAAGAGATTCAAGCTAAGAAGCATCGACACGGACACGAGTGTCCGACACGATACGTGTCGGACACGCCGACACATGATTTTTTAAAATCGTTTCGACACGATACGTTGTCGACACATTTATTACAATTTTTTTCATGTTATTTTAATTTTATATTCTAAAGTAATAATTTTTTATACTTATTGAATCATATATATAATGATAAATAGAAATCAAATTTGACATTAAATTCATAAATGTTTCTTAATAACATAAGTTCAAAAAGTAAAAACGAAATTAATTACATCATTTATCTTGAATCTCTTCAACATTTTCATCTTCATTCACAAATACTATCGCCTCCAATTCCGGTTCGTCTAGTGGTAAATTAGCGACTTCAAGCACACCAACATCTTGAAATGTATTGAATGCATCTCCACCGATATCCCATATTTTAGTCTCTCCTTGTGAATATTGCACACTCCTCCTTGACAAGAGACGAAGATTGCTATGGACGAAAACCAAATCTTCCGTACGTTTTGGAGTTAGCTTATTTCGTTTAAGAGAGTGCAAAAAGGAATAAGTACTCCAATTTCGCTCACAACACGATGAAGAAGATGGTTGCCCAAATAATTTCAAGGCATAACTTTGAAGCATAGGTGTGCAAGCACCATAAATAACCCATCAAGTCTTTGGGTCCAAGCGGTAACGATCATGGATGGATTCAAAATCACCAAAGTCATCTTCCATAGTTGAGAATTTGGCATACTCCTTATTTACTATATTACACTCTTCATTTGACAAGTACCTTTTAAAACATTTTTTTCTTTCTCTTGAAATCTCTACATCTCTATGTGGAGCAAGGCGAGTGGGATCCTCATTAAGCCATTCCTCGCTATAGTACCTAAACAAGAGAAAAAAAAATTAAAGAAATGACAATTCATTCAATAACTAACTAAAAATATTAAATATTATGAAAATGTAAATAAACAATAAATGTATGAATATATTTAAAAATTACCTTGGATTTAGAGAATGAGACAAGCAATGAAGTGGAGTGTTATTTTTGTTCCAACGATCTACAAGTATCCGATGAATAACATTGTAGAATGATGAATCATTTTCTTAAACTTTTTTCTCATGCCTATAAATTATCCGTCTCACTTTCTCAATCATTGTATCCCACATGTCGTAAACCAAGTGAAGGTAAGGTTTATCCGTATCACAAAATCTAAGCATGTCATAAATGGGAGAAGTGAAGGAAAGAACATAACTTATAGAGTCCCACCAAAGATCATCAAGCACTTTCAATTTTACAAAACTTGCCTTTGTCATGTCATCTTCTCGATAAAGAGACCATTTTTCATTAATAACCAAAGCTTGAAGACCACGTTGGATAAGCTTAAATCTTTTTAACATGACAATAATAGAAGCAAATCGTGCTCCGCTACGGAAAGCAACTTCAAAGGCACAAATTCATTAAACATTGCTAATCTCATGGAATGATTCATGATAAAAAATTTTTATAATCATTACATCATCATGAAGATTAGTAATTCAATTGCATTCCTCATATGTGATTAAATTGTTTTCAACATTCTTTGCGGCACAAATATTCTTCAAAGCAAGATTTAGTGTGTGTACAACACATGGTGTCCGAAAAATATGAGGATACTCCAATTCAAGTATTTGCCCGGCACCTTTTCAATTTGGAGCATTATCGGTTATTATTTGAACCACCTTTTCATGACTAATTTCATTTATAACCTCCTTCATCAAGTTAGCGATAAAATATTTATCTTTTAGTTCACCGGAACAATCAACCGCTTTTAAAAACATTGGTCCACTCTCGGTCATCGCCATAAAATTTATTAGTGGTCTTCTTTGTGGATCACTCCATCCATCACTTACAATGGTAACTCCTTTTCCGCCCATATGTCTTTAATTGGATTTAATAATCTTTCCACATTTTTCTCTCTTTTTGAAGAAGAGTAGTTCTCAACTTGTTATAACCGGGTGGCAAATATCCCGAAATTCGACTATTGGAAGTAAGAGTATAAGATCTAATGTAATAAGGATTTCTTGCAAGATTAAAAGGCAAACCACTTGAATAAAACATTTTAGCAATTTCAGAATCCAATTGGTCACGTGTTGTCATATTAAAAGCATTTTCTATTGCACTATTCTTTCTTTTCCTTTCCTCCAAAACATAACAATCCTTAGAACCCATATTATCCGATGGCTATGGCACTCTTTTCCCTGCCTTAGTTTGCATTCTCAACTTGGCTTCATCTTCCATTTTTTGCATTTCACATATATCTTTCATAGTTACTTTTCCACAAGTCCCAATTCCATATCCTTGTAATTTTAACAAATGTGCCCTTACTCTAGTATAAGAACTTGTCTTAGTTGCATTACAAAATTTGCATTGCCAAAGAATGTTACCACCATTTTCATTAAATTTATCAAGTTTTGTAACATATTTTCAAAGAGGTTCAGACAAATCATCATCCATAGCATTATCACTCATAACTTCAAAAGAAAAATAATTTCAATATTACCCGAAAATTGAAAAAATATCTTCTTCATGATCTTGCAAATGATTCTTCAAATGTGGAGTGATAAAATGTTTGAAAAAGATGAAGTAACAAATTTTTTTCTGAATTTTTTTTGCAAATTTTCGGCATTAACGGTGAGGAAGAAATTATGAGAGTTCTTGTACAAGTTTTATAGAAGTAGTGTGAGAGTTTAATTTAAACAAACTATTATACATTATTTTATAATAAAAATACAGCTCTTGTCTCAATGTGAAAAGACCCAAAACGTGTACAAATCTACAAGATGGCCTTCTTTACAATGGTGGACCCTACCATTTGAATTTTTTATTGATAAAAAAAACGATAGACTTTTCTCCAGCCACTCCCCTGTCCTTTTTTCCCTTTCCCACACGTTTCCTCTTGGTCTTCTCCTCTCTTTTCTCTTTCATCTGTTTCTTCTTCCTTCTCGTGGGCTGCAATGTCTTCTTCCTTCTCTTTTCTTCGCCGGCTGCCCTCTTTTTCTGCCTTCTTAATCCACTAGCAGCCAACCTAATTTTTTCAGGCACAACGATGGAGAAGAATGGATGGTTTCCGCCGTCTGCCGTCTTTTTCTATTTTTTTTTTGCCTTCTTGGTTCCGCTAGCAGCCAACCTAAAACCCCGACATGCTGCAAGCGACTCCGGCACGCGTGGCGACGTGTCAAGGGCGTATCGGTGTCCGATACGTTGTCACCGGCAGCGTGTTGGTGCTTCTGAGGATTCAAGATTAGAGGTAGAAGCTTCCTCAAAAGGGTTGGGGAAATTAATTATATTACAATTGGGTTGGGTTTTCATTTTTCAAATGGGCTAAACAATGTGTTAGAACTAATTTTCCTTTACTTTTAATGCAACAGTGAGTAATAGATTCATAAATGAGTCATTTGCTTTTGGATTGGATTTGGACTATTTATTTATTTAAGTAACTATTGGATCTTTTATTTAAGTCTAATATTTTTGTAATTAATGGGAAAAAATAAAAAATTTCAAAATTTTGCGGGGACGGGTCAAAATTTTTTTTTTGGGGAGGGGGGGGGGGGGCCGCTCCCCCATCTCCGTCCCTGATTAGACCCAAAAATTAGGGTAAGGGTGTTAAATAGTCATATATGGCATTATAGTGGATATTTGTGTCCAAATACAGTGTTGTTTGAAAGATAATTTTATTAATATTTTCCAAAAGTAGGAGCTTGGTTGAAATAAATGTTGATAGGACTTGATTGTCCTTTGGAGGAAAAGTTGGACTGACAAATTTTTTTTCTTTTGTTTATTGTGTTACTTGTTTCTTATAAAGAATATCGTGCGATAAAATGTCCTATCTTTTTTACTCTTCTTTGATTTTGTTGTCATACCGTTCTCTTGACATGGAATATTCAGATTTTTTCTTTCTTTCAACATTTAGATATCTAGGACTCATGTTTCTTATAAATGACTGGGTCACTTTTCCAAATTAATCTACTGCATAGTCACTATGACAAATGACATTCCTTCGACTGAGATTATACCATGTCAATTTTCTGAAGGCATTGACTATTTTTGCATATGTTAATATACATTCTTCCCTACTTCTCATGTTGATTTTTTTTTGTTGGCTGTGCAGAACTGACAAGCCTGTCTGGAATTCTGTGAGTAAACCCACATTAACATCACTTAACGATTGGATTTCTGCGTATTACATCCAAAACTCTCTCTATCCACTTCATTTGGGTGGATATATAATATTCAATGAGACAAACCTTCGTTTGATAATTATTTCAATTTTCAAGTTTATGATAATGGCAACTATGAAATCCATCGTCAATACCTTATATCTACACATGGTACTGCACTTTGTAGATTGAGGATTTGAGCAAGTAAAGGATATAAGGAGTATGACCATATGAAGTTTACTCTATGATGCATATGGCATGAAATAATTGCCTTGTCTTTTGGAGGACTGAAATTGCCCATTTGTGATGAACTGTAGAGGCTCAGCTCTTTCTGGCTTAGAGGGAGGTCCCCAATTTGACCATTATCCAAGAGATTTTTCTAAAAAGTTATGAGGCAGTCTTTACCTCCTGAAAAATTTCTGTGTGGTGAAGATGTTTAATTTATATTTCTGCCACTAATTAAAATGTTTTGGTGATTATATCTTCTGTTACCACATAGGAAACCAGTACTATGTTTTTTCTACTATCTTCTCTTGTCAGATAGAGAATATTGAGATCTGCCATAGTAGTTTCTACATTTCTCCCCCTCTTCATTTTCTTCCATGCTCTTGGCTACTTACACAATAACTAAAGTGCCATTTTATGCCTGGTTTCCAGTTAATGCTGGAAGAGTTTAGCATATTGATCATTTTGTCATACTAATATTAGCAATTGATTTCATTTTCTACAGGTGAAAAAACTTCTTTTGGAGAAAAAAGGGGCACATGTTGCGAGAATATCTATATTTGAGGTATGTATTATATCTGCGCTTGTTAATTCATTATGAACTTATGAACATTATCTCAATGAGGAGCACATATTCATCATACAAATTTATTCTCTTGCTGTTCTGCTTTTTTGTGTACTTGATATATATAATTGTAGATCTTTTGAGTTTACATGTTCACTTCATTGTATCATAACATGCCAACTCATCATATTTGTTGTTGATGTAGACCAATAGATTATCCAAGAGCAACCTTATTGGCTATTGTGAGATTGATCTACTTGAATTTTTTACTCAGGTGAGATATGCTGTTTCCAGAGGTTGTGTGCTTTATGTTTATGTCTTTTAGTTGTTGGAGTAGATAAACTTATTTAAATATAATGAATAAATGCGTGGATTATTTGCAGATATGAATGGAAAGATGAACATAATCAAAAGTTTCAGTAACAACTTAATATGGTCATGGAGTCTTGTAAAATTTGCTTTTATATATTAAGAAAATAACTATCAAGACTCAGTTTGGGTTTCCTTCTATGATCTTTCATTTCTTAAAGAGGAATTCTATGGATGAACATGTTTCTCTGCTATAGATCTTTACAAAGAGTGCACAGGCATGTGAGCCTTATGCTTGGTCTCATACATGAATCACACAATGGCTTTTTAGTAAAATTTGGTATGGATTGCTGCCATTGTAATGGCTAAAGTTGCATTTGTAGTTTTCATGGAGGTAATAGGATCCAAATCAAAGTAGTGATTAGTTCAGAAGCTATACTACTCTCGATCCTTTCATATCTCTTCAATTTTGAGGCAACTATTTTTTCCTTTATAACTTCTTCATTAGATGTTACTTGGTGTAGATTTTCACCGTTCACCAAGAGCTAACACTAAGAGAATGGTTGGTAACATGATATTTTTGATTTTTCCCTTTTTGTTATCAACATTTGGAAAACATTAACAGAAACGCATGTCTTGTAGACTTGTTTCGTTTAGATTTTATGATAGCATTTTTTGTAACAAGTGGAAAACATGTGAACACTGAAAAGGTGCTTTGCAAAGTTTTCAAAACAAACCCAAGGTGCAAAGTAACTTTCGAAAGGTCACATTAATTTATAGTTTTAAATATAAGCTAAGTATATGAACCCTGCCACTAACTAGTATTGGTTGGGTTTGTATAATCTATCAAATTCTGATAAGATGATATGCTAGTTTAAGTTCAATTGTTTTCTTGAGCATAAATATGGAATGGTCATGTTTGCTGAGGATGCACAAACATTCTGTTGAATTTTTTAAGCTTTCAGTCTATTGAACCATACCCTTGCATATTGATTTGTTTACATCTTTTACTTTCTTGCTAAATGGGGTTCAATTAATTACTTTCTGAAAGTGAACTAGTTGTGTGTTGTGATGTGAATTTAAAAGCTACTTATAAATTTGAACTATTCAAGATAACCAAATTAGCAGGGAGATGAAACAACAAAAATGGTAATTAAATAATATATCTGAGAAAAAAGTCAAGTGCACAGAATATTTCTTGAAATAAACTAAAGCAGTGCTGAGAACTTGATAATTTTCAAGGCAAAATTTGTTCTTTTATTTGTTGCAAGCATGCTTTCATCGGAATCTCTTATTGGACATTCTGCTTACTTAACTGATTTCTTCATATTAATTTATTGCTTTAGATAGAGATTGCTATTCCACTATACAGAGTAAAAAATAATGGAGTGATCATATAATGTTCTTTCCTGATATTTTCCGTCAATTTCCCTTTTTTAACTTGTGGACAAGATGTTTTATATGTATTTTGATTCAAAAACAATTATTTGGCAGGAGTCTGATTTGGAGATGAAGGTTGATCTAAAAGATCCATCAGCTGCTACGGTAGTTGTAGGCAGTATATATCTATCATGTTCAATTGAGGTGCAAATCTGTGTGATACACTGCTCTTTCTGCTGGTTATCGATACCATCTGTGTGCCTTACATAATATTTAACATTTTCAGGATCCAATAGAAACGGAGAAAAGTTTTGTAAGGCGCATCTTGTCTATAGTGGTATGTTGTAACTTTCATCTTCTTTTGGGATACTGACATTCGGTATATCTACTACACTGGATCATTGCAATAGTTGAAGCTGTTGTATTGAAAATGAAAACACTTTGGTGTTGCACATAGAGTATATCTGCGTTGCTTGAAGGACATTTTTATTGTCTAAATTTGGCTGGTTGGTTCGTATCGCTTTAAAGTCATATGCTGTTTGGATTTTATTTTTTCATGCACGTCTATTTTATAGGTTCATCTATCAAACTCGCCAAGGTAATCTCTATGTTCAAAGAAACCGTGGTTTTATCCATTCATATCAAAGGAAAAGAAATATCCAAACTTTTTTGGCAAGACGTGTATATCAAAGGAAAAGGAAAATGAATGATCCTTACGTTCAGTTTAATTTTATCCAGATCACGGTCTTTATATGAAATCTTTGGATAAAATTAACAGTTAAAAGTCATACTTTTGTCCTGTGATGCAATATGTTTAAGGTGGTATACACTACGGGAAATGTAATTCTACTATATCAATGTTAAACAAAGGACAATATGCCTACTTAATGCTAATAAAGTAATCATTGGACTTTCACTTTCCAATTCAAAGAGAAAAAGGCTGGAATGGTATTTATCAATTAGAATTATCTTATGATGAAAAGAGTTTAGCCATAAATACCTTATTTGCATAGTTATCACTTTGTTTGTGGTCTTGGAATGGCATCTCATATATCCTTTGCTTTATACAGGACTACAATGAAGATGGGAACCTTTCATTTGCTGAGTTCTCGGACTTAATTGATGCATTTGGCAATCAACTGGCAGCTAATAAGGTTTGCATTTCAAATTCACTTTCTGCAGCAATAATTGATACTTTTCTCATTCCCAGTCCAAGTAATATTTGTATTACTAGATTTGGATCTACCCTGCGGATCACATCCCAGGGTATGAATTCTCTGAACTGTCCATTGTGTTTATAATATATCTCTGGAATATGTATCAACTTCTACGATTTATGGTGGAATACGAAATAGCTGCTTCAGAGGATTAGAAGATACAGTAACTGAATCCTGAATCCATCTCACATTCGTAGTATAATTGCAGATTTTGCCTCTTTTCCTGTTCATTGTTCTTACAAAACAATTAATATTTTTTACTAGAAAGAGGAGCTTTTCAAAGCAGCTGATGAGGACGGGAATGGTGTCGTAAGCATTGATGAGTTGGCTATGCTTTTGGTTGTTCAACAAGAGAAGTATGGCTCTCAAACATTTTACTTGAGCCTTGATTATAATAATGTATACATTTTTCTTATTTACGGTTTGTTCTACTTTCCTGTACTTCTCCACATAACTGGGTCCTTTATGACTTAGCAGTCTTTCTGATTTAATTCTGCTAGGGTCTCCTGAGGTTGATTTTCATATATATATTTATATTACGTGAAGTTTGTGTTTTCTGTTTTTGTATATATTTTACGTAATTCAAAATTAGAACTCATAATATTCTCAGCTTTAGCTTAAGCATGCTCTAGCTTTATCATGCTTGGCTTGAAGAATTTACTTCTTGCAAAGCTTTGCGGCTGATTTAAAGCCTCTTTTTAACATGGTACCATGTGGACCCACCAACTTGACATTACAAGGTGGGAGGGTTAGCTCGAAATTATGAGCCCAGACCAATCTGCTGGTGCTGAGGTTGTGTCTCAGTAAGACCAGTCTACAGGTGTTGCACCTCAACTCAGGCCATATGAAGGTCATGCGTTGGGACCAGAGCTTATATTAGGAGTCACTTAGCTGATCTTCAGAAGGGTTCCAAATATTCTCCTGTATATACAAGAGGACAAATCCAATTCAGCTATGCATTGTTCTCATTCTCTTCAAGAACCCTGTTGGATCTTTACACGAGAAAATGCATCAAAATAGAACAATCTCCCCCACTTCCCTCTGAACGAACTCCTCACCAGTAACTGTCTTGTAGATTTTCCAATTGATTTTAGGTTTATGATGACCAGAGTTCATACGCCGACTTTGATGTCAGAAATCCTTTTTCCTTGCTTTAACTAAAATGATATTGTATTTATTGTATATTAGTTGTAAAATGTTTATATCGTAGTGATGACCAGAGTTCATATGCTGATTTTGATGTCAGAAATCCCTTTTCCTTGCTATAATCATTGTCCAAATGTTTAAATACTAGAAAAATACCTAAAACAATTATGAGCAATAAAATATTCATATTGTTGATAATTTTATGGATATTTTCTGTATATTTCTGATTGGAAAAAGTATACAATATATATTGACATAAGATTACATAATCCTAGGTTTTGTTACGACCACTTATCTTATTTTAAAAGTAGGACAACGATTACAAAAAAGGATAAATAGCTTGTCCCAAATTTCTACGACTGACAACTTATCTCTTAAATTACAAGATTCCTAAATTACATGGTTCTATTCCCTACATATATTATGGTGGTTACTGCTTTAAGTAACCGTGGTATCTTATTTTTCATAGTTTAAAAATGCTCAAATACATTTGTACTGGCATATACCTCTAACTGGATGTAACAAGTGTCTCACACTGGAACTTGTGCCCTGGAGAGCTTCACTTAACATTTAAGCCTCAAGATCCTTCTTCATTTCCTTATCCCTGCCTGAGCCCTTTGTCTTTTTAGCTCTTGAAGCTGAAAGGAATCCGTGGACCCAGTTGACGAAAAATATGAATATAAGCCAAGTTTTTAGTTAGCTAGCATCCTTTACTATGTATCTGCGGTTCTATTACCGATGCTTTTCACCTGCAAGATATCCACCACCCCCTTGAGGAAATAAATTGTGTATAGGACTTGAAATGGTTTACTGATACGATAAATTAATCTCATCACTAAGAAATTTTTTCACCATGCTTACATATTTTCGTCCTTTTTTGTTGCAGGGAACCACTTATCAATTGTTGTCCCGTCTGTGGTGAAATTCTTAAAGTTTCAGATGGGTTGAATACCATGATACATTTGACCCTTTGTTTTGATGAAGGAACTGGAAACCAGGTTATGACAGGAGGATTCTTGACTGATAAGCAGGCTTCAAATGGGTGAGAACTGTGCTGTCCTTGAAATAATAACTAGTTACCTTACATAGAACTAGGATAATTAAGATACATAGAAGTTAATTGGGGAAAAAGAAAGAGAAGTGAAGAAGATGAGAGTTGTTGTCAGAGTAAAGATATGAGATCCAAGAAAAGGCAATAGGATACTCAACTCCCATAATTCTGCTCCATTCTTATTAACTGGTAGACACTAATGTTAAGAATATGCTTCCTCCTTATAAATTAATCTACATAATTATAATTATATGCACAGACATATTGTTATTTCCAATGTTAAAAAAAATATATCCAGCCTCTTAGATTATTCATTTTCTAATTTTTATTTTGTTATTCTAAGATCAAATACCTCAACAGGTGGATGTTTAAAGTAAGTGAATGGGCTCAATTTTCATCCTATGAAGTTGGTTTGAGATCTGGATCAGGTGCTTCGCATATTTTGGTATGCTCTCTTTGCTTCAGCGTCTTCTATTCCTGGTTATGTATGTTTTTGAACAGAGGGAATCCTCTGTAGTGTTTGTGACCTCAGTTATTGAATTCTTTTCTCATTTCTTTACTTCTATTCTTGAGGTTTCTGAGTTCTTTCATTACCCTTTGATGCTGCACACTCTTTTGACATGTAGGTTTTTGATCGGAGAACAAAGAGATTAGTAGAGGAAATAATTGGTGCGAAGATTATTCTATCAATGAGAGCCATATATCAATCTAAACTAGGGATTGGTCTCATGGATAAAGGTATGGCTTTTAACCTACCAATGCTTCATAAGCCAATCTAAGGGAAAATATTGGGTTGTATGTGAATGCTGTCTTAGCTCTCTTTCATGTATCGGTTTCTGGTTAGGTTTCAATGTGATGCTTCCATCAATTATGGGAACTCCAGTCAATAAAGATATGAAATGCTGATTATTTTTCTTTCATGCCTACTTTGTTGATACAGCTTATATATATCCTTGATTGTCCGCAATCCAATTTGGATGCAGGGGCAAAGGAACTGTTGCAGAATATCTCAGAAAAGCAGGGCAGGAAAATGGATTCAGTCAAATCTGCTAAAGACATACCGAAATTTGTTAATATGTTTAAGGCATGATGAACTCTTGACGTAAATACAATTATCTTATTAATCCATCACGTTTTTAGTTTATCAAATTTTTTGCCCTTGGAGTTCGAGTTCTTCTACAACATGGTTTATGCATATAACATGTATGTTTTGCTTATTTTATGTACATTGAAGTCAACTATGATGCAAACAAAGGTAACTGGCCTAATTTTGTTTGCTGTAGTACACTCTCTGCTTACTGTAGTCTTGAGGTTATCAAACAAGCTTTCTTGTCGTATTTTGGTTTTTCCATTTACATGCATCACTGTAGTCGAGAGAGGCTGGGAACTACTTGGTGGTGTGATTAGTTAGAGTGCTATAAACAGATAATTTTTGTTTGTTCATAGTTTGTTGTTATTTATTTACACACCTTGTCCTCATTAAGTGCTGGTACCACTGCTCTTTGTTTCTCTATATTGTTTGTCCCATATGACTAGCAATAAGATAAGGGACTATGGCTTAACATTGAAAGTTGTCTATTACTGGTGATGTCAATATTGGATATCACAAAACTTTTTGGCTTTCATTTAAAAAAAAAATTCACAACTCAGACAGACCTAGATACAGCTAAACCGTTTAATTAGTATGTTTAGTGATGCAATGACACAAGAGCTTTGGGCACAAAGTCAGGGGTAAATACTCAAATTAATCAGGAATTTAAGCACGACATTTTTCAAGTTAAATTATGATTGAAATAGTGAGGGAAGCGTAATGGTGTCTAATTCCAGAACTTGCATTCTCAGATGACGAGATTACCCTTCTTGTCTTCAATTATTCTTAAAAAATTGACACAATGTTGAGATATAACAGATTTGATGGATCAATTATGGTAGATTTAGTGCGAATATAGTAGAGTTAGTGATTCTAGTTAATCTGCTGTTTTTTGGTAAACTAGATTTGCTATAATATCAATTATTCTTCCTTATGTTATTGTATAATATAGATATGACAACTATAGATTTCTTAAGAGTAATTTGTAGGTGATTGGGGTAGTTTCCTTTTTAATTTCTCTCCAGAATCGTAGATAAATAAGTAATCCTTTCAGTGAATAAATACACAAAAGAACAATTTCTTCTACAATTCTCTTTGTGTTCTCACAATTATGTCATCACTTGGAAAGAAAAAATGTTGTGGACTGTGAAGTTGTACAGGTAAAAAATATTTCTATAATGGATCTCTACTATAATAGCAATTTCTTCAGTTATCTTTAATGTATAAACAAGTAAAGAAAGATATTCTATGCACGTCACGGGTTTGTTGGTGTGTGTATGCATGTATTCATTTGCTAGACCTACTGTCTTCTAATGTATGTAGGTACTTATATTGTGAGAGAAGCAAATTTATTCATGATTTTTCAGTTGCGTAGCCCAATCCTGTCACGTTTTTGCTGAATAATTTATCAGTGTGTATTGCCTTTAATTTATAGAATGATTCAAATATATACAAGGAAAGGGTGTATAAATCCCTGATTCTATTCGAGCTATATATGGAAATGAATAATAAACAAATTAACTAATATAGTAAATATATCCTTTGATACCCCGCTTAAATTGATGTTGGTGAGTCCACAAGCATTAATTTGCAGACAAGAAAGTTATGACGATGGCTAGTCAAAGATTTGGTGAAGATATCTTCAGTCTGTTGAGCAGTGGAAACATGGGGAAGAGCAATGACATTGGAATCATAGGCATCCCGGATGTAATGACAGTCACTTCTATATGTTTTGTACATTCATGATACACATGATTGGCTGCAATCTGAATAGCAAAGTACTGTTACCATGGAGTGGTGTAGGTTGTGATTGAGAAACACCAAGTTCTGCAAGAAGACCCCGCAACCAAACAATCTCAAAACTGGTAGCGGACATAGCACGATATTCTGCCTCAGTGGAAGACTTAGAAACACAATCATGTTTCTTACATTTCCAAGAAATGAGAGCATTACCTAAAAAAATACACCAACCAGTAGTAGATCGTCGAGAATCAGGGCAGCCAGCCCAATCAGTATCACTATAAGCAGCGAGCGCAAGAGTTGTCCCCCCTATGGAAGAACATACCACGATGAGGAGTCCCGATAAGGTATCGAATAATGTGACGAACAGCTCCCAAATGTAGATGATGAGGAGCATACGGTATGAATGACGAAGGAAATATCAAGACGTTCGATAGTGAGATAGATAAGACTTCCCACCAACTTCCAATATAGAGTAGGATCGGAAAGAATATCGCCTTCGTCCTACGATATTTAACATTAAGCTCTAAGGGAGTATCAACGGAGGAGACTTCAGATAAATTAGCCAAATCAATCAAGTCTTGAATATACTTTTGCTGATTCAAGAAGATACCATGCGGTGTTGTATGGACCTTCAATCCAAGGAAATAAGTGAGATGCCCTGGATCTTTCATATGAAAAATCGAGTGAAGATGCTGCTGAAGCTTCTGAATAAGGATATGATCAGTCCTAGAAATAATAATATCATTCACATATACCAACAAATAAACGATCCCATCTGTACCCTTATGAAGGAATGGTGTTGCGTCATCCTGACTTTGAGTAAATGAGAAATCCAAAAGGGTGTGGCGGAACTTTTCAAACCATGCTCTAGGAGCCTGCTTAAGACCATACAAAGAGCGTTTTAGTTTACAAACAGAAACTGCCTAGGGAAGAGGCATACCAGATGAAAGTTTCATATAAATATCTTCCTTGAGGTCTCCATGTAGGAAAGCGTTCTTCACATCCATTTGATGTAAAGACCATGTATCGGAAGCAGCAAGAGATAACAGAAGGCGTACAGTAGTCATTTTAGCTACAGGAGCAAACATCTCATCATATTCCATACTCTTGGCAGTTACCCAAAGCAACAAGTTGAGCTTTATAGCGCTCAAGAGAACCATTAGAACGAAATTTGATAGAATATACCTATTTACTCCCAATGGGCTTCACAGTCAGCGGACATGGCATAACATCCCAAGTTTGATTCGCCTTAAGAGCCTCAAGTTCTGCTTTTATCACCTGACGCCAACACTCGTGCTCCATAGCCTGTCTGTACGAGAAAGGAATGGAAATCGAAGCAAGTGTAGCAGACATAGAAATATGAGAGGAAAACTATACCTATTTGGTGGTCATGGAATACGAGAAGTACGACGAAGAGGGACGGGAGGTGGAAGATCATCTGGTGAAGGATCTGATGTCGTAGGTGGAGGGTCGGAGAGGCTTGTGAGGGTAGTTGTCTGAGAAAGAAGCTCGGGACCAGTGGCAGGGGCAACATCCCTACGAATATAAACACAACCCGGCTTGTACCATGATGATTTTGTAGAAAAATCATGTAAGACAGAGAACACGAGGGAAACCGCAACTTTTGCAGGGAAGAAGGATTGTTTTTCAAAAGGGATAACATTACGAGATATTCGAATTCGTTGTTTTGTAGGATCATAACAGATATACCCTTTTTGAGTTCCACCGTATCCTAAAAATGCACACTTGACAGATTGAGGAGTGAGTTTTGTCATTTCATGAGGTTGTAGGTGAACAAAACACATACAGCCAAATTGGCGCAAATGAGAATATGTGGGATGATGACCAAAGAGCTTATAAAATTGAGAAATATTATTAAGGGTGGGATAAGGTAACCAATTTATGAGATGCACAGCGGTAGATAATGATTCACACTAAAAACGAGATGGAACAGAAGATTCAATTAGAAGAGCTCGAACCATATCAAGAAGGTGACGATTTTTGTGTTCTGCTACCTCGTTTTATTGAGGAGTAGAAGGACAAGATCGCTGAGAGATGATACATTTGGTTCGTAAAAAAGATTGAAACGCATTAGACATATTCACCTCCAGAATCAGATCTTAAGATTTTGATCGATGAGGAAAATTGATTGTCAATAAGAGCAAGGAAAACTTGAAAGACAGAAAAAATCCCTGATTCTATGCGAGTTATATATGGAAACGAATAATAATCAAATTAACTAATATAGTAAATATATCCTCTTATAAGTCCATATCCTGCAGAAAATAAGGAACTGTTGCCTTGATAAACTTGTAGTTTCTGATAAGAGTGAGCAATGAAGATTGTCTCAAAATTATTCATTTGGCTAAAGCAGTTAAGTGTTTAAGCTTTTCTAGTACTCCTTTTTCGGTTAGCAAGAGTTGTGTATGGATAGGCTAATGTTAAAACCTTCACCCGTCCTACTCCATGAGAGTTTTACAAAAGGTCTTCATCTAGAACTAACTATGAATTTAAGGTAGATATTTAATAAGGATCATGCTATGTGTACATAGCATGATCCATAGGGGTTCACATTGTGGCCACGTGGCCGGCCCCTATTGGAGGGGTGCCCGGGCCCCCTATGGATCATGCTATGTGGCCAGGCCACATGGCCATTATGTGAACCCCGTGTACATAGCATGATTCATTTAATAATGCCTATTGGATTGTGAGGAATTTTGATGCATGTACTTATCGTTTTAGACAATCACAAGACTTTCATTTTCTTATTTTAGCCTCTAGGTATTAATAATAACTTATAAAATGGATAGGAGGATTGATCATTTGGAAACTCGTGTTAAAATTAGCTGATCCAGACAAGGGAAAAAGTTGTACAGCTGAATTAACTATTAAACCCAACAAATTGAATTCACTAATGAGACAGTCCGATTGATTTTTCTTTTGAGGTGTCACAAAAAATATTCACACGGTAGAATTGCAGTCACATTGGCTTCTGTCCTTCAGTTCATATAGATTGTACACGAATACGTGTATAGTATCTTCCTTTTCCAGTCTGATCTTGGGATAATTGTTTTATATTGATCTATATGCATTATAGTATGCTTAAATTTGTTTATCAGGATTCCTTTTAAGTAGATTTCCTGGAAAGTAGCTTTCTTCTTCCTCTATCTCTCTATCTTCCCCCCCCCCCCCCCACCCCCACCCCCCTCTCCTAATCTGAAGCCTTAAATCATGTTGCAGGATCAAATCAATTTATCTGAAGTCAAATACTCTTTAGAGCATTTTAAGGTATGTCAAGAGTTTGAGACAAATCGATATTCACTTGAATGGTTAACGTAATGAAGTATTGCTCGCATATTCACTTCTTCAACCACATTGCGAGAAACTGATTACAACTGATATCCTTGTGTAGTTTCGCTTAAATAACTGGATATCTTGTTTCAAATGTTGTATTTGTAGTCATTGGTGCTAGTAACTTGACCAATCACTGATGATCACACATAAGAAATTTACCTTCTCGGAAGAGTTATTCCATTTAAGGGTTCAAATCACCAATAATGAGTTTAGCTCTCATGTCGAGACAAGAAAAAAAAATTATATAATTTTATCTAAGTTATTATGATATCAATTATATTCAGTTGCTGTATTCTCTGCGAGAAAGAAGCAGGTACGAACTTGGAAAAAAGATTCAGTTGAATTAACGCATTTAGAAAATGGAAAAAGAGTATTGTGCCCATCCACTTCTGGTTTAACCTTTCTGTTAGTTTTCTTGAAAATAATATAAAGCAAAAGGCAAAGATACCTATTTTTTTCTGTGACATATTAAGTCTGCTCAGTTTTCTCTACCGATAATTTAAAAATCAGCATATGATTTATATGAACTTGGTATCTGGTGATTTCTGTGCTTTAGAATTTTCATGCTTTATGAGTCCTTTTAGTTGATGGTGAATGACATCTCTTTGTACTAAAAATGGTGTTTAAGAAAGTAGCAAAAGAATAGAAGGTTAAACAAAAATTAAATCTATCAGGACTGAACAGCAGTAGTAGGAAAGGTGTTTTTACTGCTTCTATTATCACATTTTGCTTTTCCTCTTGTTAGAGATTTTATGGGATGTGTTGTTATTTTCTTTCTTCCGGATGATTACTTAGTTTATTATTATTGAGTTCCTAAGATGATGCAGTTCTGGTATACAACTCAGATACCAAACTGGAAGCTATGAAAAGAAAGAAAATGAAGTGCTCATAATGCCCTTGTATACCCTAGAGGGTGAAAATTCTCCACCACTGTCAACATTCCAGAAAAAATAAGCTCACTCTTTTTGATGTGGAGCTTCAACCTGACACGATAAGAAACCAACCTTTCCTTAGTAACAAAATTTAGTTATTTATCTCGTACCATAAGTAAAAGACCCTGTAAAATTAGTAAGGTTTGGTTTATAAACTTTGTTGAGTTGATCTCTTCATGGGAGGTAGAAGAGGAAGCATTAGTTGGGTGACAACTCTCTCTGGTTACTTCAGTATATACTGGTGAAACAAATTCGAGTCTTCCGTTGTCTGGAGAAGCCCTTTTTTCCTGTGTCATGTTTGAGTTTTATTGTCATACTTCGAACACCATTTGTATACCTTCTGTCTATGTGGATATCATCCCCTCACTTTGATTCTAGTTATGAATACAAAAATTTACTCACAGAGGAGGTTGATATCAGTTTCATCTTTATGTGTATTTTACTTTTAACTGTATTCTGTAGTTTTTAACTCGTACATTTCCTGTATGCAGACATTTAATGAATTTTTCATAAGAGAGTTAAAACCTGGTGCAAGACCAATTGCCTGCATGGAACGTGATGATGTTGCTGTATGTGCTGCCGATTGCCGGCTGATGGCCTTTAAAACTGCTGCAGATAGTCTAAGATTTTGGATCAAGGTATAAGCAACTTCTCCGTTAAAATGATCTCGAAGAGAAGCACAACTTTCCACTTTGTGAACTTGTAGCTATTATTTTTGGCAACGGATGTGTGAAAAGTTAGATTGCTTGCAATAGCTTTGGCTTCAAATCATCGTCTATTTCTTTCTTGTGATGGGGAATGGGATAACGGGGTATAACAACTTGAACAGCCGATATACCATACAAGATTCGTGGCTTGTTTCGGTAAATGCCCTGTAACCAACCTGTTGTCTTCGTGTTTCTATTTCTAAATTGCTTCTTATCTTTATTTCCTCATTTAGGTAGTCCTTTTCAATCTTGGACCTTCCTCTGAAAACAAATATGCTTTTGTTGATAGTGAAAACACATTGTTTTTGACATAATCTGGGGTTTGTTGGAATTTAGCTTACCCCGTTTGGTTTTCTAACACTAATAATGGTTAATTGTATTTATAAATCTGTTCTGTTAATACTCCCTTTCTATTTAATATTCTACATAGCTAGTTAAGAACTGTTCAATAATACTATTGTTTCAGCAGATATCGCAGGTGTCACTGGCAGCCTGCTCCATCAAAGTAAACATGACTGTCACTTGTTTGCCTGGGAGATGAATTCCTGTTTTGACTTATGATCTCATGTTGTTATTTTGTTTTGTTGCTGACTCGGTTTTATTTTACAATCATAATTCCTGTTTGTGTGAGTTCTTCAGCATATGCTTTGGAAGATTCATTTCCAAGTTTCAAAATCATTTCAATCAGTAAATTTCTGAAGTTTAGGGTTTAGGTACTTGCCATTCTACTTTGTTTCGTCATATTTTAATACGATTCATTTGAAAACCTGAAAGGAGTCGAGGGAGTAACATTCATCATCATTCTGTTTATTAACCTTTTTTTTTTTTTTTTTTTAATTTAGCAATTCAAGTGAAAAATTGTTCCATGGATATGGCACCAGGCAAATGCTCAGAACTCTCTCTTCATGTTGTGTGTTTCTGCTTTTGTGCACGATTACTTGAACAAGTCTTGTGCAGCAGTGGTGGTTTAGCGATGTGCTCTATCAGAGAAGTCATACAAGAACTTTGAGCATCTCAAGTGCTAAAAGATGATGCACTATATTTTTCTAGACAGGACATAAACATGTACCCCATTGATTATATTCTCCCATGATTTGTCCTCTGTGTGATATTTTACTTGTCTAAAAACAATTTGTTGTAAATCCATCACTGCTTGTCCATTGCCAGAGACAATTGGCAAAAAGGAGAATGCAACTGTTATTTGGAAAGCTTGTCTTCATTATTTTCTATATATATTTTCATGGCGCCTATTATCTTATTCTTACCATCTCCGTTACATTAGGGGCGAAAGTTTTCTGTCCAAGGTCTTTTAGGTACAGAAGTGTGCTCCAGCTCGTTTGTTGATGGAACTTTAGTGATATTTCGGTTGGCACCACAGGTTCTTGCTTGTCAATTTCCCATTGTTCATGAACATATGTTAGGTTCCCTAGTTCTGTTGAAGTGAATATTTGTAAATATTGGCAGGATTACCATCGTTTCCATTTTCCTGTTTCTGGAACTATTGAGAAATTTGTGGATATTCCTGGATGCTTATACACGGTATGTTCGGATATATGCCTTCTCACCTTCTTTGTTTTATCTTTTGAGTTGTCCTCATTTTGGTTGTCTTTTTGCCTTCAAGGTAAACCCTATTGCCGTGAATAGCAAGTATTGTAATGTGTTCACTGATAATAAACGTGTTGCCGCTCTCATTTCAACAGCAGATTTTGGAAAGGTTTGTCATTTCAAACACTTGCCCTGAGATTTCTTAGTTGTGGTAGAAATTAATTTGTAACTAAAAAGTTATTTCCATCTTTGAGATTTCTTTGCCCTGCTACATTTCTAATCATTTGTCTACTATATAAGTACGCTTTCTGTCATCAATACTTTAGATGATTATTATGCCACCAGTTCCCTGATTAAATATCATATATTTGTCAGCAACATCCTTTGGAATCTAGGATTCCTTGTGTTTCACAATGAAGGCCGATTTTTCTCTACTTTGTACCCTCATCCCAATAAATCTGAGATAGGACTGCGAAATGAGGTGACGAGTCAGATTGTTTATGCTGTAAGCATGGCAAGTCAACAATAACATCATCTGAAATTTTTGTCACAAGCTTTAATTCCCACTTTTAGTTGGAATAAACTCTGGTCATTCTTTTAATCATGGACTATGTATACTTAATGAATCGCCTCTTCTTTTTATCATGTCACAACAATCAGCTTAAGTGATTCACCAAGTCCATGTCTTCAGCTTAAATGATTCACCTAGTCTATGAATTTTACCATGAGAAAATTTAGAGTTTTTAAGACATGAAATCAGATATTGATGTCTTTCATAGTTTTGAGTTCCGTAGACCTGATGATGAAAGGATAATCATATATGAGACCCTTTTCTTTTTTCATCGCTCCACACTAGACGGGCTGAACTTCTGCTTGCACATTTAAACAAATGTAAGCTAAGCTTCCCATTAAAACCAATTAATTGGTTTTCACCTGTGTTTCATGCTTCTAAATGTCAAACTCTACTAACCATTCAGATGTTACTATGCCCCTGTTTGGCCTTCCTTATTTAAAATTTTAATGGTTGGAATAGTTTTTTTTTGAAAAATGTGTGGTTAAAAAAGAATAAAAAGTTTTGAGATTACGTATAATATATTTTATTGGAGAATGTGTGGTTGAGAAGAAGAGAAAGGAAAATGAATTATAATTTTAGTGGGGGGCCAAACAGGGGCTATGTTAAAAATATACTATCCCTGATAAGTGACGAAATGTTTTTGAAAAATGAATGCAGGTGGCGTTTGTTGCTATTGGAGCAACTATGGTTGGTAGCATAACTTTCTCTAGAAAGGAGGGTGATTATGTGAAGAAAGGAGATGAGGTTCACATTAATTAATCTTAACTGTTTTAATTAACTAATAATCACACATTATATTTTTTGGTCTCTAAGCGTGTTTCGCTTTCATCAATTTAATTTGCAGTTTGGTTATTTCTCATTCGGGGGAAGTACTGTGATTTGCGTTTTTGAAAAGGTTAGTATTCATCCTTATCGATTCAAATTAATTATCTATTTCATTTCTGGACTATTTCTTGAAGATACAAACACACTAAAGTTCTAAACACTTGGTGATTTGGAGGGCGATGAGGCTTACGCTACCTAAATATCTAAGATCTCTAAGATTTCAGGAAGACAATTTGACAGAAATGATGATGAAGTCTTTCTTTCGTCACAACCTGAGTTTGCCCAATCTCATGCCAGTTGGTTACATTTTCTTTATAATTTAATCAAATATGAAAGAACAATGACAAGCCAAAGCCTTCACAATTGATCTATGTTGTCAATTCCCCAAGAAATTTTGTTAGTTCATTGAGTAAAAGTTTCGTTTAAATGGATTGCCTGCTTGTTTATGCCAAAATATAATGATTTGCTTGATAACTGTTAAAGCTATGTCCAAATTTGTTGAAATTCTGCAGGATACAATCAAGATAGACGGCGATCTCTTGGAAAACAGTGCAAGATCACTTGAAACCTTAGTTTCTGTTGGAATGAGACTTGGCATCTCCACTAAGAAACCATCTGATAGCAAGTTGCCTAACATAGAAAAAATTGTACTATAGAGGAATAGAACGTGCAGCAAATTATACAGACAAAAATCCTGGAAATGACTGATATAAATGTATGTACCTATACAAATGTTTACTGGTAGTGTTGCATTTCAGTGCTTTAACGATAATGGTAGAGGCACTGCCAATTGTCACCATTATCCAGTGGAAACACCTGGTGTCTCTCTCTCTCGGCCATTTCACAGTCACTGAAAGAGAGGTAGACATGATGTATACATACATTGGAATGTGAATCATAAAAATTCCGTCACTCTGTTCTTGTTTTGTGGCTTGGTCATCAATGAAAGCATTCTCAAAATAGCTTTGATTTGCAAAAACATGGAGCAATTCTGTTGCTACAGTTTTGACAGCTTGGCATCACATTTCCGGAGTACATCTACTTTCTAGGTTGTAACAATTATTTTCTTGCTAACTAATCTCCATGCCTTTCTCAATTTAACAGATGCTATAGCACAATAGATTCTACACAAGGAGAGTGATTGCTGGGTGAAGTCCATTTCAGTCAATTTACTTCCCATTTGATAATTTACTATATAATATGCGTTTTGTATTTTCAATGTGATTTTTTCTTCTCTTCTCCTTTAGGATAAAACTGTACTATTGTCATTCTACCACCATAATCTGTTAGGGTCCGTTTGATTGCAAAATGGAAAATTGGGTGGAAAGAAAATGAATTCCAGAGAAAATAATTGCCTAGAATTTGTTTTCCCGGGAAATGCCGATTAGTTGCGTTTGATTGGTAATATTTTCCACTTAGAAAATGTTGAGATTTGTAGTAGAATTTGTAATCAGGGACTAATCCAAAAATGTCTTCACCAACGCCGGGAGTTGGCCGGATCCTACTTCACCACCAACTAATCCTACGTCGCCATCGCCTGTGACAACTTCTCCACCACCTACAAGCCCAACGCCTCCAACAACTTCTCAACCCAAAACCAACAATTCCAGCAACAATAATACAGAAATTGATATGTAAATTCAGCACCGAAGATATGTAAGCAGAGAAGTAGAAGAGAGTCGAGAGAGAGAGAAAGAGAGAGCTCATCCGGAGAGAGCTCATTGCATACAATTACACCCTTCAGTGACCCCTTAGCCGTCGGCTCCACCACCTGCAAGCCCAACTCCCCCAGCCACCACTCCACCGCCAGCTTCATACCCACCACCGGCGCCTTCCAATACACCTGTTGCAATTTCTCCACCAATTCCTCCGGCATCAACCCCACGTCCGACTAACTCCCCCACCGTCCCAACACCACCTTCTCCATATGGGTCTCCACCCTCCTCCCTTCGACATCCACAGGTGGGTATTCTCCGTCGGCTCCACCCACTAGGAATTAATCTCCTCCTGCACCGAGCAGGAACACTCCCTCTCCGCCGGGTACTGCAAGATCTCTGCGGTCGCCGCCATCACAGTCGTCTGGCAGTGGTGGAATACCCCATGGCCCCCAAATTACTACGTTCCTCCACCACCAACCGGACACGAAGATGGAGTGAATTCCATCTCGGTGGAAAATGAAATCCCAGCTGAAGGACAAGAAATTGTTTTCCTTCATTTGGTGGAAAATGAGGCGCGTGAGGGGAAAATGGGAAAATGATTTGACTGGAAAATTGAGGCCATCAAACACTACAAAAAGTGGGAAAAAGGAAAAAAATTTCCATTTTCCATGGAAAAACATGTATATCAAACAGGGCCTTAGTATTAGTACCTTTATAGATTCTACTATTACAAAGAGTATCTTTGAGGACTCTGATTTCCCATCGCGTCCGCAGATTTGTTTCTGTTAAACAATTCAAAGAAACGAAAGGAAAAAAGGGAGGTTAGGGTTTCATTAATTCTGTATAATGAAAAGTGAATACAAAACTTAAATATAAAGAGACTATATATAGTCTAAAATAAAGGAAACTAAAAAGACTATTCTATCCTTAATAAACAATAAAACAAAATAAGACTATATTTGTTAACAGTTTCCAGGTCTTCCTCGGAAAATCTTGCCAGATGGGTTCAGTATTGGTTTACAACAAATAATCGTTCTCCTCAGTGCTTTGTAATTCTATGTACATCTTCAGTAGGTTCTCATGTAACCTCCTGTGTTGTATGGATATGGATATGGATTTTGATGTGGGTTAGCTAATCCTACTTGTCCTTGCAGTCCATCTCTTGCATACTGTTGCCACATTAACTGCTCTTCTACTAAAAGTCTCTGTTTCTTTTCCATCTCGAAGATCTGAACATACTGTGGTGCTATTGCTCGTGAGGCTGCAAAAGTGTCAGAATTTGTTGACATGTTGGCGACTCCACAAGTTGGTGGTGGAGCTGGCAATGCCAGCATGGCCGGCCTTGCACTTCCAGTGGCTATAAAACCTGAAGAAGCTGCTGCCTGAGCTATGGCCCCTTGTTGATACGTACCATCAAGCATCAACAAGTCGAAGCCCCACGGGAGTGATGCCTTCTGGTTTGACAAATGGCTGGCCGACAGAACCAATTCTGCTTCCCAATCGTCTGATTCTTTGAAGGCTTCCCATGGAGTTGCTGTACGCGTAATGGTTGGCGCTGGATAGCTATCAAATAGGGCTAAAGCCAGTTTGTCCCCATGTTCTGTGGTTGGAGCATCTTCACCTAAGTTCAACAAATCTCCTACATCTTGTGTTTTATTATTCTCCTTACTCATCACCTCTTCGTCTTTCTTTTCTTCTTTATCTGTTTCTTCAAGAAATTCTCCTGGTGGCAGTAAGGCTTTAAATCCATTCGTGTCCTCTTCGGGTTTCGACTCTTTGGTTTCTACAGTTGGTTCAGGTTTTGGTGCCATGATCCGATTCCTCCTCTTTTGTGCCATTGCTGATTTCTCTTTGATGAATTCATCCATGACGTCTAGTTTCTTTTGTGGTATTTTCTCAATGCACGGATATTCTAAAGTACGTGCTACTCCAACACTCTTGCAAAAATCATAAAAAGCGTCGAGCTCATCGTACTCCTTCGAAACTCGACAGAAGATCTCGTAAACTGTTACTGAATCAGGTATATCTAGCACCATGAACCGATCAATCAAGATGCTGATGATTTCTGAAATATCATAATATAGCTGAAAGCTCTCTTCTACTATAGGGTACAGAGCAACAGTTACAACCCTGTTATATTTTGCAACCCCTGTTTCAAATTAAGAAAGGAGAATGGATTATATACAGGGATTTTTATTTATTTTTAATACATTATGGTGAAAGCCATAGAAGTACATACCTGCTGGTCTGCATGCTAAAAATCTCTCAAGAAGTTGCATCAGATGATGAATCCTTGAGAATATCCTTTCATTCTTCATTTCGTGCACTGGTGTTGCCTCGACATCCTTGGCTTTCCACCCAACCTCGTTTTCCTCGTCTTCGTAGGCAAATGCAATGTGCATCCCTCGCTTGCCTTGCATCTTGAATTCAAGATATTCGTCCAGGTACAATGCATATGTTCGGATAAACGCAGAATAATCCCAAGAGTTCGACCGAGAACTGTCGAGAAAATCAGACATGTTGAGAAGGCGAGTCCCACGCCTTGTCGCAAAGAAAATCTCCTCTGCAAAAGCAGGATCTCCTTCTGTAAGTAGCCTCTGGATCAACATCAATGCCTTCAGCGCCACAACCCAGTTCTTTGTTTTGCTTATGCGCCTTGAAATGGTACTAACCCATGCGCCTACATATGGACGCGAGTAGCACGTTAAGCTCAGAATATCTCTGATATGCTTCTCGTTCGGAGGGTATTCTTCATGCCTAGTGGCCTTAACCATGGCTACCTCGAGTTTTGTCAACGAGGAGCTGCTACCAACTTTGGCCAAGCCAATGCTGGTTTGATCCTTGACTGCTCCAATAACATTTCTAATCATGCTAGGAGCCATGAATTGTAAGGCTTCAACTCGAGCAGTATGACCTTTCCTGATTGTACAGGCTCGTTCTGTTAATCAAGGAATCGGTGCAAATTTTGAGGTCAACAAAGGTAACATCTACACATACATTTTATGTGGGTTTCCATTTGCAAATGTAAAATCTGAGGATCTGGGTTTTAGTTAGCAGATTATGAAGAATGATCAAAAGGGTGGTTCAGGTGAATTTATGGGATTTTCTTGACAGGAAAATAAATTTTGGAGAGAAAATTTTCAATGGAATTTGATTTGTGGACAGAGGAAGAAAGACGAAAAGAGAAGAAAGAAATTACCCCCCCCCCCCCGCACCCCCCCCCCCCCCCCCTCGCCCTCCCTTCTCACACATGAACATGCATTTTCTGTCTCTGTCTCTTTCCTCTGGTTTTCGTTGGGTTTGGCTGGCAAACACTATCCTCTGTTTTTCCATTAAACGCGGGATCCCATTGACACAGTTACAAGTCAACGCGCGGTTCTAAGTTAACAATCATGCTACAATTACATCATTTTTTACCCAATATGTTATCGAATTGACAAGTGATAGCCCCAAGTCAACGTGAGGTTTTAACTTAACAATCATGCTATAAGTACATAATGGGCCGTCACTTGTCAATTCGATAACACATTGGGTAGAAAATTATGTACAAGAAGGCTAATTCTTAGGGAAAAATTCAAAAGAGAGGTGTTAACTTTGACACAATTCAATTTTTAAGTATCAAGTTTCAAAATGTAAAATTCAGATATTTATATATTAATTAATTATTAAATAATATAATTAACTCACCCCACTTCCACCACCCCTACCGTTTCGGGGACTATTTTCGTGACCGTTCCGATAACCACTCTTCGCCGACAATCGTTTTCAACGACTATTTCGATGACCGTTCCAACGTCTGCTCCGATTCCAACAATTATTTCAGCGGTCACAGTTCAAAAATCTTATAGGCCACAATTAATTCGTTCGTCATAGATTTCAAAATCAGTTGGTCACAGATCAAAATTTATAAGTTACAATTTATTTATTGGTCATATATTATTAAATTAATTAGTTACAATTTATTTGTCGGTCACAGATTTTTAAATTGATTGGTCACATTATTTTTGAGTCGCATATCATTAAATTTTGTAGGTCACCGTTGAGTAATTGGTCACAGATTACCAAATATTTGGTCAAATACCATCAAATAATAGGTTACATACCATCGTCACCAACACTACCACCACAGCAACTTGCAACCACCGCCACAGCACTACAACACTACCAACAACAAAGCCACTGCCGCCACCGCCATTTTTGCAACACCAACATCATACACTGCAACACTACTGCACACACTAGAAAACCACCCAAACCACTACAGATTAGTCCAAACCACCAACAAACAGATCCACCCAACACCCACAGACCATCCCTCAACACAGTCGACCCACACATCCATAGATCATCCACTAACACAGTCGACCCACACACCATCAGCGTCGTGACCCAACACCCATAGACATCCTATTAGGCCCAGATCTCGAAATGCAACCTCCTCTAATCTATTTAGCCCATGTTTGAAACCATTAAATTTTTCGTGTTTCAATTTTTTCCACATAAACAGATCTGGGCTTAATAGGACGGCCCAATAGAATCAGAGGTCATGCTAGCCGACATGCCTTGACCATCAGCTGCTTGCAGTAGCGCCTTCGAGGCGTTGCTCAATGGGAGCGGGAGCGGGATGGGGATGGGGATGGGGATGGGGAGGGGAGGGGAGGGGAGGCCGGTAAAGAGAGAGAGAGATGGATTATTTTAGGGTTTGGAATGATTTAGGGTTTGATATTTAAAATAAAATACTTGATTTTTGAATAAATAAACTTTCAATCTGATTTTTGAATTGGTGTAAATTATACACCTGATTTTTTGTAATTTCCCTAATTCTTAACCTAAAGGGGTGGAAAACTCAAAACTTGGTTTTTGAGAATTAAATAATTGGAATGAAAGATTAATAAAATTGAAGGATTTAATTGAAAATGTCGGTGAAAAAGGCATGGTCTGAGCATGTACTATAGGATTCCTTCGTGGTACTGGAAAAAGATTCATATGGTGGAATCAAAATTATCACCTAAATTGTTATCATCTTACTATTATTTTCATTTCCATCATTCAACTTACAAGCCCCTCTCCTCCTCCACCGCTGTCACCACTACCTTCTCCTCGACCACCATCTGCCACCGATTTGTTGTTGAAATTTATCTTAGAATTCAAAGAATCCAACTATTCCCCTTGAAATTTGTGGTGTTATGTTGCGACATCTCATTTTCTCGTGGATTGTTTAATTTTTTTTTCTTGTAATCTGTTCTTTGTGACATCAATCCAGTCCATTGTTGTTGGAGATGGCCAGAATTTTTCCATTAACAATCTTGAGGGCCCTAAACTTTTGTTCTTATCAATTTGGAGGGTGATAGGTGATGGGATGTGACAAATTAGTGAAATTTGAAAATAAATTAAAGTTTAGTGGATCAAGTGAGATAAATTAAAATTTTGTGACCCAATTATGATTTTGCTGGAGTTCGGTGACAAATTTTCGTTTTGGTCCTTGGTTAATTTTTTTAATTTAAAATTCGTTTCAAAATTAACAAAAATATAAAACTCTATTTTTCTACATAATTGGGCACGTTCATGAACTTAATTACGTATATTGACCTTATTCTTAGACAGCTACTTATATAATAGATGTGAAATTATTAACAAGAACCGAACTAGACATCTTTATTTAAGTAACTAGTAAATGAGTGCACGGTAATTGATCATTTATTCGTATTAATTAACTTAAGGACATATTTAAGGGTGGTTCAGATGAATTTATGGGATTCTATTGACAGGAAAATAAATTTTGGAGACAATTTTCTAGGGTTGGGTATGTTTCTGTTCGATTCTTTTTGAATTTTTGGGTATGGTTTGGTTAGATTCTTTTCTAGTAAATGGAACTGTCGAATCCAAATTTTATTATGAAAACGTTTGTGTTAGGTTCCATTCAGTTCGGTTCTATCGGTTCGCATGTCCCATACAATAATTTTTTTTTTTTTTTTTTTTTTTATATTTACAACAATGTTACATTAATTCGACTATAAGAAGTTCAATCTTAACTCTTACAAAATAACGTAGTCCATTCTCGTGATATCTTTTGCACCTCTTTTGTTGAGTTTTTCATAAATTTGATTGTTAAAATCATAGGAAAAGAAAGATAGAGAGTTCACAAGAATAGAACGATAGAAACGATATTACGATAAAATAAGAGATTTAAGTAAAATTTAGGTTAATTTGATTAAGTTAGGCTTGTCGGAAATTAGAAATAGTAAAATCATATTTTGGGTTTGGATTAAATTAATTAGTTAGCAAATTTATTTAGAAAAAAATAAAATAATTTGACTTATTTAAGATAAAAAAAAATTGAAAAATTAGGGAAATTCGATTTTTATTATGTCCTAGCTCTAGAGTCGAGAACCAAATCAAACTCATCGATTCTCGATTCAGATACCTGTTCGAATATTTAATTTAAGAAAAATTGTTCTGTTCGGTTCGGTTCAGCTCGATTCGAAGTTTTGTTCAATCCTAAAATTCTCAATGAAATTTGATTTACAGACAAAAAGAAAGAAAGACGAAAAGAGAAGGAAATGAAAGAGGGTGTATTCAATTGAGACTTAATAACTTTTTGGGATTTTAAAAGTTTAGGGGTATTCAATGTAGACTTTCAAAAACTCTGTAAAAGTATTGACGTATTCAATTGAAACTTTTATAAATTTTTAAAAAATCTCTAAAAGTTATGATGTATTCAATTAAAACTTTTTAGAAGTTCTACAAGTCTAAGAGTATTTACATTTTTACGACTTTTAGAGACTTTTATAAATGTCTCAATGGTACTAACTTTTAAATAGAAAATACTAAAATAAGATATTAAAATTTGTTTCTCATTAATCACAAGATTTTGGGAGACTTTCACAAAAAAAGAAAGAAAGAAATTAACATGTATATTTTTTCAATATTTCTCTTTCATTTTTCCACATTAGAGTTACGATTAAAATTTATTTGTTTCTATTGATTATATTAATTTCTATTTTCCTTTTCTTTTTTCTTATTGTTTATTTTTATTTTCTATGAAAAAATTAAATTGTATTCTTATATTTCTTTTTTCTATTTCATTCATTTTTTTGAAAAATATCTATTTTTAATTAAATTATAAAATTTTATATAGACTAATTTATAATTAAATTTAAATACTGAATATTAAATTTATTTTTTATATGTATTATTATTATTTATTTAATTAAGTTCTTAAATTTTTATTCATTTTAAAATATTTTTTTATTATAGGAGGGGCAAAGGGAAGGAGAAGGGGGAATTGTGAGAATCACTATGTCGTATATGATAATTTCACAATATTACACTAGATCTACATAAATTTTATTTCAAATGAAAGTTTTCAAAAGTCTTTTTAAATTCTATAAGAGTTTATAAAAGTTTTAAAATGGAAGTTTATAATAGTCTATAAAACACGTCCACTAATTTCATACAAATCTCTAAAAAACTCATGAAATTTACATAAATCATCACTTAAAAAAAATCTATCAAAATTTTTAAAAGTCTCAATTGAATACACCCTGAAATCTCTCTCTCTCTCCTTCCCTTCTCACACATGCAGACATTTTCTGTCTCTGTCTCTGTCTCTGTCTCTTTCCTCTGGTTTTCGTGGGGTTGGCTGGCATACACTATCCTCTGGTTTCACATTAAACGCGGGATCCCATTGACACAAATACAAGTCAACGTGGGGTATAAAGGGGTAGAAAATTTTGTAAGAGTTAAGTCAGATAATGTTTGTCAAATTCGGGGTTTTGAGAATTAAATAATTGGAATTAAGATTAATAAGACTTTTTTTTTTTTTTTTGAGTCCAAATAAAATGTGATTAAAATTGATGTTTAATCAATTTATAAACACTTAAAAAAAGCTGGACACTAGACCAAAGCCACCTAGGCAATGGCTTGGGGACTCAAATATTTGAGCGCGTCAAAAATTAATCATTTGTTCTCCGGTTCTCGCAGGAAGTGAAAATAAATCTTGTTATTACATATAATAGCATGACAAAAATGACGTCTATGATTTACTCAAGAAAATGAACGTGCTTTTCTTGGTTTCTTCCTTTTGCTTTATTTCCACTTGTCATTCATTTACCAAAGGACCTTGCTATACTACCCGAATTTTTTACCGAATTTGTTACCGAATCGCCACATGGCGGCCGCCTATTGGGGGGGGCGCCTGTGGACCCAGGCACCCCCCCCAATAGGGGGCCGCCATGTGGCGATTCGGTAAAAAATTCGGGTGAAGTAGAATAATCCTTTACCAAAATATGTTGATTTCCTTTCCTGGAAAATATGCTCATGCCAGTTGGATTAATGTGAAACTCAAAAAGTTTGGCCACATTTTCTTTCCTTTCAGGTCAGGTCAACGAGGTTTTTTTTAGGCTTATTAGCACAAAACGTCCCTACGTTTGACAGTTAGTGTGTAAAACATCCCAACGTTTCATTTTTGCCACTATTTCAACGTTTCAGTGTGGAAAACGTCTTTTTCACTATTTTTTAGTGTAAAATGACCAATTTACCCTCAAATTTAAATAAAACAAAGAAAATGAAATGAAAAATAAAAAAATAAATTGTAATTATACTCCCAAACTTTTTAAAAAATGCAAGTGGGTCCAAAAGTCTTATTAAAAGGCTTAAGCACAAAACGTCCCTACGTTTGACACTTAATGCGGAAAATCAAACTTTTTTTTATTCTTGACAAAATCAAACTTTTTGAATTTCGAATTAAAAGACAATTAAATTTGTAAAAATGTTGCGAGGTTTTACATTTTTTCAGATGTAAAATTTAAAGAAATATTTAACATCATATCCCATGTAAATCCTAATAAAATGATGTAAATTATATTAAAAAGTTTGTTGCGAAAAAAAAAAACATTAATGAAATAATTAAAAATTCTAAAGAAAAGATAAATTAGACACCTCTTTTTAAAATGTACGTTTGATTCACCTTGAACTATTTTCGATATCTATTTGGACCATTCGATATATTTATGATGTAGTTCTCTAAACGAATTCGGAGATGACATAGGCGATTTGTGGATTCAACCAACGTACGATAGTCGAAAAATTTTTAAAGTTAGCATGTTATTGAAATTCTCGAAATACTATTTGAAACAACATACTTTGACGAAGTCTAATATTTGCTACGATTTACAGTTTCGCACATCGTTAATGACGTGGAAAACTAGGTCTTGAGAACTTCAAAATGGTATTAAGAGTATAATATTTTGGCTTCGTAAGGCATCCTATAATGACCAAAAAAAATAAAATTTCCTAAAAGTTAGGGGGTCACGTGCCTACCATGCCACCTCTAGTGTTCGCCAGTGCGCTTATATATTGAAAAAACATCGTAGTAGAACCTAACTTTTCCATCCAATGTCATCTTTGCATTGACATTCATTGTGTCTTGGTTGGACAATATTGTGTTGACCTATGGTTGATGTCTTGTTTTGATTAACACAAACAAATTGCGTTTATTTTTAACAAATTGATCTTGAGTGTCTATAGTGATTATTGCAAAACAATAATCACTATAATGATATTATTATAGTGGAAAACTAGGTCTTGAGAACTTCAAAATGGTATTAAGAGTATAATATTTTGACTTCGTAAGGCATCCTATAATTACCAAAAAAAAAAAAAATTCCTAAAAGTTAGGGGGTCATGTGCCTACCATGCCACCTCTAGTGTTCGCCAGTGCGCTTATATATTGAAAGAACATTGTAGCAGCACCTAACTTTTCCATCCAATGTCATCTTTGCATTGACATTCATTGTGCCTTGGTTGGACAATATTGTGTTGACTTATGGTTGACGTTTCGTTTTGATTAACACAAACAAATTGCGTTTATTTCTAACAAATTGATCTTGAGTGTCTATAGTGATTATTGCAAAACAATAAAATCGAAGACACGAAGTTTGATGCCAAGTAATTTGCATACAACGCTCGACGTGGAAACAAAATTGATCAAACGAGGTTATGAAAAATCATATTGAATAAACTCGCAAAAAGATGCCTAACTCGCAAAAAGATGTTTCAACAAGAATCGAGACAAAAGTCGAAATACGATCAAGCATGCACGTGAATATATTCAAAACAAAGTACTTGGACTTTTATATGTAAAGATAAAATATTTCAATACTTGGCAATGATTCGTGATAAACTCATAAATCATTTTGTGTACAAATTATTTTCATATCACTTGCATAAAATATTTTTAGATCAAAAGTAATATTGATTTTTCAAAGTGATACTTGAACTTAGATTATCTTTGTTAAAAAAAAAAAAAAGTCAACGGTCAACGGTACCGGACGAATTTTTCAACGATCCATTTTTCTGACATAAAATAACGGCTAAATTGACCGTTTGATTTTTATCGGACGTCCGATACGGCATAGTCTTTGACAAATCTTCATCTATAAATACCAATTCTCTTTGCATTTAATTTGAACATCTTTGGAGAGAAAATTTATTGAAAATTTTTGAGTTTACTTGATTTTATATTATATTTCATTACAAAGAATTTTTTGATTGATCCAAACTATTTTTTATCTATTTTATCAAGAATTCTATTTTGCAAAGAACTTTGCAATCTCATCTATTTTCAAATTCTTGATAAAAGTTTTCTTTGTCTTCATAAGAATTATCATTCTTATCTTTTGCCCTTGACTCTTCTTCACTTCGAAGATGTTTCTGCACTAGTTCCAAAGAGTAATTTTCGGAACTATGCATGATTTTATTCCAATATCCTTTCCAAGTCTCTGAAAGTTTCACATGATTGCTCCCATTGAAAAGATCCTGAAATTTCAATTTTCACCGCCTTATAACTTTTTGACAACAACTTGATGGACTTGGGGAAGAATGGGAATATTTTCAAGGAATTTAAAATCAAATATCTTGATATGAGAAATTTCTTTGTACATTCTTCTTTAGCTTTATATTCATTTTCCAACTTATCCCAAATGTCTTTTGTCGAAGATGTGTTGGTGTAGAAATCATACAACCGGTCGGATAATGCATTGAGTATGTGACCGCTACAAATCAATTCATCATCTCGACGCTTTTTTCTTTTCGTCCTTAAGGCTTTGATATCTTCATCCGTTGGTTTCAAAAGTAGTGCCAATTCAGGATCAAGAATGTAGAAGATCTTCGACGCCGTTAGGAGAAACTTCAACTTGCCTTGCCACCTTGTAAAATTCATCCCATCAAAACGGTCCATTGTAGAATATTGTTTGAGATTGTTGAAATATTATCCTTCAAGGTAATGGAGAAGACAACAAAAAGAAAGAATCAAGAATGCTAAATATGTTAGTAAGGCTCAAACACGAGATCACTGTCCTCAAACGATATTTGCCCCTTTTAGGATTTAATTGGTGCTTAAAAGGACTCTTGGCAAATGATTTATAGGATTGATCAAGTTTTGAAGATGAAAGTAGTTAAGCACTTGTATTTATCTTCCAAAACTTGAAGAACATTTTGAATGTTTTAATATGTAATGAAATGGATTTGAAAGCATTATAATTTGGGGTTATATTTAACCCTTAATTTAATTTGGGTTAGGTGTAGTTTTGGGTTGGGTACAGTGGTGGTTTTGTTGCGGTTAGCTGCGGTTTGGTGGTTGGTGGTGTTTTGCTGCATGCAGTGGTGGTTTTGGTTTCAGATGACGGTAGTGGTTGGTACAAGCGGTGGTGGCAATTTTTCTTGATTTTCTGTCACGATGCTGTAGTGGTGGTTTTGGTTTCAAGCGGCGGTGGCGGCAATGGTGGTGGTTGGGGTGACAGAAAATCGAAAACACTCAAAACGCGTTTTGAAAAGTTTGGCTTGGTTTTAACAGAAAAGATCCAAAACGACGAATCTGTCGTTTTGAGTTTTCTTTGTAAATTTTAAACTTGTTTTCAAAAACGCATTTTCAAAAATAGTAAAGGGAACTTATCTTCACTTTTGAAAAATCGAAAACAGAAAATGACAAAGAGAACAAGCCCTTATAATTCTCAAAAAATCCTTGCACGAAAAGATTTTTTAAGCATCAATGATATTTGTAGTAAAAAATTGAAATCAAAGAGGTCCAATTTATAGATTTCATTGTATTTACTCTGAATGGTCGCATTTTTTTTTTTTTAATACAAATCCATTTTGACCATTATGTCACGCCATTTCATATTGAAACACGATCTAGTGATCTAGATTGCACTAGTCGCCCACAATCATCACATATATTGAAGACTTATTCCAACTCGTGCATATGAATCATTAAATAACTCGTAAATCCCAACAAATTCAAATAATCGGAACTCCCATTTCTTTTGTGCTTCATATGTGAACTAAAGTTGATTTCAAGAATAAATGGTAAATGTTAATTTCATTTGCTTTGACCTCGTATAACTAAAGTTTGAGAAGGAAATTCAATTAAAGAAGTGAAATCTCTCTCCCTCCCTACTTATATGTACTAAATATACCATCAATATTTATAAATAATAACAAACAATTGTAAAATTGAGAACACTTATATGCATGTTGATTGAAATATGATACCACAGCTTGTGGAAACTTGCCATCTTGCCCTTAATTAGCCCCCTTTTTTTTCCAATGAATTCTTGTAACCATGAATTAACTACACTAAATTTGTATAATATAGCCAAACGAGATTTTTTTTAACACTTCATACTTTATATTAAAAGACAATAAATAAGGACACGAATTAATAGTATTTTCCAATCGAAGGTATCAAATAATTTACCATTCTCAGCCTTTAGCTTTAGTTCACCATATGACCGCAAAAGATTTGGTGAAGTTTGTACATTTCATCAAAACATCGAATTTTATCTTTTTACCGATATTGCAAAACTACAAAAGGGAGATTCATTGTTGCATAATTATAAGTTGTGTTATGCTTCAAAACGGAGGCTCAAGAAGAAGCCCACACCTCAAAACGGAGGCTCAAGAAGAAGCCGAAGTACTATGTAAGTGGCCGAGGCCCTGAAGCCAAAGTGTAGGCAAGTGGATTAAGCCTTGAGCCGAAGCACTATCTAAGTGATTGAAGCTCTAAGCCGAAGCACTATCTAAGTTACTGAAGCTTTGAAATCGAAGCACTATATAAGAAGTCAAAGAAAAAGTTGAAGATCACTGTCCTGAAACTCTTCACATTGAAGCCCTTGCTCCAATTTGAAGCTTCCTTAGGCTGAAGCCATTGCTATATTTTAAAGATTCTACAAGCATTCTTTATGAATAATTGATGTAACATTTATAATAATGAATGTTATGAATATTATTCTAAGGCGTAGATCGGTCAACCCGTTCTTAATGTCTTAAATGCATAGTAGACCGAGTGATGTGAGGTTTCGGCATGGGAGATGAGGCCACGTGGTTCTTATCCAATGGCTACCACGTCGGCCAGAACTCTATAAAAGCTCCCAACATATATATGATATTCTCTTTTGGTTATTCCATACTCATTAGCTCAAGTCTAGATTATTTTTATTTGGGGTTGAGTTGTTTGTGGTTGTCTATTTATATACATTCATCTTATATCAAATCATCGGCACTTGAACTTTTTTATCTCGTATCATAAAACATCTTCCACGTTCATAAATGTCACCCTTCTCCGTAGGATTTTCGGCCAAAATGCGTTGGAATTTACTTGCGTGAAAACGAGTGGGCCCGATATTTGTTGTCACGTAATTACTACAAAAAAGGGGGTCAACGGGTTGGCTTGTGATCCCAATAATAAGTGTTAATTTTTTTTATTAATTGAAGAAGTCTACCATAATTCGAATGCCAAACAATCAAGTGATCTGAGCATTTCCGCTTATGACCTTATTGCATCTACGCTTTAATTAGAAATGTTCAGACCGTAAGACTCGAGGATTTATCATGTCGTCTTATCACACTCCTCTTGCCTTTTAAAACTTTGCTTATGACCTTTTGGTGCAATGCTCGAGATCAAATTATCGTAACCTAGTTAAACAAATAAGTATATAATTAATTGAATTTGAAACTGAAATTTAAGGTCAACTTATCAACCACGTGGAGTTAAGAAATAGAATTTGAATTGCAAGTCATTTCCTTTCCCGGGAATGATTCGTCCTTCTTCTATGTAAGGGCAATATCCTCTCTTCTCTTCTTCTCAACAATTTCATATTTTCCTAAATCAGTTTTCATATTTCAAGAATTCACAATCAACTGCCATTTTGCCCGTTCCCCCCAGTTGCCTCCACGACGTTATAAATTCTAAGCCCATATTCATTTAAAATAACCTTACCGTTATAATTAGGGGTGTAAGCGGTCCGGTTTTTCCGGTTTCTGACAAATTTTCAAACCAAACCGTTTAAACCGGTTTGAGAAAATTTCAAACCTAAACCAAACCATTTTGAACGGTTTGAGAAAAACTCAAACCTAAACCTAACGGTTTGGTCCGGTTTTAAACCGCCGGTTTCACCGTATATTTTTTTATCTGTCTACTTTTATGACATTAATTCATTGAATTCAATATATATTTATATATTACTAGCAATAAATTTAAAACAAACTAAATATATCTACTACAAATTTAAATATTAATTAAATCAAAGTGAAATCACAATAAACTAAAATATAATTTTTTGTTTGCCATTTTTGTCTAAGACGTTACGATAACGTTACAATACAAGTCTATTAAACTAAATATAAAGCCCAAAAAATATAATGGTGTTCAACAAGACCTCTTGATCATCATATCTGAAAAACAAAACTACTGATTAGACAGAGAGAATAACGAACCATAATAATAAATCAATTGTTTATAATATCTAAACATAACAATTACACAAGCTTACCGTTGTATTTTATTACGAATTCAGTTTCTCACATATACTCAAACACCAATTGTTGTCACACATGATTCATAGTCTCCGTTGTCAAACAAATGCATTTATTATATCATCATAGTATTATATACTAGATAGATAAGAGAATTTTTAAAAATATGGTAATAGAAAATATAAACCACCTGCCACAATTTTCATTGAATCATCAAATGTTTCCACTTCATCTAAATATTGGTACAGTACTATATGTTCATTCTTAATTTGCAACTAATTCTTTCCGCATATACAAGCCTCAACCATCCTTGCACCTAATAAACTCCTAAAGGAATCAAGTATCTGACCTCCATTTGAGAATGCGGACTCAGAAGCAATTGTAGAAATTTGAATTCTAAAGAGGAAAAAAGTTTTTGATAAATTATGTTAGTCTTGAGATTATTATATATAAATTAGGCTTATTTGGTAATAATAATATATATGTAATAGAAAATTATAAATTGACAAAAATACATACAAATGACAAAACTATTGAATGTTGCATATTTGGATGAATTTTCAAAAAAAAAAATTATTTATATTTTTTTATTTTTATATTTTTTTTCACCGGTCCGGTTTGGTTTTAAACCGCAATTAAAATTCTCAAACCTAAACCAAACCGTTTTTGACCGGTTTGGTTTGGTTCAAAACCATTTCGTTGACGGGTCCACGTGGCACCAAACCGACGGTTTCTAAAATGCGGTTTCGGTTCGATTTTTCGGTTTGGCGGTTTTTGCTTACAGCCCTAGTTATAATCATAGTTTATTTCTCTGGTTTTCCCGGGCTTCACCATTATTTCCTTGTAGTTCTTCACATATAATTATAGCTTATTTCTCTCTCAACAATCAATTATTTTCTTAGCAATCAGTTCAAAAAATCCGTGTAAAAATGTCCCTTCAGGTAGAATATGGATTTGGATTTAAAGAACAACGTCGTCCTAAAGTGGTGCAATGGATTAAACCTCCATTGGGTTGTCTGAAACTCAACACAGATGGTTGTTTCAGAGGTTCATTAGTTGCTGGTGGAGGATTTTTTAGGAACACAAGTGGGGATGCCATCTTCGCATTTCACGAGTTTTACGATGAAAGTTGTTCGAACAATCTGGAGGCAGAACTTCGCGCACTCTTGACAGGTTTGGAACTTTGTCTTGAAAATGGTTATCTTTTAAAGTTCAACATATGGGCAGAACTCGACTCTAAAGTTGGTATACAATGCGTGGAGGGTCAGACTGACAAATCATCGTGTGTTGAATTTCTTCATATTTTGGACGAGATAAAATTTTTGTGTCATCGATTTCAAGTCGGTCATACCCACATTTATCGAGAAAGAAATAGCGCGGCGGATCACATGGCTTCACAAGGTTTCTACTCTAGAGATTTTTAAGGTTTGGGGCCTAGAGAACTAGACAAACTCATTCTTGCAATTGTCATTCGTGAACGTTCCAATTTTTCATATATTAGACATTAAAATCTTTTGATTCCTTTGTAATGAGTCTGAGAAAGTACAATGGTCTTGTAGTTTGTATTTTGTATCACAAATGTTGATAATGAAATGGTTTTGTTTCATAAAAATTTTATTTTGTGCATCACTTTATTATTTCATTTTGTGGATGTCTCCTTTCTATTTATGGTCATGGGTATTCTATGATAGTTGAGAGGCTGGTGTCTGCAGTGTCTATGAAGGGGAACTAGTGAAACATGGTTGCAGGTTCCTTGTGGTTCTGTTCTGGTCTGTATTCTAAAAAATTCATATAAGTTGTTGTTGAGAAGCTTCGGGTTCTCTGTATCTCTTTGCTTTGACAGTTTGACTGATCTTGTTCGCAATTCAATGGTTCTTCATTTCTTCTTTTGTCAAGATATACAACTTACTTTGGCCTTATTTTGCTGGTGAAAGTCAGTACTCGAGATTGCTACTATAAAGATTTAATTAAGTAGTTTGGGCTTCTTTTGCCGGTGGGCTATCTATTTTTAATTGTCTAATGGACCATGAAACTCTTCCTAACTTTCCTTAGCAAATTCATTCGACTTGTGTATAGTCTCTGCAAGATTGCATTCTCGATTGTCTGTAAAGCGATTCATGCTTTGTGAGTACAAAATTATTAGTTTTTGTGGATGTTCAGATGCTCTGCTTTGTAATTCAAAGTTTTGAGATTATATGCATATAGACAAACAGATGCACTCTGCATACTATCATTTGAAATTTTGTCTTGTTACTTCTTAGCAATGTTTTGTTGATTAAGTAAAAAATATGGTGTGTAGTTTCTTGATTTTCATAATTGTGCTTCTGTTTCTGTTGGCCTTTTGGTTATGGTTGTTAACTATTCTATATGATTGGGTGTTTCCTAAACTTGTTGATTACAAATATTTAGAGCTATCTTTGGGGGCCTAATGCAATTTATAGGATCAGATATGCAGTGGTTGAACTGTTATTTGCTGTCAGGTAGATGCTGGAAAATCAAACATCGTTTATATTTCTATTGTGAATCTTTATGTCATGTCACCTTTCTGATGTTTGTGTTGGCAGTAAGTGGAAATTTTCTTGCTCAATGGACTGTGTAGTCTATGCATATCTGAGTGATTTGTTAGGTGTTCTGCACTTCACTAAATTGGCAGTTAAATGTTCATAATGGTTGACTGAATGAAGTACAAATGATGGCTCCAAATAAATACATTGTGGTGTACCTCCAATTTCCAGATGTTAGAATTCTGGCAGGATTTATCAGATTCTGAACTTCCTTATTTTCTTCTAAGTTCCATATTCGATATCTGAAGAAATGGTCTCAGGTATTGTTTCAATTTTTTTAAATGATCTATGAATTATATCTGTACTTGAATTTCTTCACATAACTATTTCCTTCCAAGGTCAGTGCAATGGACTAAATTGCTGTCAGGGATAAAGTTGAAAGATCTTTCGTTCTTGTTTGTGGATCCTTTGTCCGTCCATGGCTCATAAGGTTTTTGATGAATATTAAGCATTAAATGAGCATCTATTAGTCATTCTAAGATTGTGCTATAATTGCATTTTGTAACTTCACATTGTGGATGACTCCTTTCTATTCGTTGTGTTGGTGAGAGGCTGCAAGATTATAACTCATTAAGATACCTTACTGAGCTGCTGAAACAGTTCATAGCTAACATAAATTCATCTCCATTTTTTATGACTGAGGCTTGACTCTTACAGGGGATTTTCCAATTTGGCATCATAATAAATTCACTTAGTGTATAGAAGTATCATCACAGCAAGATTTAATGAGATTTGGACTTCATTTTGGTCTCAGGCTGCAAGCAGCCTGGCCTGCAGCATGTCCTTGCTTGAGCAAGAATCAGTTTGTGGGATTTAAAACACACAACCCATCATTGAAAATTTTCCCCCACACACGAAATTCATCCTAAACTCCAAGATGAATCCCAAGGGCTTACATTCATCATATTTGCTCTTCAATTTCGACATCTTCACATTGCAAGGTACAAGGCTTAATCTCCTCAATTAGGGAAACTTCACTTGTTTTAAGAGTCATGGATCGAATTGAGGAGTTGCGCTAATTAGTTTTTTTTTTTTTTTTTCCCAATACAAGGCAATGACGATGACAGAGTTCAATCAATGAAGTGGTTTATACTTATGCTAGTATTTTAAAAGATGGGAAAAGACATCCACGTAAGCATAGGACATGGGAAAAAAAGATGGGCCTTTTTTTTAAGGTTAAATAAACTGACTAAATAAAATGAATAATTATTAATGGTCTTGAAATAATTAAATAATAAAAATAGAGAAACGACTTATTACATGGAGGATTCGTACGTAGACACGCAAGTCTTGAAACTTTAACTTTACACCTTTTAAATCTTTGCTTATGACCCTTTTGGTGCAATTATCGAGACCAAAATGATCAAAACATATTTAAAAGAATAATAAATGTTATCAAGAAATGACCAAAAGAATATTACAATAGTTTACATAAATGAGTTCAAGCCAAGCGTGTATTTAACCTTAATTAAAGATTCAATAATCCTCTTTTTATCACAAATAATTAACTACTTCTAGTACATTTAATTAAACCTGAAACTGAAACTGAAACTCAAATTAATTCACGAAGAAGAGTCAGCTTATCAATCACGCCGAGATAAAAAAAAAAATTAAAAACCACAATGGACAGACCAGATTTAAAGTAAATTTATGGTAAGTCTCAATTTGAAGATAAAAATTAACGTTAGAAATCTGATTTTTCTTCCATTAACGGTTATAATAAGTCAGCACTTTCCATCCGAGGATTCATTCAAAATTTATTTCCTTTTCCCGGAGTGATTCACAGATTATTCCCGCTTCTATATAAGGCACTACCCTCTCTTCTCTTCTTCTCAACAATTTCATTTTTTCCTAAATCAGTTTTCATATTTCAAGAATTTCCCGAGTTTCACCGTTATTTCCTTGTAGTGGCTTCGCAGATAGTCACAGATTATTTTCTTTGCAATTAGTTCAAAAAACCCATGTGAAGATGTCCCTACAGGTAGAATATGCATTTGGATTTAAAGAACAACATCGTCCTAAACTGGTGCAATGGATTAAACCTCCATTGGGTTGTCTGAAACTCAACACGGATGGTTGTTTCAGAGGCTCATCATCCGCAGGTGGAGGAGTTTTGAGGAACACAAATGGGGATGTTGTCTTCGCGTTTCACGAATTTTACGATGAGAGTTGTTCGAACATTCTGGAGGCGGAACTTCGCGCACTCTTAACAGGTCTCAAACTCTGCTATGAAAATGGTTATCTGTTCAGGTTCAACATATGGGCAGAGCTCGACTCTAAAGTTGGCATACAATGCGTGGAGGGTCGTACCGATAAATCACTATCCGTTGAATTTCTTCATATTTTGGACGAGATAAAATTTTTGTGTCATCAATTTCAAGTCAGTCTTACCCATGTTTATCGAGAAGGAAATAGCGCGGCAGATCACATGGCTTCACAAGGTTTCTACACTAAAGATTACAAAGTTATGGGACCTAGAGAACTTGACAAACTCGTTCTTGCAATTGTCATTCGTGAACGTTGCAATTTTTTATATGTTAGGCATTGAAATCTTTTGATTCTTTTGTAACTAGTCTGAGAAAAATACAATTGTCTTGTTGTTTGTAATTTGTCTCACACATGTTCATTTAATGAAATATTTTTGTTTCATTATATGTTAGGCATTGAAATCTTTTGATTCTTTTGTAACTAGTTTGAGAAAGTACAATTGTGGTGTTGTTTGTAATTTGTATCACAGATGTTCATTTAATGAAATGTTTTTGTTTCACAAGAATTTCATTTTATGTATCACTTTTATTATTGCATTATGTGGATTACTCCTTTCTATTTATGGGAATTCTATGATAGTTGAGAGGCTTGAGTGTGTCGTGTCTACGAAGGCGGAACTTGGTTGCAGGTTCCTTGTCGTTAAAGTGTTGTTGGGAGGCTTTCGGTTCTCTGTATCTATTTGCTTTGACTGATCTTGTGTGTAATTTAATGGTCTTCATTTCTCCTTTCATCAAGATATACAAACTAGTTTGGACTTCTTTTGTTGGTGAAAGTCAGTACTCTAAGGATTTAATAACATGCAGTTTGGACTTCTCTTGCTAGTGGCATATTCTATTTTCAACAGTCCAATGGATTGTGCAACTCTCATAAGCAAATTCATTCGACTAGTGTATGGTCTCAGTAGGAATTGCATTCTCAATTGTCTATAAAATGATTCATGCTTTGTGAGTACCAAATTATTAGTTCTTGTGGAAGTTCAGATCCTCTGTTTTGTAATTTGAAGTTTCGAGATGAACTATGCAGAATAAGTTTGAAATATTATCTTATTAGTTCTTAGTAATGTTTTGTTGATTGAGAACAAAATATGATGTGTAGTTTCTTGTTTGCAGAATTGTGCTTATGCGTCTGTCAGCCCTTTGGTTTTGTTGTTAAATATTCTATGATTGGGTCAATTGATAGGATCAGATATGCAGTGGTTGAACTGTTGTTTGCTGTCAGGTAGCTGCCAAAAAATTACACTTTATTTTTCTGTTGTGAGCCTCTATTAGTCATTCCAAGATTGTGTGATGCTTTTGTAACTTCACATTGCGGATAACTCATTCTATTCGTAGTGTTAGTGGAGGCTGCAGGATGATAACTCGTTAAGATATCTTACTGAGCAGCTGCAACAGTTCATAGCTGACATAAATTCATGACCGAGGCTTGAATCTCATAGGGGCTTTCTGCATATATTGTTGCATTTGTGACTGTTGAATTTAATTTTTCTTCTAGTGTATCGAAGTAGAAAGCGTGAACTTCATTTGCAGCCTGTCCTTGCCTGCGCAAGAATCAGTTTGTGGGTTTTAAGACAAACGACCCACCACACGAATTCATCCTAAACTCCAAGATCAATCTAAAAGGCTTACATTCATCATATTTGCTCATCAATCTCGACATCTTCACATCAAAATTGCAAGGTACAAGGCTTAATCTCCTCAATTAGGCCAAGTTCACCTGTTGTTTTAAGAGTCATGGACTGAATTGAGGAGTTGCGCAAATAAGGCTTGGATTGATGTAATTTATGCTTGTTTTCAAAATTTGGGTTATGATTATACTAAGAATTCACTTTTCCCTCTTCGATTTAGAGGTGTAGATAGGGTGTTCGTAAAAATGACAAAGAAAAGCACGAGTGTTGGAATTTGCTTTAGCTTTTGTAGATGCAATTGGTAGTATTGCTGACATAGCTCGAAACCACCCTTGCTATAGATCTCTTCGTTCTTGAACAGAAACATGCCCTTATTAGTGTCTTGATTGTGTATTCACCATATGAACACAAAACATTTGGTGAAGTTTGTATTCGTCAAAATATTTAATTCAAAAAGGCTGAATGTACAACTTTTTTGTACAGTCTTTTAGACAACCCCCTCGGCCCTCACATGGGGGTTGGCCCGTGTTTTTTAAAATTGTGGGCCCCGCCCCATACGTGAGGGAACTGTCAAAGTCAATGTACAAAAGACTATACATATAGTATAGTTCTATTTAATTTTATCTTTTACATATACCGTAAACTATGGAAGAGTTAGAGAGATTGATTGTCGAGTAATTACAAGTTGGCTTATCACAATAACCCTTGTTATTCATTGGAGAAATCTACAAACTCTAGTGCCAAACAATCAAGTGATTTGAGCATTTTTATTAATGGATCTTAAAGTCATTGTTATTTTTATCCACAACCGTTCATTAAACAAATTCTTGATATTTAGAATTAGATTTATCTACGTTACATAACATTTGTATGTCTTTCAACCTTACGACTTAAATTATTTTAAGACCGAAGCGATTTGACTATTAGTTATTTATACAAGGTATTGGTCACTATTGCTCAATTTTATTAGGTTTTTTTTCCCCAATAAAATGCAATGACGATGACATAATTCAATTAATGAAGTGATTTATACTTATGCCAGTATTTTAAAAGACGGGAAAAAGGTCCACGTAAGCATAAGACACGTGAAAAAAAAAATCCTCTAATATGGAGAAGACATGAAAAAGCGGTAACACTATTTTTTGACCGTCTAACTGAGGCTTGGACACCAAAAAAAATGTGCATTTTTATTAATTTGTTGAAATTAAAAATTTTTAAGGTTAAATAAACTAACTAAATAAAATGAATAATTATTAATGGTACATCAAAATGATGGAAATGTATTTAAAAGAATAATAAATGTTATCAAGAAATTGAAATAAGTTATCTATTACAATAGTTTACATAAATAAATTCAGGCGTGTAATTAAGCTTAATTAAAAGTTCAATAATCCACTTTTTACGACAAATAATTAACTACTTAAGTTCTGATACATTTAATTAACTGAAACTTAAATTAATTCAGCTTATCAATCACGCCGAGTTAACACCACAATGGACTGACCAGATTTATGGTAAGTCTCAATTTCAAGATAAAAATTAACGTTAGAAATCTGATTTTTCTTCCATCAACGGTTATAATAAGTCAAACACATTCCATCCCGAGATTCATTCAAAATTTATTTCCTTTTCGAGTCCTTTCCTTTTCCCGGAATGGTTCAGAAAATTATTTCCGCTTCTATATAAGGCACTACCCTCTCTTCTCTTCTTCTCAGCAATTTCATATTTTCTTTACAATCAGTTTCCATAATTCAAGAATTTCTAGCTATGGCTTACGCGTATCAGCCAATCCCACCATTCTATTTTGTCCTTGATTTCACTCACTCTGCAGATACCACAGTATGGCGACAAAACTACCGGGTTGCTTCTTACTTAAATGGACAAGGCAGCAATTTCCAGTTTCCTTCATCTTACGGGCATGTTCCTCGACGATCCAGGGCGCATGTTCAAGAAAACTACAGGCACTTGAATCGAACATGGCGAGGTTCGTATGACGGTGTCGAAATATGGGATGCGTCTGATTTGTCAAATTTGTCTACCAACACCTCTCAAGATCGTCCGGTCCAGACCAATTTCTCCCAAGAAACGATTCTACGACATTTGAAAACAAGAATGTTCGCTACTTCGGAAGAGGCAAAACCCACAAACGAAGGGCCTGAAATCTGTGTGGTGTGCCAATGCGAATACGGAGACAATGAGAGCATTGGACGCCTTCGATGTGGACATGAATATCATGTCGATTGCATTACGAGGTGGTTGTGTCAGAAAAATGTCTGTCCCATCTGCAAAGCCACCGCAATACCAAGAAGGGAAGCAGCAGCTAGAGTATAGAAATCAAGAAGAATCTGCAGCAACTGTACTAAAATTTTGTTCTATAGCTGTTATTTGTTCTTTAGATGTACAATGTACAATATTGTTTGGGATCTTATGATGTTGATTATCCATTGTCGTAATGTAAACATGTTTAGATTTTGTTGTTTTTGGCCAGTTTGATACGTCGATATAGTGTTTCTTAGATTACTTTCAGTTGCAAGAGCATATTTCATGTGATTATTAGACATCGACAAAAGCTACTTGAGAGCGCGAACACAATTCATGCGATTATCAAGAATATGATCGACTTGAATAATATCAGTAGTAAAAGAATTTGTAATTAAGTCGATGGTTAGGCTTAAATTGTCTTTTAAATACTACAACTAATTGATCAAATACTTAGCCTCTGTTTGATTTTAATCTATATCAAATAGGGGCTTAATATTTCAAATTCACTCTTTTTTCTATTTTTTTCTCTTAGAAATATATAACTCTAAAAAATTTAATTGTTAAAATACGTGATTTTTTTTAAAAAAATTTTTAGAAGTTCTTTTCTTCGCTCATTAACTATATTTTTAAGTCATTGTGTTCGGGTTGGGTTTGGAGCAGTTTTAAGTTGAGTTGAGTTGGGCTTGGGTTTTATTTTGGTTTCAGTTTGGGCCTTGGTCTGTTTGAGTTTGGTATGGATTATGAGTTTTGGTTTGCGCTGGGTTCGGAGTTTGGGTTGTTTGTAGACATGGGTTTTCTTTGGGCTTGGGTAGAATTTGAGTTTGGGTGGGTTCATCAAAAATGTGTTTATTCAAATTTCGGTTTTGCTACCGGTACATCGGGGTGTACATCGAGGTGTACACCCCCCTCACATGGGGATGGGACCCACTTAAATAAAAAAATATTTTATACAGTGGGTCCCACCTCTCATGTGAGGGGGGTGTACACCCCGATGTACAAAAGTTGATGTACAAGTAGACTTTTTCTTAAAATTTAAAGGCATCTAAGAAATATATAATGGGAACATTACGTTTCTAAGGTGTTTACTTTACACCTTTTCAAAAATACAAAAACAAGTTTGAAAATTCACAAATCAGGTTTTTTAAATTTTTAATTAATAATTAATGAATTATTAAATCAATTTATTATTAAATATTTATTTCTAATTTAATATAATTACTCTACCACACCTCCACCACCCCAACCGACTTTCCAATCACTACTCATCTCCGGCGACCGTTCCGACAACTATTCCGACACAGTTCTGATTCCGACGAGAATTTCGATGACCGTTCCGCCACTTTTTAGGTCACAATTCAAAATTTTCGTAGGTCACAATTAGTGAATCGGTCACAAATTCAAAATTTTTAGAAGTCACGATTTGTTCATCGGTCACAATCACAACATTTAAAAGTTACGTTACTTATTTTATGGTCACAAATATCAATTTATTGGTCACAAATTAATAATTTTTAGGTCACAAATTAATAATTTTCAGGTCACACAGCTTGTACTCGTCACAGTTTATCGAATTCAATGGTCACAAATTGTTTATTAGTCACAAACATCAATTTATTGGTCACAAATTAATTATTTTTAGGTCACACATTAGTAATTTTTATATCACACAGCTTGTACTCGTCACAGTTTATCTAATTCATTGGTCACAAACAATCAAATCATTTGTGACCACCACTAACAAGCACGCAAATCCACCAACAGCGTCCCAAATCCCAAGCACCGCCCAGCACAGTACCTCCACCGCCCAGCACACACACCCAAATCGCCCTCGCACACACCCCAAATCCACCACTGCCGTCGCAAATCCCGACCAACACGCACGTTCCCCCTCACAGCGCACACCACCAACACTGCAGCCGTCCACCGCACCACTTAGACAAAAAAAAGAGAAGGACAAGATGCTGCTGTCTACCGCACCGCCACCAACGTTGAACTGCACCGCAACCCAAGGTCCACCGCGCCGCAACTCACCACTCAAAAAAACCACAGATCTGCACCACTCCAATTGCCTCACAGAAAACCCGCCATCGCACAACCTTCGCACTCGTCAGCCGGTGAATTATCGGTCACAAACAACTTATCATTTGTGACCACCACCTAACAACACCAAAACACGGAACAGAAACCACGATCAAAATACACTAAACAACAACAACCAGTCGCTAGATCTGCCATAGCCAACCACAGAAATCACTAACATTATCTAATTGACACTGGGAAGTTGAATATCACCGATCGGAAGCGAAAATTGACTGCATGAGGGAGAATTTGGAGATGATGATGGAGAAATTGGATGGGCAGGAATGAATCACGTCGAAGAGGGACTGGGACAATTGATTTTAGGACTTCTCGGTCTACCTGGTTTGACAGTGTAGAGGCGGACGAGGTTTGAGGCGGCGAGACCAATGGATCTTCATTACCGTCTTGGTTTACCGACGAGTTGCAGAGAACAATAACAAAATTAAACGGAGATCTTTCACGACAGCGACGGCAAAGGCGGATCTGCAGCGGTGGTTTATTATTCTTGGTCTGAATTTATGATTGATTGGGGAGAAGAGATGAAGTGGAGAGCGACGGTCGGGGGTGGTGAGAGAGAAGACGAGAGAGAGAGAGTCGACGGCGTGAAAGGAGAGGAAATGAGAGTGTTGATGAGAGGGGTTCAAATGATTCTAGGGTTTGATTGGGTGCAAATGATTTTATTGTATATAGATATAAAATAAAATAAATAAAAATATTTTTAAATTATTAATTAAAACCTGATTTTTGTAATATGAAACTTGGTTTAGGATTTATGATAATGGTATTCTAAAACCAAGTCTAGGTGTAATTTCCTCATATATAATTCTAAAAAAGTTAATTGTTAAAATACGCATTTTTTTTTTAAGACTTTCTTTTCTTCGCTCATTAACAATATTCTTAAGTCATTGTGTTTGGGTTGGGTTTGGAGGAATTTAAGTTGGGTTGGTCTTGGGTTTTGTTTTGGTTTCAGTTTGGGCCTTGGTTCGGAGGAGTTTGGGTTGTTTATAGATATGGGTTTCCTTTGGGCTTGGGTTGAATTTGAGTTTGGGTGGGGTTCGCGGGGATTGGATTTGGATTTCCGGTTTGGGCTTAGATTGGCGTTTAGTATGTTTTTAAGTTTCTCCTCCATATATTGAGAACACGAAAGTTGGTCCTCCAACTTCTCGTGGTACTCTAAAATGTTCACTTTCTTCAGTGTTCGACGTCCATTTCTCATCTTCTTTAGACTATACGGTATGCAAATTATGAATACATCCTAAACGTAGGGTGCATTTTGTAAATTTCGCTATCCCATTTTACCCTATTGTATTAATTTTATTATCTAATCAAATCCCACGTACAAGTGTAGCGGAATTTGAAGATTAAAATTTTCGCTAAAAACTTTCGATCGATTGTCATGACTAATATTGAAAAGTGTATTGAATGAAATAAATGACCAGAATAGGTTAGTTTCGCTAGCCATAACACGACACGGAGATTTTAAAGACGTCATTCAAACTTGCCCATAAAAAAAAATTAAAAAAAAAAAAAAAAAAAAAAAAAGCATGCCATCTACATATACTAAAAATTACTAGTTTATTATTTTCAATTTATTTCGAAGAACCCCAGCTTACGCTGAAATGAACAAACTTGCACTAAAAAACCTTAACACAAATCCCATAACCTAATAAAATAGACCTTAATATGCATCAATTAATGGCAGAACAAACTTTTCGAATTTCACCATTAGTCCCTGTCTTAACCTCAATGTTACTCATTTTCACCATGGACTTTCCAAATTCAGCACTAAATGTCAACCCAAGCAGTCCTCTAACTCCCAAGAAACGCTGAACAAATGTTTTTGTTGAATCATCAGTCCATAACTTCTGATCCGATTCAAGAATTCCCCGGCCATTCCTCAAGTTGGTGAAAAACGAGTTATCGAACCTGTTTTCACTTCCGTTATCGAGCCCTACCCTCCTGGAAGAGTCGCCGTTTTCCGGACAAAGGGACCGAAGTTGAGGAAGAAATGCGGAGTCAATAGAAGGGTCAGCGCCCGTAGTTGAATTGAAGTTGTATAATCTGTAACTGAAGAACTGGCAAGCTGAGGTGCCAATGGTGTGTCCCCCTACATATTCATGCATAGATGTTTGAGTTAGCTTTGATGCTATAAATTTGCGACATAAAATTATAGACTGTAGAATATAGTGAACAAGATTTCATTAATACTATTATGTGCTTACCTACAAGGGTGACAAGATCTTGAGTATTGAGACCTTTTGCTGCAAACTTCTGTTTTTGAACATCAATGGAATCCGTAAAGCCAGGAAGATTCGAAGCATCGGATGCTAATGAAACCCGCCCATCTCTCCGTCCAGTAGGCACAGCCCATCTTGGTCCACCAGCCTACATCAACAGTCAAATCGTCAATTAGGTCGATGAGTAATTTATGGACACTCCTTCTTGGTACCATGCTTATCTGTGTCCGTATCCACATCTGACATGTATCAGACACTAACATGTCATATTGACATGTATAGCGTGTCCATGTACAACACATATTAGTTACTGATAATTCATGGTGCTGACAAATCATGCCACATGTGCTATCACTACTTTTGATCATTAATAAATGAAAGTAGAAATGAACTTACCAGTACAACTGAATCTCGAGCCGCAAGAGCAAGAATGTCAGCACAAGAGACAACACCAGGGCATGCAGCCTCAAGTTGAGTCTTAGCATCATCAATAACTTCATATCCTCTCAACAAACGATTTGGTCCGGCCATTTTCTCAGCGTCGTCACCATTAATAAGGATAGAGCCATCGCAACCTTGTACGAAACAGTCATGAAAGTGCATTCTGAGCAATGCAGGTGCAACTGTAGGATTCGAATTAAAACGGGATCTCACTGCGGATTGCACGATTGATTCAGCCCGAGGACAAGACCTTGAATAGAATCCAACCCGTGTTCCCTGGCCTAGCACCACAGTGACAGGAACGGCAAGCAAGAAAAACAATGCAATTGACATTTGTTTAAAGTAATAATTCCCCATTGCTAGTATTTTTTTGTGCAGAAAAACTCTCGATTGGTTATCTGATAATATAAAAAGAAAGAAGGAATTGTTCTACAAACCAGTGTTCGTGTTGATGGTAAAGCAAAGGTTTTATGTGCAAATTTATATGCACAGAAAGTTAAAGTCAACAGGTTTGCATGCCTGGAAGAAGTAAACAAAGTCGGCTTCGAGAATTCTGATGGCTGAAAATTCAAACTTCAATTTTTGTATAACGAGTCACGGGTGGGATCTTAGTAGAACTTGTCGATAAGAGGGAAATCTCATTTGATATTGATGTATTTATATCTTTTTAATTCACAATGGAAATAGCTAGGAAATAAAATGTTACAAATTTTTTATAGTATTCATAAGTGCAAATACATTGTGACATTGAATCATGAATTTATGTATAGTCATACTGTATGAGATCCAAATGAGCAAACATAGTAGAATTGTGATTATAGGACTTAATAACACAAAACGTCCATACGTTTGACATTTACTGCTGAAAACGTTCTACATTTTATTTTTTTGCATTTTCGTTCTTATTTCAACTTTTCATTGCGGAAAATATCATTTTCACCATTTTTAACGTAAAATGACCAATATACCCTTCTATTTAAATAAAACAACAAAAAAAGCGAAGAAAAAAGTGTCAAACGTAAAGACGTTTTGTACTATTAAGCCAAATTTATAGTGATATGAGGATCCATTTGGTCAAATAGGGACGTCTTTGAATAGAAGTTTGTTGATGTCTGATAATGGCTTATCTTTGTCCGCGCGAGGAAATTACGTGTGTTGGCAGTGCTGCATGTTAGGGTTTTTTAATATTTATATATTATAAATAGATTTTGTTTGGGCTCCATTTTAATGCATTTTTGCAAAAAATGTATTTTGAAATAATAATTTTTTTAAGAATGTGGAGAATAAAAAATATAAAAAAATGAAAATTTTTAAATTTATGTGTAGTATTATTTTATTAAAAAATCTAAATTTAAAAATAAAATATATTAAAATTAAAATGATACGACACGGGCATAAAGACAAATTGTACACACTTTTTTAACCACTTGCAACGTAGGACGTCAACGCGTAAGCTTTGTTGTTGACAGCGAGATTTAGATAAAGTTGCCAAATATGAGGTTTTCTTTTGACTTGAGTGGCATAAAGGAACCTAACATGCTACATGTACCGTGATGAGTGGATTGTAAAATGAAACATGCTATATGTACCGTCATTAGTACAATCCACTCGCATTAGCGTGGAGTCAACTGTAAATTTTACAACTCATTCACATTAGTCAATTGTAAATTTTATAATCCGCTCACATTAGTGTGGGGTCCACTGACCCCACACTAATGTGAGTGGGTTGTAAAATTTACAACTCACTAATGATTGTACAAATGCATTTTTCTAAAGTAATACATGAGATTAGTTATGTCAACGAGTCGAAACTCGAAGCTCGACTCCACATTAATGTGAGTAGGTTATAAAATTTACAATCCACTAATGACTATACAAATGCATTTTTCCTAAAGTAACACATGAGATTAGTTATGTCAACGAGTCGAGTCATGAGTCGAAGCTCGAAGCTCGGGCGATACAAGCCTAAAAGGATCAAACTTTTTTTTGCCTGAGTCGAGCCGAGCCAAAAAAATATTGAAATGTTTAGTTAAAAAATTGTGAATTTTATGAAATGTGTAGTTAAAATTAATTTTTTACTTTAACTTAATTTTTATCAATTTTTTAATTAAATCAAACAGGGCTAAAATAGACATTTAAATGTAGGAATTTTTTTTTTATTATCCTATTTTTGTTTTGTTGTGTGTTGTGTTTTGGGTAAGACCGTACCCAACCCCCAAGGCTAAGGCACTAACCATTCATGCACATTCCCAATAATTAACCAACTTTTCAATACATTTTTCTTGGCCGACAGACTTTTAACATATTTAAACAAGTATTTTAAAAATATGCCTGACTAGATCGGTTTAACTGGGAAAATCGAAAACTAGGATCAAAATCAGTCCAATTAAACTTTTAAAATCTCTAATTAAAAATCAGTCTCGAAATCCATTAAACTGATCGGTTTTTGGAAAACCCGTGACTCGTTCCTGGTTTAACCGATTAAACCTATGTAAATGAATATTTTTTTAAAAAGAATTAAATGTATATTTTTCTTAATTTTGTGTGTATATATATATTAATTTTAAAAATCACCAGTTCGATTCCGATTTGACCTTTGACATTTTCTCTTTTTCGAGTCGATAATCGAGTTAATTTTTAAAACATTGGTTTAAATCATCATCGTTTTTCTCTTTATATACAAATGGTCACGTTACAAACATGCAAACATCCAAACCACAGCTATTATTAATAATCCGACAGTTAGTACTATTTTTTATGATTAGACATCATAATTGAACGTGAATGCATGTGGGCTGCCTTATTGGCAAAATATAAGATAAATGCTGAGTGTACAACATGACAGACCAGCCTACCACAAAAAGAGTGAGCCCCACCTTGAGAGGATTGTCATGAAGGGTGTACAGATAGCAAAACCCCGAAAGATAATGGGAAAACGCACTTGTAAAGTCATTAGGGACTGTAAAAATTACGGCCCGTTCACATGAATGTGGGGACATTTATTTTTACAGCCCATTAATGACTGTAAGTGTAGCAGATTTCAAAATTAATCACATGATAGAGATAATAAAGCTAAAGATTATGATTTGTTCAATCAACTTTTTGAGATTGAATGTTGTCTTTTTACTTGGGCCTTCACGTCAATTCAATCAAACATGTATTCCAATTTGAGTTGTGCTACATTGACAAGTTTAATAACAGAATTTAAAATTAGAAAAACACGTGGCACAATATTATTTGACAGTTAAAAAACACACACACACACGCACACACAACACCCTCGGCACCGTCAAAGCACCTTTTTTGCAATTCCTGTTTGAGTAGCATTATTGTTTCAATTTAATTTACTAATTTGAAGATTGTAAATATTTGATCAATTATGCTACATAATGTTTGATAAAATGGCACAAGACAACATATAATTGGACTTTTCAAAAGATTAAAACCATATCAATTCTGCTATATAAATACTAATAAAATATGAAGAAACTTAATGATATTTGATTTACTTTTAGAAAAGAGAAAAATTGAGCATTAATAATATTTCAATTACTAAACATTTTAAAAGGAGATTTTAAGTTTATTTATCATGTTGCGGACAAATTTTATTTTAACCACAAATTTACAAATACTACCGGATTATTATCTACACATTTCATGAAACACATTAAAACATTGTTATCTTCTTAGTAATGAAATTGCAAAGGTTTCAAACACACACAAATTTGAACTTATAACTATATAGTCTTTGTTTGATCCTCATTATTTTTAAAATACATTTTTCTTTCTTTTATTTTCACTCACACATTATTCAATAAAATAATATTAAACGTAAATTCAAAAATTTCCTTTTTTTTTACCACATATTTGTTATCAAAATACTATTCTAAATACATTTTCATAAGAAAAAAAAAAAAAAAAAAGAAATGGGGCTCAATCACGCTCATAATCACATGATAGAGATAATAAAGCTAGGCATCATGATTTGTGCAATCAACTTTCTGAGATTGAGGATGTGTTTGAGACACGTTATTTTGGAATAATGCATTTTGAAATAATAAATTGATGGATAGTGTGTGGTTGAAAAAGAAGGAAAATTTATTGATGTGATGAAAAATATTATTTTATTGAAGAATATGTGGTTGAAAATGAGTAGAATAATGTAAATAAAATTCTTAATGTGTACCACACATAGACTGAATATTGTCTCGTCGGATCATGCTATATGTACATAAAAGTTGACATATTGGTTTACACGTTCATCAGTTGACATATTTTGGTCATTGACTTTATCAACACATTTTTCAATGTATTGCCAAATTTTTGACACATAAGAAAGTGTTACCCAAAGTGTAGAGAATATGTGTACATGTAGATTCACAAAATGGTCGGTTTTGTTCGGTTCAAAAATTTTCGGGTATTTAATAAATCGACATGTCGGGTCCAAATATAATTATGGAACCGTTCGGGTTCGGTTCGATTCCTTTCGGTTTCATACCATAATTAATTTTTTTAACATTTACAGCAACACTACATAAATATAACTAATGACATTTCATTCGTAACTTTTACAAATTAACGTAATTCAATTCAAAAATATATAAATAACTAGCTATCGAATAACATTAATTCAATGCATACAAATACCAAAAAGTAGATATTAATATTAAAATGTTGGTGATCCATATTAAAAAATTGAGGCTTAAGACTTTAAATTATGAAATGATCTGATTTATTTAATTAATTTGTTAATTTATTTAGGAAAAAATAAAATAATTTAATTAATTCAATAAAATAAAAAATTTATTTAGTTTCGATTCTTATTCGGTTCTTCGATTCTTGGTCTAAACTCGAAATCCGACATTTACCCATCAGTTCTCGATTCGGGTACACGTTTGGGTATTTAACTTACGAAGAACCGCTCGATTCGATTCGGTTCGAGACTTTTGGACACCCCTACAATTAGGTTGTTTGTGAAAAAATGTAAACTTACCAATTTAATCTTTTAAAAATTGGTCAAGGTTCACTATTTTGGTCAACTAACGGTCAAATGGAAGGAAATCGTCCATTTGGATTTCGGGTGCGAAATTTTTGAAAGGTTTTATACCGTGGGTGGCACAAATGAAAGACTTGTGCTAAGTCTGAAATACGAAATGTTTAGTACTGTAGCTGCAATTATCCCAAAATTTTAATTGCAAACAAAATGGGGTCATTGACGTAATCTTAACAAAATGCAGATTACAAAATTTGTCAAATGCATGCTACTTGCTAGATTTGTGAAATGTAGATTAGAAAATCAACAAATAAGTAAATCTACCATAAAAAAAAATTAATTTCATCATTATAAAGATAATAAACTTGTGCTTTTTTTCTGAACAAACAACTACTCTAAAATGGGGGTTCAAGTCCGAAATCGTCCATTTACAGTTGTCACATATATTTACAGCTCTACTCACTCACCAATAGAATTTCAGCCAAGTTTGGTGGATGATGAGTTGGAACTCAAAAACAAACCAATAATGGAGAAAAGCCCTTACAATAGTTGGAAGTCGTCGTGCTGTTGGAGGTCTGAGGTCCCCGAATGCTCTTCTTCGTCGACAGTCAGGTCAGACTGAATTTTGTAGGATGGGATGCGAAAGGTACAATTTGTTTTGTCTTCTGGGTGAATTGAAGGGGTTTTGTCGCTATGGATAAGTAAGGGGCGTTTTAGTCTTTTAATTCTCCTTTGCTCACGAGATTTTTATTCCAAAAAAAAAACCCCCAGATTAGCATTCAGTAGCCCTTAGGTAAATGCTGATGTACCAATAGCATTTTCCTCAATCCTCTCATTGTTACAATGAAATTGCAAAGAAACACACACACACACACAAATTTGAAGTTATAATTATATTTTCGTCTCATTTTTCTTAATAATAATTATTTTATTTTAATATCCCAATAATGATTCATTGATTAAATTAGATCTACCGATGTAATCAATGACCCAATTACTCTTTTGATCGAGTGTGATAATTTTAGAACCAACTCGATTAGGGATGGCAAAAAAGCTCGGTGGCTCGCACGGCTCGAGCTCGGCTCGGCTCGGAAAAAGCCCGAGCCGGGCCCGGCTCGGGCTCGGTTCTACCGAGCCTCATTTTGAGGACTCGGCCAGAGCCGGCCCGGCCCGCGAGAAAAAAAATTCAAAATTTGCCAACTTATTCCATTCATCATGAAACTAATAAACTAATTATAAGTGACAAATTTATCTCATAATGTATCACATAGATTATTTTGAAAAATGGGTAATATTTATTTGTTTAATATTTATTGTATTATTAGTTTATTACTGTTTTCATTTCTCTAAAATTCTAAGTACCTAAATACTTAAAGTAAGCATTTTCTCATTTACACAAATGTTTATTATTCTATATTAAGTGAAATTATTAGTGATATATATTACTTAATTACATTTAAAAATTTAGCTAATTTCATCAATGGTTACTAAAATTTGTAAGAAAATTTAAATCGATCATTAAAAAGATTTCTTACTTTATTATAATGGATATTTACTCATTTATAAATTTAACATGTTATCCGACATAAGCATATAAGGTGCCAAAAAAAAATTAGCTAAATGAATCAGATATGGATTGGATCTGCATATATTCGATTCGATTCGATAATAAAATTATCTGATTCGATTTGATCCAAAAATCCAACGGATATTTGATTGTTAAATTCATATCTGATTTGCTATATTATTGGATACCTTATCCGATAATCTGATCCAAAGTTAATAATAAGTAGGAAAAAAAAATCAACGTTAAAATCAAATCATCATACATTAAACGAGAAATTGAAAATCCTCAAATAAACCGTTAAATCGGCCGGTTAATTGTAAACCCAAAAATCGGGGGTTTCCAAATAAATTGATTTTATATTCTTTAAAAAATCTTGAACTAACTTAAGGCCCAGAAGAAGTGACATTAGAGAAAATTGATCAATTAAATTGAAAATATGTTTCCTAAAGAATCACAAGTATCCACACAGAGAACAAGAATGGCGGCTAGAGTTTTCTTTTCTCGTGCTAGCAAGAATAATGAAAATTCTTTAGAATTTTCAAACTCTAGAAGCCTATTAATGTAAGTCCAATTGGGCTCGGCCCGTCTCTCAAACTAAACCAAGTCCAAGATTTTTTTAATTATTTATTTGAGACTTATTTGCATATATTTGAAAAAAATTGGAGCTATAGTTGAAATTAATTTTTAATTAAATAGAAAGATATATTTGTTTTAAATCTTTTTATTGATAATTTATTAATTGGTGAGTTTATGATAGTTTTCAAGAGTTATTAAATTTATTATTTGATAAGTTGATATAAAATGTCGACAACACTTAACAAAGTAAAAAAGATATATGTACAAAGAAATTAAATCCTGCCAAATGTTTTTTTTTTTTTTTATGTCTTTGTCAAATGAAAAACTGTCTATTGTATTTGTAAATAATCTTGAAGTTCTTTATTATGTACATGTAGTATTGTCCCTTAATAAAATAGATTGATGTGACATGTCATCGACACTTAACATAAGTTAAATATATGTAATTAATAGAGTGTTATCCTTTTACCAACCAAGAGCGTCGTCAAAACACTATTTTTATATATATATATATATATATATATATATAATAAATATATATAATATATATATATTATATATATATTTTTTTTTTTTTTTTTTTTTTTTTTTTTTTTTTTTGAGGTATTCTCTATTTTGATTTTTCATTTTATTTTCAGTGAAGATTTATCATTTTTTTTTTTTCATTTAACATATTTTTCTGTACGTCAATGGTTAATCAATTCAAACATAATTTATTTAATTTATTTAATCTGTAACTTAAAATGGAATTATTATAAGTAAGAATATAAAGTTATTTGACTATATAAATTTGGAGAATCAAATACTCTAAAATAGAGTTTTTTGAAACTTATTTTTAATTATTTACTGTCTAAAATAGAAAACATGTTGTACTCGGAGAGTCTCTTGAAAATTTTTGTCACTAAATCATAAAATAAATTATATGTAGGATGACAAAATATCGATAAATGAATCTTAGATAAATTTAAATTTTTTAAATGATAAAATTTTTGTGAGTCAAACTAATTAATGCACTAAATTAATAATGCACTAAAATAATGTTTTTAAATTCATAAGATATTAATTTTATTTAAAGTTCTTTATAGTCAAACTAAAATATAAAATAGTAATGGGAAAATTACAACAGGGATCCCCAATCTTTTTAATTTCTACAGACTTTTTCCTAACATTCAATTTGTGTCAGCAAAGATCTCTAACATAAATATACAGTAAAAGTTCAAATAGATGGAAACCATACACTTGATCGTTAGTTGACAAAAAAAAATTAATTTTTGATTAATTTTAACCAAATTAAAAAAGGAGAAAATGTTAATTTTGCATATTATCCCTACAATAAGTTAAGAATTAAATTAGAAAATAAAAATCCCCACCTTCCACTCCAACCCAAACTAGAAAAAACTATGGTAAGACTTCATCCAAAACAGTTTCGATTGATAGAGGTCCGCCTTAGGAGCAAAATGAGGCAGTTTCGTCTCCTTCAATTAATGAATTTTGAGCTCTTTTTTCGCCAAATGGGCAACCCACTATCCCTCAACAACATCTAACGATGATGGGTATACCCTCAATTGATCCAATTGTGTCACAAATTGCTCTAATTTTGGCTTCAAATTCTACCCTATTCCAAATGCAAATGAGGTTCTAGTTTCTTCAATTTCTGTTGGGTTTGATTAAATTTCTGGTTTTGATATTTGTGTGGTGGCGGCAGCGATCGTCTTTTGTGCCAATTGGAGTGGGTGGGAGTTGGTAAAGAAGGTGCCGACCACCAACCTTTCTAATTTTCATGAGGGTGGGGGGTGGTTGGAGTAAATTTCTTTTATTTTTGTGGTTTTTTAATTTAAGTTTACGTTAAAAAAATGTAAAATTACATTTTATGTTCTTTTAAAAGTAGTTAAAATTGTGGCCAGAGTCAATTTTCTGGTCAACTAACGGTCAAGTTGATGGTTTCCATCAATTTAGACATCTACTGTACATTTATGAAAAGTTAAGGACTTTCGTGTCAAAAATTGAATGTTATGGTATGTCTACGAAAATTGAAAAAGTTAGGAACCGTTGCTGCAATTTTCCCATTAGCAATTGGTTGAATACATAAAATCTTTATTATACATTGATGAAATTCTTATTTGACAATTTCTAGTTTCTCATTTCAATTTTTTCTGAATGTATGTATATGAAGTTTCTTGCACGGGGAGTCCCATTAAGGGTCCACTGTGTGCAGTCATCTCCACTGAATTTCCAAATGTTCAAAAAAAATTTATTATTATTTCTTTCACAGTTTATTTCAGCCTATAACTTTCAGCCCAAATCGATGGATGAATGATAGTATAGTTGTATATGTTGAAAAAGATGTATTTAATGAAATTCACGGTGAGACTATTATACGAAGTTTTCAAAGTATGAGAAACCGAATAAACAATTTTAAAAAACACTGTATTTTGAATATTATCATTGTTATTTAATTTGAAATTATATTTTACAAAATTATGTCTCACGTTCCTCTGAACCGTAATACTGGGTTCGCCCTTGATTGCTTGATTTCTCTTTATACTCAAATATAATTTGTTGACCTTAAAAAATGTACCAATGATTTGACCAGCAGATCTTAATGTTTCTCACGTACACGCAAGCTTGGTTGCTACACACTTGAACAAACCGTTAGTCACACGTGGATTTCTTCGAAGGAGTGAAGTTGGCCGCACACATTCTAATGGTCAAGTCAGTTGGAGAAATAGTTATATGAGTATGGGAGAATTTTAAACATGAGCCTTCAATATAAAAAATGAGTTTGGATTTGGAGAGAAATAAGTAGAATGTATGGTAGCAAGATTATAGCTTTGAGAGTTTAAACTTGCATTACTTTTGAATGACATTGAGTGTGAGCTCTTATATTTGGGTAAGACAAATGAAGGTTGTTGGATGACAACGCACGTGACCTTATCCAAATGACAAATATTTCTTATCATAAACATCAATCAATTACAACATTAAATGCTATTATCATTTTTGTATCCATAAGGCCTAGCTTGCGGCCTTAGACTTGACCAAATAGGCTAGCGGCGACGACAGTTACAATGAGTTGTTTTGTAAATCACATAATACTAGATCTGTTTAAGACCTCTTCACCACCTCGTCCTAAACCGACTCTTCCATGGGGTCCGCATGTAATGGGGTCTGTCCGCTTCGCTTTGCGGGGAAAGTGGGTCGTTTGCGCTTTAGTGTCGGTCCAACTTTACCTCATGTTAGTGTACAGGGTCTGGGACCGTCGAACTGTTTGCCACGTAGGATGATTGAGATCACGTGGGGGTCCTCGTGTAAAGAGACATAACAAAACTCAATTGCATTTCTAATTCTTTTCCAACGATATACCATGCTTTTTTCAGCTCTGTTAAAGTAATTATTAATTTTACAATGTTTGAAATATTTCTTCTCAAAAAATAGTTCGTAAAATTCAGCTATCATCTAAATAAAGATAATCCTCAATTTGCATATTCAGTACCCCTTAAATAAAATCTTCCAATCTGAACTCAAAGTCCTGTTGCTTGGGAATAAATGCTTCCTTAGCTATTTGCCAAATAAAAACAAAGTCTTAGAAATTTGTAATTCACCCCTCTAAGTAAATAAAGGCTTAAAACCTAATCAGTGTGCCCATCACGTCGTTGCCTTTACCATCAGTTAAGTTATCCCCATGGAATCCCATCTTAGATTTTTTTTAAAAAAATTTTCTTAAGACAAAAGGTTGAATTTTGATCTCATGGTCCATGTACTTCTTCTTCTATTAATTCACGTGCTTAATGCAGGGAAGTCGAAATTTAGAAATTCCTCGATACGATGCTATTAATCATTGTATCTTTTTCACTAGAATCATTATTGTTGGGTTTTTGATACCCAATAAATCCGAGCAATGATGTTAAACCGGTTTCGTTGGATTATACTTCATAGGCCTCGGCCGATGAGTGAAGTGAAATGTCAACACCACAATCGAACGAACCATTCATCCAATCTATTATTTGGTCATTTGAAGTAGCCCAATTTATTGGTGCTACTCATGACCCAACCCAATCCCTTGGACGGCTTGATTGATTGTTAGCCCACTTATCCCTTTTGTTATGGGCTCCTTTGTTATTGACCTAAAAGCTCATATCTTTCCTTAACCTATTTAATTGGTTGTCTATTACTATTGTGGGTGTGTGAAAGTGTTGGAGCCATAAGCTTAAGAGAGAGGAGAGTTGCTTTGTGCTTTTGGGTCTTGCTTTGTGCTAACCGTGGTTTCTCCTTCTTCTGTAGCCTTTGTGGCATTTTTTGGAGGTTGCCATACATTTCACACCTTGTCCTTGGTGGGCGAAACCGTGAGCAACTGGGTTTGGTGGCAAGAGAGGTTGAGGTTTTCAGTTGTTGGTTGGTGGTGTCGACTGAGTGGTTTAATCTGAGCTCGGTTCTTGGTGTTATTGAAGGCCCAAAACTCACAATTATAAACATATTCGATCCCTTTGTTTTCCTCAATAACAGCAATTTTTAATTCACTTGAAATTATCCAGCTACAAGTCCTTTGTCATTTTGGGACAGCCCCATTTTCATAGACAAATAATCTTTCGGTTAGGATAGTAACTCTATTTAATTAAGAAGAGTTGACCCCGCTTTCCTTCCTCGAACGGCAATGGGTTAGTTGAAGCGTGTATCCAGCACTACGCGCTCAAATTTCGGAAACATCGAAAAGTTGGTACAGCGACAAAGTCAAAGTCAACATTAGCTTACCACTTGCGAGTTTGCGTGGAGGTTTCCAAATATTCAAATAAACCTTGAGAAGATTAGTATATCTCGACGAACCCATTTGGGCATGACAATAGACTAGTAGCGTGCATGTGAACAATTTATTTTAATCATAGATATCAGATTCAATTCGGACGTTAATTCGGCTAACAAATTGGATCATTAGTTGAATCGACGAGTCAATAATTGAAGCGATAGGTTCACTGCTTAAAAAATTAACCCAAATTACATAAAAAAAAATTAAAAATTCTTTCAGGAAAAAATTAGATTTTTAAGTATTTGTCACTAGTTATTTTTATATCTGTATATTTTATTTGTATTGTAAACTAATTGTCACTGTAATCTTTACATTTCAATTTTTTTTGTTGTGTATTCTAATGAAACTTATATTATTCTCATTTCTGTTGTGTACAAACTTCTATTAATTAGGAGAATTTATGAAATACATCCTATATATAAATTGTACTCACAGTTTGTTGTAAATATTTAGTAGATCAAGATAATCAAAGTGGCTTGTCTTTGTTCAAATTTGATAAACTATTCATAAAAATCAACAAAGAAAATAAATTCGTTAACTACAGTAAAATAACAAAATAAGAAATTGAAATTGCAGCGAAAGAAAAATTCCCAAACCGAGGCTTGTGCCCTCTCATCGTTCGTGCTTGAGGTATAATATGAGTGTCCATCTGAGGGGCCAATTTTTGGTCTATCCGGTCCGACATTCGTGTGTGCGGTCGCGTTCGCATACGAGTTCAAGGTTCGAAGCCCATTTCGGTCCGTGATTTGCACCCCCCTGCACGCGCACGTGAAGAGAGCCTCTATACTACACATGATTACACCATTCTACAGTGCTTTCCTCATTTTCCTATGTGGAACAAGTTTATTCTAGCTTTCTTATTCACATAAACTCATTTCACATGACATACTTTGAGCACCAATTTCTCATTCACCCGAGCATTATTTTTGACAAGTAAATACATGATTTTGATGTACTCACGGAGGATAACACAAATCTATTTCCATATTGCAAAATGAACAACCGAGTCCCACTCAAATTTAGCTCCAAAGTTAGACATTGAACCATTTTTTCCAACACAGTTCACATAAAATATTTTACAAATTTATATTTTAGATATTGCATTTTGCATAATGATTATAAAAAACAGCATTTGTTGAAAAGTTTAAAAATATGCCATATAAATTGTATCGAAATAACTAAGTACAATGTTTTGCATATTATTTTCTAATTATTGATTTTTGAATAATTTTTTTTACTTTAAATGTCTTTTTTTTTTTGTAGAAAATTAAAAATATTTATTTCATATTTTCCTAAACTCTAACATCGAAACAATATACTTATTATATGAAGTTCATCAAATATTTCATACGAGCTTTCAAAATTACAAATAAAATCTCTTAATTGTTAATTTCTAATTAACAAAATTCTCTCAATGAATAAAAATTTTAAAAATAATTAAAATAATTTTTTACATTATTTTTTATTTTGTAGCTAAAAATTATTTTCTTAGTTTTTATGACTTAAAAATTATTAAGAAATGTATGCATATATGAATTGGAAATAGTAATTGAACTTTTGGAAGAATAAAAATTAGTATGTAAAGTATTACATAGATGTCTATGTTTGATAGTATTAAAATCTAGATTTTAATCTAAATTAAATTCAGCAATAAATTTTAACCACATATTTTTTTTTAAAAATTCACGATTTGTCAATCACACATTTCATCAACTTTTGTTAAATTATACAAAAAAAAAATAAAAAAAAAATCTAATTTTAATCATTACTACCAAATAGGGGCACAATGTAATACAAATGATGTGATTTGTTATTTTCAATTACAAGTATTTTAGTATTTTTATTGGAAATTTTTAGTTTTTTCACAAAAGTTTTTTTTTTCCACCACACTATTAAATGAAGTATGTAAAGTGTAAATACACCATATATATATGGTATAATTTTTAAATATCCCCATCAATTATAATAAAAACTTTTAATTTATTTAGTATTTAATGTATCTTTACTAAAAATAATTTCTCCATTCATAACGTATCCTACATATATGTCAATGAATGAATGCATCCATGTGTACATATGGCTTTCACACACACACACACACACAATATATATATATATATATTGTGTGTGTATATATATCTATTCTATATAATAAGTGGCTATCTAACGGAAAATCTTGGTTTAACGGAATTTCTAACGGAATTTATTGTTTTAACGGAAAAAAAAAAAAATTCACCGTTAGGTTTACTGTCCAATGTTTCCATTCAACACAATCCCTCTCTCTCTCTAAAGTCTAAACTCTCTCCCTTCTCTCTATCCTCTTTTGCCCTAGCGTGTTCGACGGCTCCGTCCCCTTACCCCCTCAGTTTTCCTTCTTCTCTTCTTTTTCATGTTTCTGTTGATGCGTCTGCGTTTTGTTTGGTGTGGCGGCGTTGTTCGGGCGGAGTGGTTTGGTTGGTGTTGGTTGGGCGGCGATGTTTTGGGTTGCGGTAGGGTCAGGGCGGTGTTTGGTTTGTCGGGTTGGTCTTCGTTGGGGTGATGGGGCTTTGTCCATCGAGTGCTTTTTCCACGACTAATAGCGATCCAATGGGTGATTTTAGGTTTTCAAATCCCCAGTCACTGAATCAAAGTCGGCCATCAGGGAAATCTAGAGGGGTAAATGATTTTGACACACTGTTTTCTTCTTCCGGTGGCAGTGCAAACCAGAGTCAAGGATTTGTGAACCAGCAGTTTTCAGGGGGTGATGATTGGGGTATGGATTCAGAATTTGGAGGGCATGATACTGGTGGGACCACTGAGATTGAAGGGCTTCCACCCTCACCTGCCGGATTTATTGGTTCGACTGCAGAGACCAAGGGTATGGATAATCACAAGCAGGGGCAGTTTGCTGATGCTATCAAATGGTTGTCTTGGGCTGTCATTCTTCTTGAAAATGATGGCGACGATTATGGGACTATGGAGGTTTTAACCTGCAGAGCTTCATGTTACGAGGAAGTTGGGGAGTACAAAAAGGCTGTGGCTGACTGCACAAAGGTATGATTGTTTTATTAAATATGTCAGCCCCTAATTTCTGTTTATCGAATTAATTTGTGCTGTCTATTGAACAAAAAGGATAAAGAGTTCATATGTTTCCCTCAACTTAAAAATGGTAGAAAGTATGATACTTGAACCACTCAAAAGAAAATAGCTTAACAAGTAATGATAGGTATAAATCAAGATTGAAACTTGGAAAAGTAGGGTGTCGAACTGCATAGATAGATCATTTACTTGTTGTGGTTGAAAGAATATAATGGGAAGTATAATTTCACACAATTGAATAATAGTGACTCATAGACTGATTTCTTTCCTCAGTTAAAATGATTTAAGAGTGAAACACGTATTAATTTTTTAGTATGAATGCTTTCAATTTATAAGGTGTTTGATGAAATGCTTTTATGGGTTGGATGTGTGTCTATTTGACGTTCAATCCTCAAAATAGGTGGTGGTTTTTCTCGCTGGGCCGCCTACTGGTCATCTGACAGGCAGATCTTCTGTCTCAGTTTCTTGCTTGTGATTTTCCCGGGACGACTAATTCGTGGCTCATTATAGAATTTAGTGGATTAAGGGCTGTATGGGAGTGCTGAAGAATCTTCTTAAAGAGATTAAGTTTTGAGTCCAGGTAATACTTGCAAGTTCTGATCATTTTTACGATTCAACCTGCAAATGTAAATTGAATGTTGATTGTAAATGCAATAGGGCCTTTTTTTTATATAAGAAAAAAAAAGGAACATGAACAATTGGTACATGCAAAATTGTGGCATCTTAATCCAAAATGAGGACTAATTATTTGGAGAAGGCATTGGCTGTACACCTCTGCCTAACTATTTTGAAAATTCATATGGGGTTTATTTGATTATATGTAAAAATGCTGGAATTGTTATGCTTAATTGTTATTAAAGGGAACATTAAGCTTTTCTTTATCTGCTCAAGTTCATAACAATTTGAAGGTTCTTGTTCTGGATTAAGGATTGTGAAATTGTTGGAGCTGTACAGTTAATAACTCCTCGAAGAGAATAGGTTCTGATTATTGTTGATTTCTTATTTATTTAATTTGGGACTTTGCCTATTGGAATTAATTATTGAGAATTGTAGTACATATAATTTAGTAGTGATTTTGATTATTAGTAGTTTTTTATTGTGATCATGAGAGGGAGTTATTATTTGCAGCTTGTTCTCAAGCTTGGTTTATTTTTAATTGTTTAAGAAGTTTGAGTTTTAGCCTGACGTTTGTCTTAATTTTGATCTTTCGTTCATTTTATTTTGCTTTTAGAATCTAGAATGTCACACAATCAACCTCCTATGAAGAAGGAAAAAGATTTGTGTTCATTATTCTTTAAAAGACAAATGGGGCCAATGACAATACACCTTCTCGATCTAACGAGAAAACCTCGATTTCTGTGCACTACCCCATTCAGTTATCTCTTGATAAGCATATATAACTTGCTGAGCAATAATTTAGATTTTGTGATAGATGAACTTTATGCTAATAAAACTCGTTAGGCATCTATAATGTCATATTTGACTTTTTGTGCAATATATAAAACTTGTTCTTATATTTACTTTTTAAGATTTTCAGCCCCCCCTAACATAGTTTTCTAGGTCCTCCCTTGGATATAGTAAAACTGGATGACAAATTCTTGAAAGGCACCATTCTAAAGACATATTATGTAACTTTGTTAAGTGATTTACTTGAACTTGAATTGTTAAAAAAATTGTATTTACAAATTCGCAATGACCATTGTGCCACGTGAAATGTAAGCTTTTAATCAAGTAAATAACATAACAAAAGGGGTTGTGGAATTGTTAAATCAATCAGCTAACTTGATATTGAGTTGTTAAAAAGCTTGTATGTGCAGATTTTGCACAACCAAGTGTTGTGATATTTAGAGTGTGGTCATCTAAAATACAATAGAAGTGATATTTAGAGAAATGAATCAAGTTTAATTTTATTCATTTAACTAATTTTCAAATCTATACAGATGCCTTACAAATACTCACAAGGGAGGGTGGGTCCACCCTCATGTGAGAGTGTGTAAGTCTTCTGTAAATTTTTTTTTTTTTTTGTCTGTACAAATGGAAATTTCCTTAATATGAAGCATATTAGCATAGCTCATGTCACAAAACATATGGAAGATTGTAGACTTTCATTTAAAACAGAATTCATATGTTTCCAATGCAATAGTGTATAATATTATTGTGCATAATATGAACTTTGAGTTTTCTATTTGTGATTTTGGGTTGGAGATAACAGAGAGAAGCACTTTATTTAATTATTTATCAATTATATAAACATTATATCATTAATTATTTAATTAATCAAAAAAATTACATCTTTATTAATAACAAATTAATTTTTAAACAAACTATTAAATATAAACTAAGCAAACGTGCATTGCACGTTGCTTGCACCTAGTATATATATAAAGTGGCTATGAAACAGAATTTCTTGGTTTAACGGAAAAACTAACGGAATTTCTTGTTTTAACGGAAAAACTAACGGAATTTCTTTTTTTAATGAAAACCCTATAACTTTAGGGTCCAACTTGAATTTATTTAAAACCTTATGGACTAAAACTTAAAATTTAATCATAATCCTTAAATTGCAGCCAATGACCTTAATATATCAAATTTATACAAGAAGTCCCCGCCTCCTCAACTCCCAAAAATCGAAAAAAAACCTTTAATCTTCCATGACTGAAAAACCCATTGTTGTCAAACCTGGCCCGGCCCAGCCGGTTAGACCGGAAAAATCGGGAACGGGGCCCAAAATTGGGCCAAATCATGTCCGATTTTTATTATTTTCAAAACCGGTTAAAACCCGTCAAACCGGTCCCGATTTTCAATTTTTTTTTTTGTTTTTTTGGTTTAAAATTTTTTAACTTCATAAATGGGCTTCAAAATTTATTTAGAATTCTAAGGCCCATGGAGAAGTAATGGATGTCATGCTCATTTTATAGATGCCCTTCTCTCCAAAGGTTTCATAAACTTCCAATGTGGGATTGTGTCTTTTATACATGCTCTTAACTCTAATAGTTTTATAATGGAAAATGAGGAGAGAAAAAAAAAAGATAAAAATTCAAATTTATATACCTTAGTGACACAAAATATTCTAATGTTAATCTATATATAATTGAAGATTTTTAGATACATTAAGAAATATAATAAAATACTAACAAAAAAATTATCGCTAATTGATATTTGACAAAAAAAAAAGGTTAATTTTTCAAAATAAATTAAAATATTTCATCTGTAGAATTTATATTTAAAAGGTATTTCTTTAACATGGAAAGGAAGAAAGTGATTTATTTTTTTATTTATTTGAAAGCAAAGAACAATATATAGCCGTGTTTTAAAATATTAGCTAAACTTACTTGTTAAATAAGCAGTAAAAATTAATAAATAATGCTTTATAATTTAATTTAATTTTTCTTCTATAACACCGTAAAGCATTCATGTTACGAATATAAATGATTATCAAAATATAAAAAATAAGGAAATTGGTGCAAATGATACTAAACATTTACCCATCTTGAGTTATAATATTTACACACTTGGTACAATTAATCCTTTTTTATGGAGAAATCTTCATTAAAATTGCAAATAACACCAAATTTAGGGAAGGAAATTCTCCCCTAAATTCACAATAATCATGGGCGCAATAATCATCTTTTTCTCTCGCACAAGCAATATATGGAGACATCCAATTTAATCCATTCAAATCCAGCAATCAATTCATAAGAAATGTTGGACTTATAGGCTACTGTTTTACAGAAGCCTTATAGAAAATAAAAAAATAGCCTGGTTCGGGAGAAAAGAGATAGAAGCCGTTTCAAAATAGGGCAAAGGGAAGGAAAGAGCATATTTCTCCCATTTCTCACTTGCAGTTCCCGCCCACCTCAGATTCCTCCATCTCGAGCACAATGTAATAGGTGAGCTTATTGAGAACGAAGATTACACCTCGCGATCCCTCATACCCTCTGTAGACTATAGTTCTATGGCAAGCTGTACCGACTTCATATGTGTATTTGGAGGTGAAAAACTCAGAGAGAGGTACTGCCTCAATGCAAGGCAGGTGAAATAAATAATGATTGTGACTTTTTTGACATCTAGACGCAAAAATAAGAATGTGAAACTAACTGAAGTTTGCATGATAGATGGTAATGTCATTGGATGTTCAAAATGTATTTCCATTTGGGGGCATCTTTTTCTTGTCATTTGTTTTTAGAATATAGTATAATATTATTGTGCATCATATGAACTTTAAGTTTTATGTTTGTGATTTTGGGTTGGAGACGACAAATAGAAGCACTTTATTTAATTATTTATCAATTATATAAACATTACATCATTAATTATTTAATTAACTAAAAACAATTACATCTTTATTAACAACAAATTAATTCTTAAACAAAACTATTAAATATAAATTAAGCAAACGTGCATTGCACGTGGCTTGCACCTAGTATATATATAAAGTGATTATTAAACGGAATATGTTGATTTAACGGAAAAACTAGCGGAATTTCTTGATTTAACGGAAAAACTAACGGAATTTCTTATTTTAACGGCAAATCTTTTTTCACCCCCCTTACTTTCAAAATTATAATTAAATAATAATAATAATAAAATTAGTTTTTGATAATTCCTTCATACTAAATATCTTGGAGCTAACTTATCCGAATCAACTTTTTCTCGAATCTGATTTATGTATCTAATTACGATTTATCCAACGAGACCAATATTCATATATTTACGATAACTCCATCAATATCTAAATATTTGACACAAATAAAATATAATTTGATAAATGTATCATTTAGTCCATAACTTTCAAAATATTAAAATATAGTATATAAAAATTGAATTATATTTTATGAAAATTTTCGGAGTATTACATTCTCACCCCTTAAAATATTTTCGTCATCGAAAATTTACCCCGTCACTTACCAATACTAAGTCTAACACATGATATACATATATTATCGTAATACATATCATACTTTAACGATAAAATGAATTGCATTATTACTTAAAAAAGAGTAAAGACTTAAGCCATGCAAAAAGTTTAAGCCTCCGTTTGTTTCTCATTAAAAACCCATAAAAATGAAAAATATGACCGTTATCCATCACATCAATCTATCAATTTTGAATTTCTATCTCTTGTGTGGGGTCCAATAACGACTATATTTTTCATTCTTATTCTACATTAATGAGAATCAAACGGAGTCTAAGTAAACTCATCTTCTTACCCCTTAACATACATTGAGTTTTCTGTTTGTGATTTTGGGTTGGAGATGACAGAGAGAAACACTTTATTTAATTATTTATCAATTACATAAACATTACATCATTAATTATTTAATTAACTAAAAAATTTACATCTTTATTAATAACAAATTAATTATTAAACAAAACTATTAAATATAAATTAAGTAAACGTGCATTGCACGTTGCTTGCACCTAGTGTATATATATATGAAGGAAAAAAATTGTTTTCAATTCAATAGTAGCATCATTGAAATAATATAAAGAATCTCGATATAATAAGTGTGTATATATATCGGAGCATGACAGACTTCAACAAAAACTAGTTGAGAGAACATTTTGCAATCTAACAAATTTTCAAGAATTCATAAACATTTTTTATGCACTTTTTATTTTTTACGAAAAGAACAGAAGATAAATATAAATGTTACTGATAAAAATATGTAGTTGTGTGTTATAAAAGTACATAGTTTTTTTTATTGAATGAACTTGAAAAATTTTGTATTATTAATGTACTGAAAAATACTTGAATTAATATAAAACTAATTTATGAGAAAGATAGATGTAAGAAAGAAAAGTTAATTTTTTTAGTTTAAATTCTTATAAATTGGTCTATATTTTCATCTTTATTCGATATGAGATTTATCCCTTAACACTTATCACCTTATACATTTTGATGAAATCCTTCGGGCTTCAACCAACTATTGTGACTAATCTCATAAAGTGTATTGAATGAAATAAATGACCAATGTCTGCTTGTTTCATTAGCCATAACTCTGTAAGATAATTGTAAGAGTATCTCTAAAAAAAATTTATTATTTATAAAGAGCATCTTATAAATTATAGAAAACATGTAGTAATGGCAATGGGGGCTTGACCCACAAGCTCATGAGCCGAGCGAGCAGAGCCCACAAGCTAGGGTTTTTTATTTTATTTTTTAATTTATCAAACGATGTTGGTCACTTTTTTTTTACGAGCCCATGATTTGAGCCTTGCTTGGTTCGCCGAACAAGCCCTCTGCTCAGCTCGTGCTCGATCTCGTCCCAAAATGAGCCCGAGTCGCACTTGGGCCGAGCTTCGACTAGCCAAACCAACTAGCTACTCGACCCTTTTGCCACATCTAAGAACATCAATAAATTTAGCGAGTTAAAAATTTTATGCACTTTAACAATGCTCTCTATTTTGACTTTTTATTTTGCTTTTCTTACGAAATATTGATAAGTGTAGTTAGTTTCTACACTTATTCGAGATCCTAAATGATGATATTTTATTATTCTTTGGATAAAATACTACCTAATTTATGTTATATTTCATTTTGTAGGTGACACTCAATATTTGATGAAGAATTGGATAGAAGAACGCAAATATAGCAGAAAAGGATTCAATTGTATCAAATACAAAGTTCGGAAACTAAAATGCAAATACTTAAAAGTTACGTCAAACCGCATGATGAAGATTTGACAGTGTTAAGCATCAATTTGAAAGGAAAGAAGCCAAAGGGATGAAAAATAGTCTAAGTACTATCACGTGTCAATTCCAGTCGAAAAAGTTGTACTTCGGATTTTCAATTTCATTTTGAGACCCATTTTTTGCATAGTAAATGTTTGAATTGGAAAAATTATAATTCTGAAATATTTGTAGCCCTTTGAGTTATATTTCTAGTACATTTTGAATCACCTCAATTGAATATTGGGAGAGAAAGATATGATCAAAATAATGAAAATTGTCCGGTGAAAAAAATGTATATCTATGCGGCCGCATATGTCTAATTTGATGCGACCACATTATGCATTCTGGGGCCAAAATTGATGGTTAGACGTCCTTCTATGCGACACTTATAAATGTAATATGCAACTGCATGGTACAAACTTTTGGCGAGATTTTGTTTCCTTTCTCAACTGAAACTCTACTTTGGTAACAATATTTTAGGTATCCTATATATACCAAACTCGACCAGAACACGGGGGAGACCTCCTTTTGACCTAAAAACATATGAATAAGGGTTTTGAGAGGGAAAAAAAAACAAGAACTCGAAGAACAATACCACGAAGTGAAGATTAAAGTCAAGAATTCAATTGGTGATATCGTTTCTTCCTTATTTTTCCAATTTTCTTCTTTCCATCATGCTAGGCTAGGTTAATTTTGTTCTAGGAGATCGATGAAATATGTAGTATAATTTTTAGTTCTTAGTTTTACAACTATTGACATCAAAAACACGTTTTGAATATTTGAATGGTTTATATGATCTTATTTTCTACATAATTATTGTGCACATAATTGCGTGAGTGTGATGACTTATTTTATACATTTGAAATAAGAGAAATATGTTCAACGTGGTATAAATTATCATAGGGTCCGATAGATGATAAAAGTATACTACTATGCCTATGTGAATCTTTAACTGCTCATAAAAACACATGCATTTTTGTATGTTCGTATCGGTCATAGATATATAGTCGGGTCATATATGAGAATATGTTTGACTTTACTTGAAAGAGAACGTTAAATAATTTAGGAGCATTGATTCATCAATATTTCAATCGTGTTGTCAAAGTGTAGAGCTATGTTTAAAAGGAATATTACATAGGGATTCGTGATTCTAGTGCAATCATTATTTATAAGAAAGCTTCGCCGTACATTTAAAATAAATTGCATTTCGTTTAGTCATCACTCATAATTGCATCCGCATTATTATTTTAGTTATAAGTTCAGCATAATAAACAACTCATTTTATTTTAGTTTCGATTAAGATCAATGTAATAAGAAGTTGAATTAACCAATCTTTTTGGGACGATACTCGGACTAAAAAAAGTCCACTTTATTACTTGTTAACGGTTACACTTGCAGTAGTTTTAATTCGAAATATATTTTCGTGAACAAATATTTATTGATTTATTCTCATATTTTATTTGAAATAATTTCTTATATTTCAATAACCAATCAATTTAAATGTGTTTTGAGGAGTATAGTATTGAAATATGTGATTTATTAAATGCAATCATTGTACGTTAGGAATAAATAGCAAGAGTTGGTTTTCTCAATTTGGAGAGTCAAATTAACTCTTTTGGAACTTACTTTCAAGTATTAGCCCTCTAAGATAAAGAACATTGTTAAGAGTTTCTTGTAAATGCTATATAAGTACGTCACTCAAGATAGCCAATAGAGCAAAACATGGAAATCACTCGTTTATTAGTTTCAATTTATTTCGAAGAATACATACAATAGATGCCAGCTTTGGCTGATATGAACAAACCTAGTCCATAACCGAATAAAATAAACCTTAAATTGCATCAATTAATGGCAGAACAAACTTTTCGAATTTCACCATTAGTTCCTGTCTTAACCTCAATATTACTCATTTTCACCATGGACTTCCCAAATTCAGCACTGAATGTCAATCCAAGCAGTCCTCTTACTCCCAAGAAACGTTGCACAAATGTCTTTGTTGAATCATCAGTCCATAACTTCTGGTCTGATTCAAGAATTCCGCGGCCATTCCTCAGGTTGGCGAAAAACGAGTTATCAAACCGGTTTTCACTTCCGGTATCGAGCCCTACCCTCGTAGAAGTGTCGTTTTCTGGACAAAGGGACCGAAGTTGAGGAAGAAATGCGGAGTCGATGGAAGGGTCAGCACCAGTAGTTGAATTGAAGTTGTATAATCTGTATGTGAAGAACTGGCAAGCTGAGGTGCCAATGGTGTGTCCCCCTACATATTCATGCAATGATGTTTGAGTTAGCTTGAATGCTATAAAACTAAAAAATGCGACTTCAACATCGGGATTCGGTCTCTTAAGGTCATCAGCGAAGGATTTTTCCATGACTATTTCAAATTAAAAATATTAAGGCGATGTTTGGTTAACTTGCGACAAAAAATTATAGACCATAGAATATAGTGAACAAGATTTCGTTAATTCTACACTAGTCAGTAAATTATGTGCTTACCGACAAGGGTGACAAGATCTTGAGTATTGAGACCTTTTTCTGTGAACTTCTGTTTTTGAACGTCAACGGAATCAGTAAAGCCTGGAAGATTCGAAGCGTCGGATGCTAATGAAACCCGCCCATCTCTCCGTCCGGTAGGCACAGCCCATCCTGGTCCACCAGCCTACATCAACAATTAAATAGCCAGTTAGGTCGATGAGTACATATGCACGCCCCTGGAGGTAACGTCCTATTGCCTCAAGGGTGAGCACATACACTTCTCCTAGAGTATGTACTGCGTGTCCATATACGTACAACACATATTAGATACCCGTAATTCATGGTCCGTATCCGCATCTGAGATGTATCAGACAAGAACATGTTCTATTGCCTAAAGAGTGAAGCACATACACTTTTCTTAGAGTATGTTATTAGATACCCGTAATTCATGTAACTGACACATCATGCGACATGTGCTATGAGTACTATTGATCGTTAAAAAATGAAAGGAGAAATGAACTTACCAGTACAACTGCATCGCGGGCCGCAAGAGCAAGAATGTCAGCACAAGAAACAACACCAGGGCATGCAGCCTCAAGTTGAGTCTTAGCATCTTCAATAACTTCATACCCTCTCAACAAACGATTTGGTCCGGCCATTTTCTCAGCGTCGTCACCATTAATAAGGATAGAGCCATCACAACCTTGTACGAAACAGTCATGAAAGTGCATTCTGAGCAATCCAGGTGCAACTGTGCGATTCGAATTAAAACCGGATCTCACTGCGGATTGCACGATGGATTCTGCCCGGGGACACGACCTTGAATAGAACCCGACCCGTGTTCCCTGGCCTAGCACCACAGTGGCAGGAACGGCAAGCAAGAAAAACAAAGCAATTGACATTTGTTTAAAGTAATAATTCCCCATTGCTAGTATTTTTGTGCAGAAAAACTCTCGATCAGTTATCTGATAATATAAAAGGAGAGAACAAATTGTGTTACAAACGAGACAGGACAAAGATATCCAGTACAAATATTTGTAGCTTGTGTTTGTGTTGACGGTAAAGCAAAGATTTTATGTGCATATATATATGCACAGAAAGTGAAAGTCAAAGTGTTTCCATGCCTTTATAAAGTAAGCAAAGTCGGCTTCGATAATTCTGATGGCTGAAAATTCAATTTCCTTTTTAATTCACAATGGAAATGGCTTGGAAATAAAATGTTGCATTTTTTAGTATTAACAAGTATTGGGTTTATGGACGCCACATATCCCTATATTGGTATAATATTATCTTTTGAGCCTAACCCCTTATGGATTTGCTTTTGGGCTTTACCCCAAAAGACCTCATACCAATTGAGATATTGTCCTACACTTATAAACTCATCATATTTTCCATGTCTAGTCGATATGAGACTTCTTTTGCTCCCAACAATAAGAGCAAATATATTGTGGATCCGAGTAACTACAAAAAAGAGAGCACAGTGACTTCGAATCCTGAAATGATTTATAATCATACTGTATGAGATCCAAATGAGCAGATTAACAAAGTGAAATTGTCGCTAACAATTCTAACTGTGATTTAGATTTATAACAGTTTAGAAAAGTTTTCACTTTAGATAAGGAAAAGTAAACCAGTCGCCACTTCAATAGGGGGAGACAATGTGACAACCAGTTGCCCCTCCAATATGAGGAGGTCATGTGGCTATGTAGTCATTCATGTAGTAAATTAGGAACTACATATAGATTTTTCCTTATGAAAATTGTATCTCAGTTAAGTTTTTAATGAAAAATAATATTCACATATATGTTAAAATTTAAATAAATAAATTCATCTCTTTGAATAGAAGTTTGTTGCTCTCCGATAATGGCTTATCTTTGTATCTTCGAGGAATTGTACCTACTTTTTTTTTTCAACGCGTAAGCTTTGTTGTTGACAGCAAGATTTAGACAAAGTTGCCAAAAATGAGAGTTCTTTTTTTGACTTGAGAGGCATAAAGTAATAATATGATATCATTGTCAAGAAAATGAGGGGAATTCTTCTATTCGTTTTTCTAATTTATGATCTTAAAAAAATGGTTCCTTTGCTCCGAAGACATTTCTGCAATTATCCCATCAGTTGGGTATTGTTAATGATAGAATTTCATAATTTAAAAAAAATAAAATTAGCATACACTAATTTAAATTATTCCTTTCAGTAAACTTGGCACTTCACGTCAATAATTTTTCCTTACTTTTTAACCATATATTTCTCATTATATCACTATTTAAAATATATTCTTTCCTCAATAATATATATCAAACACACACCCCTATGATGAAACTTTAAAATTCAAAAGAGTGATGAATTTGACGATGATAGCGAACAACTTTTTTCTGTGTATATTAAAAATAAAATATCATTTCATTTGAATATAAAAAGAACTATCAAAATACAAGGACTTTATATTGTTTATCTTGTTAAGATTGATATTTTAAGATAAAATCAAAATGTAACTTGTATCTATTAGAAATATCGAAGAGGAGAAGGAGATGGAAACAACAGAGGAAGAATAAGGCTCGAACGCGTATTTGATACGCTGTCCTAAAAACGATATTTGTCTCAACTACTATGCTTTTAGGATTTTAGACAAAAAGTTTAGAGGATTAACAAGTCTTCAAGAAATAAGTACAAAAACAAAAATGATTATTTCTAGTCGAACTTGTTAAAAACTTTAAGAATGTTTGAATATGTATTAGAATGTGAAAAATTAATTGAAGAAATGAATGATGAAATCTTATGTATTTTTTTTTATAATGTTTGGAATTTAAAATCTATCACCTGTTTATAGATTTCTAACATTACACTACCAAAAAGCACCATAAATTCAAATGAAAAATTAGTCCAACAACTAAATTCTTTAACCATGTATACGCATGATTATATCTTTGCATACGTATTGTAAAAGCAAAATTGTTTCAATTTTCTGCAGACGACTTCTTGTGTACACACGGCCATTTGACCTGTGCTTACACATGATTAAGTAGAAAACACCCAACATTGCCTTCCAATTACATCCAACATTGTCTTCCAATTTCATCATTAATTCATTCATATTTCAACCGTTTTGAACATCAAATAATTATAATAATTAGATCAAGCACATAGTAGATTTTTAATGCTATTAGAAGGATTTTGAATTTGCCTTGCCATCATGTGAAGTTTGATCCATTAAACATATCCAAGCGCACCAAATCTTGATTCACCAACTTGATGGTAGCCAACGTATTTCCCGTCTCCATCGCATTAAATATAAAATATCGTTTTTAGATTGTTGAAAATATTGGAGAGGGGAAGGAGTTGGAAATAAGAAATGAAGAATAAAGCTCAAACATGTATGTGATATGTTGTCTTAAAAACGATTTTTGCCTCCTCGAGAAAATAGACTTATTCCAAAGTTTGGGGACTAAATCGCAGAGTACTAATAAAAGCAAGAATTTAATTAATTACCTGTCTTGAATTAAAATAAAATAATAAAATGCTTCATTTTTATCGAATACATGAAAAGAATTACCCTAGCATCATGTTATATAAATTACACAAAAAGATTTTGAATAACATCACCCGAAATTGAAATAATGATTGAAAAATGAAAAATGAAAAATCAATTTCTTCTACGTTAATCTTCAACCTAAACTTTGAATCTTCAATCTCTTGTATTAATTATCTTTTAAACCCGTTCTATCCTCTTCTTGTGGTGAAAAAATATGGCATATTATGTGGTGGGTTGTTCTGGCTATTCCTCTACGTTAAATAGTTGAAAACAATTGCATTCTACAAACTCTATCTTCCAATTCCATTTAATTACCTCCACCTCTTCTCCAATCATCGACATTAGGTCTGAATCAATTATTAGTACTTTGCAATTTAGTCCTCAAATTTTGCATTAAGTCTATTTTAGCCAATTTTCTCTCCTTTTGTCCAATTTCATTGTTTTCCTCCAGTATTGACAATAATTGATCTAGTTTAACGACACAGATAAATGTATAAAATATGCTTATCATATTAACTCTCTAAAATAGAGACCATGTTGTATACAAATAGGTTGATGTGACATATTATCGATACTAAATAAAATAGTTTGATGTGATATGTCATCGATACTTAATATAAACTAAATATATGTACTCGCTAGATTGTTTCTCATTCTAACAACTAAGAGCTTCGTCAAAACACTATTTACAAAAAGTATCTTCTCTAATTTTAGGGTATTCTCGATTTTGTTTTTTTTTTTTTTTTGTTTTAAGACAAAATGTTGAATTTCGATCTCACGGTCCATCTACTTATTTCTCTATTAATTCATGCACTTAAACGCAAGGAAGTCGGACTCTAGAAATTCTTCCATACGATACTATTAGTCATTGTATCATTTTCACTAGAATCATTGTAAACACATTCGATCACTTTGTTTTCCTCGATGACAGCAATTTTAATTCACTAGAAATTATCCAGCTACAAGTTCTTGTCATTTTATACAAAATAGTCTTTCGGTTAGGACAGTGACTAGAAGAGTCGACCCGGCTTTTCTTCCTCGAATGACAATGGGTTAGTTGAAGCGTGTATCCAGCACTACGCGCTCAAATTTCGGAAACATCGAAAAGTTTGGTACAGGGACAAAGTCAACGTTAGCTTACCACCTGCAAGTTTGCTCAATGTTTTCAAATATTTTAATAAACCTCAAGAAGATTAGGAATTTTGTTACAAAGATGGGGTCAGTGACAGAGTTAAAAACATGTGAGACACGTGTTATTAACTGATTGGACAGTTTAAAAAAAAAAACCCAAACAGGTTCTGACACATGCACCTGTTTTTCCCCGTCACTAACTCTGTTTAACTAACTTTACTCGAAGATTCGTACACTTTGGCGAACCCATTTGGGCATGACAATGGACTAGCAGAGAGACTGTGAACAATTTATTTTAATCATAGAACGCTAATTCGGCGAAAAAAATTGGATCATTAGTTGAATCGACGGGTCAATAATAAAAGCGAGAGCCCACTGCTTAAAAAATTAATCCAAAATATTTTTTAAAAAAATTCTGAAAAATTTAGATTTTGAAGTTATTTGTCACTAGTTATTTTTATATCTATATATATTTTTTGTTTGTATTGTAAACTAATTGTCACTGTAATCTTTATATTTCAATTTTTTTATTGTGTATTATAACTATAAGAATTCTAACGAAACTTATATTATTCTCACTGTAATCTTTACATTTTGCATATTGATTATAAAAAACAGTATGATGCCATATAAATTGTTTATCGAAATAATAAATACACCATATATATAATACAATGTTTTGCATATTATTTTCTAATTATTCATTTTTGAATAAACCTTTTTTAGGTTATCAAGAATATAATCAACAATTTTTAATCTATTAAAATTGTCTTTTCAAATACTACAACCAAGCACTTAATATTTCAAATTCATTGGTATATTATCACATAATTTCAATAATTAATTTTATCCAAATATTTCATGGGATCCACAACTTTTCAATTATATAATTCATTAACTATTATCAAAATTTACCAAAAAATTGATTTTAATCCCCACCAAATAGAAGCTAAATAAGTTACATTCAATGAATAATTTTTTGTTAGACAAATCATGTAAAATAAGGTATGATACTATTTATTCTTTTGCATCTCAAATCTAAATTTCTTAGTTATTTTAAGCTCAGGTTATAACTTTATATCATTTCAAATTTAACAAATTTTCAAGAATTCATACAAATTTTTATGCACTTTTTTTTTTTTTTGTTTTACAAAAAAGAATAGGAGATAAATATAAGCCTTTGTTTGAGCCCCATTTTGGAGGAAAAATAGATGTTTTGGAATATTAATTTTGGAAGAATATGCGGTTAAAAATTAAGGAATTTTTTTTGATTTACATGTTAAATTATTTTATTGGAGAATGTGTGACTAAAAATGAGTTGTTGATAAAATAAGACTCAAACATGGGATAAATGTTACTAATAAAAATGAGAAATGTTATTTGTACATCATTGTGTACATAATGGTAAACAGATATATGACATGGAAGAGAAGGAAAGAGATGCAAAAATTCAATTATTGTAATATTTTCCTCTCTTCCACGTCATCTATATGTACATCCTTATGTACACAATGATGTACAAATAGTATAAGTTGATAAGAATATATAGTTGTGTGTTATAAAAGTACATAGTTTTGTATATTGTTAAAAAAAATAAGAATTTAATGATGTATTGAAAATACTTGAATTAATATTAAACTAATTTACGAGAAAGAGAGATGCAAGAAAGAAAAGTTATTTTTTAGGTGAAAGAGTAATAGAAAATACAATTTTGAAGAATAATAAATGGTATATAAAGTGTTTAAGTAATGTATAATATAGAGCGTAAATTGTTATTTTTTTTTTAAATTAGGTGTACTTTGGTATGTTTAGCCATTTATAATGGCAAAATGTAACATTTCTAATTTATTTGTGTTTTTTCTGCAAAATGTGTTTTTTGTTTGTCATGAGTAAAAAAATTAGTATTCAAACGTAATTTTACAAAATATTGTATGCAAATCATAATTACATCATGAATGCAAGGTGTAGGGATGGCAAAAGAATCTGTTTAATCCGATACCCGTGGGAGCCCCACCATGAATGGGGCGGGGATTACCCGACTAACTGGGTAAATGAGGCGGAGACGGGACGAGGGTCATTGTCCCGAAGTGGGTATGAGAAGGGTACGGAAAACATAGTCTCTGCTACCCACCCCGTTTAAAGTTAATTTCTAATTTAAATTTTTTATCAAAAAAAATAATTGATTTATCATCATTTTTAAAGAGAACATAAGTTGTTTTTTAATAAATTGGTAAAAAAGTAATAATATTTACTAACTAAAGACATAAAAAAGTTAATGCAAAAAATAAAATAAATAAATAATAAATGTGGCGATAAATGAGGCAGGATCTCGGCCCCGCCCCACTCCGATCCCGCCCCGTCCCGCTTTAACCGGCGTGGAGATGGAGGAAGGTAACAAAAATACCCAATGGGATGGGGATGAGAATGACCAATCCGTCTCATACTCGCCCCGTTGTCATCACCAGAGTGCATTTGTAAATTTCACTATTCCAATTTACTAAATTGTATTAATTTTATTATCTAATCATCCAATATTTTCAAATAATCTGACATTATCTTGGTTATTAATTAAAATAAGCATATAAAAAATGTACAATATTCCTACCCTTAGGACGCATTTGCTATGCTAATACGCAGAAAACTGGTAAAATAATAATAATAATAATAATAATAATAATAATAATAATAATAATAAGTGAATTGACACTAAATTGTCATTAATTTTGAAACATTACGATTAAAAGTTTAAATTATTAGATGAGAACATTCAATATCGTAGAAGAGCAAACAAACTACTTAGGTTCAAGTTTCTTCCTTGCTATTTATGAAATTGTACGTATCAAGTCTTTGAAGGGAAAAAAAAAAAAAAAAAAGGCTGAATCCACCTTACATGTGTAGCGAAATTTGAAGATTAGAATTTTAATAAATAAAGTATTTTAGAATTAGGCTGTGACCTAAATTTTTGTTGAGTATTTGATTAGAAATATTGTTGGAGGAGTTTTGAGAGTTGGTAATAGAGTTAGAGATGTCTTGAAGAAGTAAGATACAACAAGGAGAGGGTTTTTCGATTTTGGCAATTTTTCTATTTCATTTCTATTCAAATACTTCGTTATTAGTTTTACCTATTTTAATAGGATTTCACATTATGTTAGACTCTTGTTTGTATTAATTTTTTTAGTATGTTAGAGGTTCTTGTATTATAAATATGCGGTGTATTATGTGTGTGTGTGTGTGTGTGTATGTGTGTGTGTGTGTGTGTGTGTGATCCAAGTGGATCTAGATTAATAGGGAGAGATTCGTGAATAGAGATACCCAGGAAAGAGTCTTGTGAGATTCACTCTAACATATTATAACTCCTTATTTTTTATATAGTGAATTTTCTACCTCCGGCATTGGTTTTTTCCGTCTCGGATTTCTACGTAAATCTTATAATCTTGTGATTGTTATTTTAATATTACTTATATCTTGTATTTAATATTCATAACAAGTGATATCGGATATATCACGGATTTTCTAACAAGTGATACCAAAATCAAGGTTCGATAGTTCTTGGCAGAGCCAATTTGGCTTCGTATTAGAGTGATGTTTGATCAACTCAGAACAATGTTTGATTGTTTCGGGATGGCAAGTCTGAAGGTTGACATTCCGCCTTTGAATCGCAACAATTTTTTTGGTTATGACAGATTTTTGCTTGGATGCTAGAAGAGAAACAACATAAGGATCGAGTTGTGATAAAGGGATAGAGAAGGTCCCAAACTCCCAATTATATGTCTTAGAAGATTCGGCAATCACATTTGGTGCAACTATCACTAAATTGAATAAAATAGATATTAAACCTCAAGAGAGATTCGGTAAGGTTGATTTGGTTGCTTATGGTTTGATAAATATTGACTCAAATGGAGTTGATTGTGATCGAATTGCAAGTGGTGATAATTCGAGCAAATTTGATATCGAAGAACCTACTACTAGCTCAGGTGGAGTTAATTGTGACTCTGATGATCTTGTTGCTCGTGGTGATAATTTGAGTAAATTTGGTACCTAAGGTAATCTTGCATATACACACTGATTGGATTCAATTGACAATTGCTAATTTTGCCCTAGTTGGGATTTGTGGAAGATGTGGAATAATTTATTTGGAATGTTCTTATTGGAGAATTTTGTTAGGGTTGAAGAGTTAAGTTTTATTCGTTGTAGTGAAATTCGTGTTAATGTGAAATTTGTTAGAACTAGATTGTGACCCCGAATTCTTGTTAAGTATTTGATAAAAAATACAGTTGAAAGAGTATTGAGAATTGGTAGATTTGGTGAAGCACTTTTTCTCTCATATTCAACTCAAAAACTTCGTTATTGGTTTTATCTATTATAATAAGATTTCATATTATATTAGACTCTTGTTTGTATTAATTTTTTTAGTATGTTAGAGATTCTAATATCATAAATATTTGGTGTATTACACATATTTATTTGATCGACTCCGAGAGTTATTTGGTAGATCTAGATTAATAGAGAGACTCTTAGATACAAGTATTCAGGAAAGAGTCTTGTAAAATCTAGTCTAATATATTGTAATTCTTTACTTTTGATATAGTAAATTTTCCGCCTCTATCCATAATTTTTCCACGTCTTGGATTTTTATGTAAATCTTGTATTTTTGTGATTGTTATTTTCATATTCCTATATCTTGTCTTTAATATTTATAACGTGGTATCAGATCTATCATCGTGTTATAACAATTGGCTTAATTTGTAAGAAGTTGTATTAGAGCAAACTTATCACTTTATTTCTAACCAAGTGTATCAAATTAAATAAATGACGAATGTGTTTATTTCGCAGGCCATCACTATATAAGGGGATTGTAAGGACATCATTCAAGGTCGACAGTAGAGCAAAACACAGAAATTACTGGTTTATTATTTTCAATTTATTTCGAAGAATACGTGCAATAGATACCATCTCAAGCTGATTCGAACAAACTTACACAGGGTCCATAACCTAATAAAATAAACCTCATTTACATCAATTAATGGCAGAACAAACTTTTCGAATTTCACCATTAGTCCCTATCTTAACCTCAATATTACTCATTTTAACCATGGACTTTCCGAATTCAGCACTAAATGTCAATCCAAGCAGTCCTCTAATTCCCAAGAAACGTTGCACAAATGTTTTTGTGGAATCATCAGTCCATAACTTCTGATCTGATTCAAGAATTCCACGGCCATTCCTCAGGTTGGCGAAAAAACAGTTATCGAAACGGTTTTCACTTCCGTTATCGAGCCCTACCCTTGTGGAAGTGTCGCCGTTTTCAGGACAAAGGGACCGAAGTTGAGGAAGAAATGTGGAGTCAATAGAAGGGTCAGCACCAGTAGTTGAATTGAAGTTGTATAATCTGTATCTGAAGAACTGACAAGCTGAGGTGCCAATGGTGTGTCCGCCTACATATTCATGCATAGATGTTTGAGTTAGCTTTGATGCTATAAAACTAAAAAATGGGACCTAAACTTTGGGATTCAGTCATCAACGACGGATTTTTCCATGACTATTTCAAATTAAAAATATTACGGTAATGTTTGGTTAACTTGCGACATAAAATTTCCGACAGTAGAATATAGTGAACAAGATTTCATTAATACTATTATGTGCTCACCGACGAGGGTAACAAGATCTTGAGTATTGAGACCTTTTGCTGCAAACTTCTGTATTTGAACCTCAACGGAATCATTAAAGCCAGGAAGATTCAAAGCATCGGATGCTAATGAAACCCGCCCATCTCTCCGTCCGGTAGGCACAGCCCATCCTGGTCCACCAGCCTACATCAACAATCAAATAGCCAATTAGGTCGATGAGAAATTTATGGACACTCCTTCTTGGTACCAGGCTTATATGTGTCCATATCCATATATGACATGTATCAGGCACTAACATATCCTATTGACATGTATAGACACATATTAGATGCTGATAATTCATGGTGCTGACACATCATGCCACATGTGCTATCACTACTTTTGATCATTAATATTAGAAAAGAGAAATTAACTTACCAGTACAACTGCATCGCGAGCTGCAAGAGCAAGAATGTCGGCACAAGAAACAACACCAGGGCATGCAGCCTCAAGTTGAGTCTTAGCATCATCAATAACTTCATATCCTCTCAACAAACGATTTGGTCCGGCCATTTTCTCAGCGTCGTCACCATTAATAAGGATAGAGCCATCACAACCTTGTACGAAACAGTCATGAAAGTGCATTCTGAGCAATCCAGGAGA